>JBBDGP010001546.1:1165000-1568178 GCA_037952835.1 Lithobates septentrionalis | reverse complement strand
GATGGGACTGTCTAGTAGACAAGTGCGCCGTCAATAAATTTGTTTAGTTTTATTCCGTTTCATATTGGAATGAATTCATATTTCATAATTGTGTCCGAAATTCAATTTAAATTCGTACGAAATACGAATTTTCGTTACATTTTTTAACTTTTTCGTAACAATTACAAATGTTCGTTATGATAAATTTATCATTATGAGGGCTCCCACCATCCCTGTGCTGTGCTGACTTCCTGGGTTTTTAACTTTTAGGTTTGTTAACCCTTTCGTAATAATTATGAATGTTTTGTACGAAATTTCGTATTTCGTACAGAATTCGGAAGCATAGCAATTCGTATTTCGGATCCCTCCCGAATTGTTTTTACCGCCCTTTGTCATCTGTGTACAACAGCCACAGTGACACATCAACTGCTGTCTATCTTAACTGTACACACTGATTGCATATAGCACAGCTTCATGAAATAACACTATGGGCATGCTCAGAGAATGCACCACTGGCAGTACATATCCTGCCTCACTGCCATTCCCCATAACGCACCCTTTGCAGTATGAGGACTAAGAGCAGCCACAGCCCGAGCATGGCCTCACTGACACTGTACTGTTGGCAGACTGAAGAGATCACACTGGCTGATGACAGACCTTCAGCTGCGGCATGCATGGCCAACTGCCTGCTTGTTTATGTTGTGTCACCAGAGTGATGCTTCCCCTGGAGCCCCACCCCTTCTCCCGCAGGCCTCAGCAGTGTCCCACAGCTGCCCTCGTCCACAAACATTAGGCAAAGCCGCCAGCCCACCTCCCCCTCTCCTGTGCTGTCCTATCAGGCCTCCAGCCTCAGCCCTAAGGGGTAACAGGAAATGTTCGGGCCAAACTTTTTCTTGGCTCAAAGTGTTCTCCCAAGACTGTTGATAAAATATACTTTGTTTGATTTTGTGAAATCCCTTTCCTAAGATGTGTACCTCGCCAGTGTTTTTCTATTCTGTCTATGCCACAAAAATATAATTTTGTGGGATCTTTATTGTGGTACCTTCTGAAATAGTCTGACAAGCTATGGTGATGGAACCCTTTTTTAAGCCCACATTCACATGCTAATAGGTCAAAACACAACATGTGTACTACTGCACGTAATGAACCTAGTGATCTCATATATTTCTCCTGTTCAGAGGTAAATTAGGTGGTTGCCTAAGGCCTCACACTCACAGGGGCCTGGCAGCTGCCTAATTTGCATACGTAAAGAGCCCCCTCTGAGGCTGGCAGCAGGGACCCCCCCTGCCATCAGCATAGTGCCAAGTCCCAGGGCTGTGATCAGGACCAATTCACTGGGGGACAGGAGCACACTGACCACTCCGGGATCACAGCCAGAGAGAGAACCAGCACTGACAGTTCCCCCCTCCCTCATGGACTCGAGAGGGAGAGAGAGAGCTGCTTCTGCTCCTCTTCCTCCCAACCTCTCCTATTGTGTCTGCCCCACCCACAGTCCCTGACAGTGTTCTGCCTAAGAGAAGAGGATCTGTGGGTGGGAAGTTTTAAGCCCAGCAACCAGAAGAGGAGAAATGCAGCCTGATCCATGCACTCCATCCCTTCTCTCTCCTGCCTCCCAGCGAGTACTCTGATGTAAAGGTCTTTTCTTTCTTTCTTTCTTTCTTTCTTTTTTCTTTCTTTCTTTCTCTTTCTTTCTTTCTCTCTTTCTCTCTTCTCCTTTCTCTCTTTCTCTCTTTCTCTTTCTCTCTTTCTCTTTCTCTCTTTCTCTCTCTCTTTCTCTCTTTCTCTCTTTCTCTTTTCTTTCTCTTTCTTTCTCTTTCTTTCTCTTTCTTTCTTTTCTTTTCTCTTCTTTCTTCTTTCTCTCTTTCTTTCTTTCTCTCTCTCTTTCTTTCTTTCTCTCTCTTTCTTTCTCTCTCTCTTTCTTTCTCTCTCTCTTTCTTTCTCTCTCTCTTTCTTTCTCTCTCTCTTTCTTTCTCTCTCTCTTTCTTTCTCTCTCTCTTTCTCTCTCTTTCTTTCTCTCTCTCTCTTTCTTTCTCTCTCTCTCTCTCTCTCTCCTCTCTCTCTCTCTCTCTCTCTCTCTCTCTCTCTCTCTCTCTCTCTTCTTTTTTCTTTCTCCCTCCCTCTTTCTTTCTTCCCCCCTTCATCTTTCTTTCTTTCTCCCTCCCTTTCTCCTCCCTTTCTTTCTACTCCCTCTTTATTTGCCCTTTATCTGTTTCTTTCCCCCTCCCCTCCATCTTTCTTTCTCCCTCCATCTTTCTTTCTCCCTTTCTCCCTCCATCTTTCTTTCTCCCTTTCTCCCTCCATCTTTCTTTCTCCCTTTCTCCCTCCATCTTTCTTTCTCCCTTTCTCCCTCCATCTTTCTTTCTCCCTCCATCTTTCTTTCTCCCTCCATCTTTCTTTCTCCCTCCATCTTTCTTTCTCCTTTCTCCCTCCCTCTTTCTTTCTTTCCCCCTTCATCTTTCTTTCTTTCTCCCTCCCTTTCTCCCTCCCTTTCTTTCTACCTCCCTCTTTATTTGCCCTTTATCTGTTTCTTTCCCCCTCCCTCCTCCATCTTTCTTTCTCCCTCCATCTTTCTTTCTCCCTTTCTCCCTCCATTTTTCTCCCTTTCTCCCTTTCTCCCTCCATCTTTCTTTCTCCCTCCATCTTTCTTTCTCCCTCCCTCCATCTTTCTTTCTCCCTCCCTCCATCTTTATTTCTCCCTCCCTCCCTCCATCTTTATTTCTCCCTTTCATTTTCTCTTTCTTTCTCCCTTTCTTCTGGGTCTGCGGGCATGGGGCTTATCGGAATCATGTGAATGAGTATGGGGTACAAAGTACCCATTCACCAAAAAATTGCAAAAATAAATAAAAACTGGAGACCGTTTTTGACAATTCCGTTATTAAAAAAAAAAAAAATGTCCCGCAATGTAGATCTATTGTGACTCCTCCCCTTACCTATATAAGAACTGTCAAACGTCAGTGTTTTTTCTTTTTTTGGGTCGGTGGTGGCGGTGGTGTCATGATTGATGATGTATCTACATCGGGGGACATTGTTTTTTTATTTTGTAATAAAGGAATTGTCAAAAACTGTCTGTTTTTATTACCTTTTGACACTTTTTTGGGGGGCCATGGATCATGGGGGGCCGGGATCTGGGGGCACCCTTGTCAAAGGGGGCTTTCAGATTTGGATAAGCCCCCTGCCCACAGACCCCACAACCACAGCCCAGAGTCGTAGGAATGAGGCTCTTGTCCCCAAGGGAGGCAGAGCCCCCCGCCCCAAAGCATCCACCACCCATGTGAAGGGCGTGTAGCCTTGGAATGGTTCATCCCCCTTCTCTTTCCTGGCCTGCCAGGCTGCATGCTCGGATAAGGGTCTGGCATGGAATTTTTTTCACTTTTTTATTGCCAGGATTTTTATTTTTTTATTCAGCTGTCAGCTGGGAAGCCCATTGACAGATCATGACTCATCAGTTAAGAGCGCCTTAGCCGGATTCCCAGCCCCACTTCTTATCAACCAGTTACTCACTGCAGGGCAAACAACCGTCGAATGCCCTGCAAATCCGGGTGTTGGCCAAACAAGCGAGCAGGCGATGTTTGGGCCAAACTTTTGCTTGGTCCGAACCATTCGCCCAACTCTAAAGGCCAGAGTTAAAGTGATTGTAAAGTAAAGCCCGGAAATGCAGCATGCAATGCGTTAAGTGCAGGGCGTGCATGACAGTGGTAGCAGTGTGGGGAAGGGATGGTCTAAAATGGAGCCGAGGGGGAGGGACAGGAAGGGAGGGGTTATATAAAAAGGTTAACTCGTGGGGAGGGGTTAACAGAAAACTGGAAGAAAGTTCTGGGAGCATGGCCGAAGTGGAGCGTCTCATGGCCCAACTGCGTGCGGAGGCGGCGGTGAGAGGCACGGCTTGGCTGCAAGAAGCCATCGGTGCGGCCATGGAGCAGGCAGGACAGCAGCCGAGTATGGGTGAGAGGAGCAGCGTCAGAGCGCGGAGATCTAGGCCGCCTGAGCGATTCTCTCCGGAACGCTCTAGGGCGGCACAAAGAATGGCGGGGAGGAACAGGGAAGAGGCGCAGGGATGTCCACCGGCCAAGAGGAAGACAGCGAGCGGAGGAGACTTTACGGCCCCGGCGGCACCAAGCAGGGAGAGAGCGGGCACGCAGGTCAGGCCTAGCAGAGGAGGACGAGCGGGGAGCGCGAGCCCCGCCCCCAGGATGACGGCGGAGGTTCTCAACACTATTGCGGCCAGGAAGGCTGCAGCTGTCCCCAGGCTGTCTAATTCTGCGGCAGGGGACAATCAAAGGGCGGAGAGAGGAAGAAGCGGGCAGCAAGCAGGAGGAGCGGAGGCCTTCAGGGCTGCGGTATCCAACACCGGCCCGGCAAAGGCTGTCCTAAAGTCGGCGGGAGGTTACGCAGCAAGGAGGAAGGAAAGGATGGAGATGGCGGCGGCAGCCAAGGCCACCAGGCCAGGCGGGCTTTCGGAGATAGAAGACGGAGAGACGGTCCCAAGGGAACTGGAAGAGACATCCGGATCGGATGAGGAGGCGCCCCCCTTTTCCAGGAGCACGGACGAGAATGAGAACAGAAGGTCGGCTGATGGGGCAACACCTGTGCAGCCCGGTAAGTCCCAGCAATTGGGGTTGGAAGGGGGGAACAGGGTAAGACAGGAATTAAGTAGGCCTGAGGACAGTGTAAGGGGGTTGTCCCAGCTGTGGGGGGCTCTGGTTTATTGGGTTTTTTGGAAGGCATTAAGGAATTGGTGCAGAGATTTGAGGCAGGAGAGCGTGCGGCGGGGGGCCCGGCAGCTGCGTGGGTCCCAACAGCGGGGGGCAGCGGTAATGTTGCAGGGGCGGGGGCACCTATAGTAGCGGCTGCGGTGGCGGTACCCGCCCTGGAGTCCACGGTTAGTGATGTTCCGCAGGGGAAGGAAAAAGCTGCGGAGACAGTAGAGAGGCAGGATATAACCAGGCTGGCGGATGCGGCGCGTTGCGAGGTTTATGTGTGCTACGAAGGACCTTTGGGAGCGCACTTGAAACAGGAGGTGCGGGAGAAGTTGTGGAAAGGTGAGTATGTGGAAATATTTTCACTACTACCATTGGAGAAATTTAATTTGGACAGAGTTAAACCAGACAGCTCCAAGAAGGAGGATGAAGAGAAGAGGAGATATCGGCTGATCCCTAGGACATTTACCAATTGGTTGCAAGCGTTTGCAATTCTGGCTAGTGTGATAGGGGAGAGGCACCCGGAGCAATGTTCGGCATTGTTCTGCTATCAGGATGCGATAGGAGAAGCTTATAGAGTGTATGGCGGCACGGGTTGGCTGAGATACGACGAGCAGTTCAGACAGCGGAGAGCGATACGTCCAGAGCTGCGTTGGGACCACAAGGACATTAGCTTGTGGATGCGTTTGATGACGACGACGAGGGCCCCGAACCAGTTTTTTCAGGGGAGAGCCGGTGGACCTTCAGCCCCGGGACATTCGGCCGGAAACAAAAAAGGGTTTTGTTGGCAGTACAACACCGGAGCCTGTAAGTTTGGTGCGTCATGTAAGTACAAGCACGAGTGCTCAGGCTGTGGAGGGACGCATCCTGGATCTAGATGCTACAAGCAGGGAAAAGGCAGAACCGGTGACGTTGGGAACAAGAGGGAGGACTCCGGTGAAAGTGGAAAGGATGCGGCCGTTTCTCGGTAAGTATCCTGACAGCCAAGCAGCGAGGTTACTGGAGGAGGGTTTCTCGTGGGTTTTAGAATACCCTGCGAGTTGAAGGTTGTTCCCCAGGTGCCCAAAAATTTACGATCCGCATTGCAACATCCGGAAGTGGTTTCCGCAAAACTGGCAAAGGAAGTTGCAATGGGGAGAATGGGTGGTCCTTTTCAGGCGGCACCATTTGCAGATTTGGTGGTGTCACCGCTAGGCGTTGTGCCCAAAAAGGAGCACAACAAATTCAGGCTCATTCACCACTTATCCTTCCCAAAAGGGGGATCAGTGAATGATGCCATTGACCAGGAGGCGTGCTCAGTGACTTATACGTCATTTGATGCCGCAGTGGGGTGGGTGCGCCGTTACGGAAAAGGAGCTTTGATGGCCAAGGCGGATGTCGAATCAGCTTTTCGGCTGCTGCCAGTACACCCGGAGAGTTTTAGGTTCCTGGGGTGCCACTGGAAAGGGGAGTTTTATGTGGACAAATGCCTACCGATGGGTTGCTCAATATCGTGTGCGATGTTTGAGCAATTCAGCTCTTTTTTGGAATGGGTAGTGAGGGACGTGTCCGGAGTGAATTCTATAATTCACTACCTGGATGATTTCTTATGCATAGGTCCGGCTTCATCTAGAATCTGCGCGGTGTTATTGGCGACATTACAGCATGTCGCTGACAGATTCGGCATTCCGTTGGCTGATGGAAAGACGGAGGGACCTTTCACGGTCATCATGTTCCTAGGCATTGTACTGGATTCAGAGGCCATGGAATGCAGATTGCCGGAAGACAAATTGGGAGATTTGAAAAAAGAGATCGCAGGGTTAATGGGTTTGAGGAAGGTGCAACTGAGAACGCTTCAATCGGTTTTGGGCAAGCTGAATTTTGCTTGCCGCATACTTCCGATGGGTAGAGTGTTCAGCCGCCGGCTGGCGGCTAGCACGAGTGGTGTACAATCACCAAGGCATTTTGTGCGTTTAGTTAAATCGCACAGGGAGGATTTACAGGTATGGCATACCTTTTTGGAATCCTTCAATGGAAGGGCGATGTGGATGTCAGGACCGGTCAGTAATTTCGACCTGGAACTCTTCACGGATGCGGCAGGGTCTACAGGTTTTGGGGCGTTTTTTCAAGGTCGGTGGAGCGCAGGTCCTTGGCCTCAGTCATGGATAGATGAGGGTTTCGTACAAAACTTGGTTTTACTGGAATTGTTTCCAGTAGTGCTGGCAGTGGAACTGTGGGGCGCATCTTTCAGGGATCTGAAGGTGCGTTTCCACGGGGACAATTTAGGGGTGGTACAAGTGATAAACAGGGTGACAGCATTGTCCCCGCCAGTGATCAAGTTGTTGCAGCATTTAGTATTAAGATGTTTGCAATTGAACGTCTATATTCATGCAGTTCACTTACCAGGGGTGGAGAATGTGGTAGCTGATGCGTTATCTCGCTTCCAGTGGGACAGGTTCCGACAGTTGGCGCCGGAAGCGGAGCAACGGGGGGTGCCTTGTCCCGAGTGGATGTGGGAAATACCTTTGGCGTCATCGCGGGATGGATTCAGCAGTCGGTAAGTGGGGCCACATGGGCGGCGTACTCCAAGGTATGGAATGAGTGGATGGGTTTTGTACAGGGAATTGGCGAGGAGCCGTCAGGGAGGTCTTTGCACTTGTTGTTGCTATACTACGTGGCAAGGAAAATGGAGGAGGGTGCGTCGGTAGCTGTTTTGAATACGCAGTTAGCGGGGTTGGCTTTTCTTTTTAAGCTACAGGGTCAGCAGGATGTCACGAAAGATTTTTGGGTGCGTCAAGCGCTAAAGGGGTATAGGAAGCGTGGAATCAAGCTTGATTCCAGAAGGCCGGTGACTTTTGAGATCTTAGGTAGTATTATAGAAAAGTTGGGGGAGGTATGCTCTTCCGAGTATGAAGTCACATTGTTCAAGGTGGCGTTTGTACTGGCATTTTTTGGAGCATTCAGGATAAGCGAACTGGTTAGCCTGGCAAAGACAGTTCCAGGAAGATTGGGATGGCAGGAAGTTCAGCTGGAGCGGGCAGGTTTAACGTTGGTTATAAAGAGGTCAAAAATGGATCAAGTAGGGAGAGGCAGGGTAGTGAAAGTTTACCCGATTCAGGGATCCTGCCTGTGCCCGGTGGGCACGGTCGAGGAATTCTTGCAAGTTCGTCCAGCTTTACAAGGCCCCTTTTTAATGCACTTGGATGGGAGTTTTTTATCTAGGTTTCAGTTCATAACAGTTTTTAGAAGATGCCTGCGGAGTGTGGGTTTGCGGGACAAGGATTTCGCGTCTCACTCCTTTCGGATAGGAGCGGCTACTGAAGCAGCCAAGAATGGGCTAGGTGTGGAGGCGGTGAAACGAATTGGAAGGTGGGAATCGAAAAGGTTCCAGTCTTACGTAAGACCGCATCTAGTGATAGGGTTGGGTGTATGCTAGGGGAGTAGTACAGTGATTGTTAGTAAACAACGGTTTGTCTTTTTAGGAGAGTTTTGAGGAGAGTTTTCTTGTTTTCTTCTAATTACAGGATCATCGCCTGGAATGGTCTGGATTATGGGCCATTCATATGTGTGTTGGGGGGCTAGAAGGGGGGATGCTCGTTGGGAGGGCAGACAGTTAGGTTTTGACAAAAGGGAGGTTTATATTAAGTGGTTGGGGATACCGGGAATGTTGTGGGGTAGATTGCTTCCTGAAGTACAGAAGTATGCCCTGAGGGAAGGACCACCTGACGTGCTAGTTTTACACGTTGGCGGTAATGACCTAGGTATCAGATCCATGGTAGACATCACGCGGGATATTAAGGGTGATTTGTGGCGCTTGATGGAATTATTCCCCAAGACTATTTTTATATGGTCGGATATGGTGGCTAGGACATCTTGGAGAATGGCCAGGTCGGTGGAAGGTGTAAATCGGGCCAGGAAAAAGATTAATAGGGAGGTGAGCAAATTTATGGTACGCAATGGTGGCTTAGCTATTAGACATCCTGAATTGGAATTCGAAACGTGGAGGTATTTGAGACCTGATGGGGTCTACCTTAACGATGTGGGGATAGACTTGTGGAATTTAGGATTACAGGATGGAATACAGCGAGCTATTCGGGTGTGGAGGGGCATCTAAGAGTAAGGTGTTACTCGTGGGAT
Source organism: Lithobates septentrionalis (assembly GCA_037952835.1). Taxonomy (NCBI): domain Eukaryota; kingdom Metazoa; phylum Chordata; class Amphibia; order Anura; family Ranidae; genus Lithobates; species Lithobates septentrionalis. The sequence continues at coordinate 1,559,386 of JBBDGP010001546.1, read as the reverse complement.
GCGGTGGCGGGCGTTGGTCTGTGCAAGGGAAGGAAGATGGAAAAAGTAAGTGGGGGATCTAACGTTGGTATGGATCCGGAGGTTTTTTGGTTCCCGGTTAACGGAGGTTAGCCGGGAAGTGTTAATGGGGCACTGCGGGAATTGTTAGTCTCTGAGCCAGCTTGTCGGCTTGAGGCCTAGTTGAGATATTTTGAGAAGTACCGCAGTGCTACATGGGTGATGACTATCAGAATGAGTTTAAGTGATAGCGCAGACCAACGCTCTTTAGTTCAAAGTTCTTTCATGGAATAACAGATGTTTTCTTGTTTATTGTTTGTTAACAGAGTTTATAAGAGAGTTATAATATATATTGTTTAAATAAAGTAGGCTGCTACGGCCTTTTACCCCAAGGTTCGGTGTGGTCTGTTTTATTGGGAGTAGAAAAGTAAGAGGGGTGTTAATAAGGGTGGACTACATCTGTTATCCAACAGTCAAGGTAAAGAACAATTACAGCCAGCTCCTCTGTTCTATTAATCTCTCCAAAGGTTAATGTTTATTTAAAAGGATGCCTGTAAATACCTGATCTTCAATCTCTTCTAGCCGGTTATGTGACCTCCGGCCACTCTGTTCCTGTGATCTACAGGCTACAGCGGAAGGGGCCGAGTTCCCCCTCTGATGTCAGCCGAGGAGGTCACGTGACCGGCCAGAAGAGATCAAAGATAAGTTATTTACAGGCATCATTTAAAAAAAAAACATTTACACAGTGTAGGAGAGTATAATACATCAGAGGAGCTGGCTGCAATTGTTCTTTGCTTTTACTGCCAGCTACTAATAGCTAGGGATGAGCCAAACACTCCCCAGTTTGGTTCACACCAGAACCTGCTAACGGACCGAAAGTTTGCGCGAACTTTAGAACCCCATTAAAGTCTATGGGACTCGAACATTCAAAATCAAAAGTGCTAATTTTAAAGGCTAATATGCATGGTATTGTCCTAAAAAGGGTTTGGGGACCTGGGTCCTGCCCCAGGGGACATGTATCACTGCAAAAAAAAGTTTTAAAAAATTATGTTTTTTTGGGAGCAGTGATTTTAATGATGCTTAAAGTGAAAAAAAAGTGAAATATTCCTTTAACCACTTCAGCCCCGGAAGGATTTACCCCCTTCCTGACCAGAGCACTTTTTACAATTTGGCACTGCGTTGCTTTAACTGCTAATTGCACGGTCATGCAATGCTGTACCCAATCAAAATTTGTGTCCTTTTCTTCCTACAAATAGAGCTTTCTTTTCATGGTATTTGATCACCTCTGCGGTTTTTATTTTTTTCGCTATAAACGGAAAAAGACCGAAAATTTTGAAAAAAAATGATATTTTCTACTTTTTGTTATAAAAAAAATCCAATAAACTCAATTTTAGTCATACATTTAGGCCAAAATGTATTCGGCCACATGTCTTTGGTAAAAAAAAAAAGTCAATAAGGGTATATTTATTGGTTTGCGCAAAAGTTATAGCGTCTACAAACTAGGGTACATTTTCTGGAATTTACACAGCTTTTAGTTTATGACTGCCTATGTCATTTCTTGAGGTGTTAAAATGGCAGGGCAGTACAACCCCCCCCCCCAAATAACCCCATTTTGGAAAGTAGACACCCCAAGGAAATATCTGAGAGGCATGTTGAGCCCACTGAATATTAATTGTTTTTGTCCCAAGTGACTGAATAATGACAAAAAAAAAAATTACAAAAAGTTGTCACTAAATGATATATTGCTCACACAGGCCATGGGCACATGTGGAATTGCACCCCAAAATACATTTAGCTACTTCTCCTGAGTATGGGTATACCACATGTGTGGGACTTTTTGGGAGCCTAGCCACGTACGGGGCCCCAAAAACTAATCACCGCCTTCAGGATTTCTAAGGGTGTAAATTTTTGATTTTACTCCTCACTACCTATCACAGTTTTGAAGGCCATAAAATGCCCAGATGGCACAAACCCCCCCCCCAAATGACCCCATTTTGGAAAGTAGACACCCCAAGCTATTTGCTGAGAGGCGTGGTGAGTATTTTGCAGCTCTCATTTCTTTTTGAAAATGAAGAAAGACAAGGAAAACATTTTTTTTTCTTTTTTCAATTTTCAAAACTTTGTGACAAAAAGTGAGGTCTGCAAAATACTCACTATACCTCTCAGCAAATAGCTTGGGGTGTCTACTTTCCAAAATGGGGTCATTTGGGGGGGGGGTTGCCACCTGGGCATTCCATGGCCTCCGAAACTGTGATAGGCAGTGAAGAGTGAAATCAAAAATCTACGCCCTTAGAAAGCCTGAAGGCGGTGCTTGTTTTTCGGGGTCCCGTACGAGGCTAGGCTCCCAAAAAGTCTCACACATGTGGTATCCGCGTACTCAGGAGAAGCAACAGAATGTATTTTGGGGTGTAATTTCACATATTCCCATGGCATGTTTGAGCAATATATCATTTAGTGACAACTTTGTGCAAAAAAAAAAAAAATTGTCTCTTTCCTGCAACTTGTGCCACAATATAAAATGTTCCATGGACTCGACATGCCCGCCAGCAAATAGCTTGGGGTGTCTACTTTCCAAAATGGGGTCATTTGGGGGGGGGTTTGAACTGTCCTGGCATTTTATGCACAACATTTAGAAGCTTATGTCACACATCACCCACTCTTCTAACCACTTGAAGACAAAGCCCTTTCTGACACTTTTTGTTTACATGAAAAAATTATTTTTTTTTGCAAGAAAATTTCTTTGAACCCCCAAACATTATATATTTTTTTAAAGCAAATGCCCTACAGATTAAAATGGTGGGTGTTTCATTTTTTTTCACACAGTATTTGCGCAGCAATTTTTCAAACGCATTTTTTGGGGAAAAAACACACTTTTTTAAATTTTAATGCACTAAAACACACTATATTGCCCAAATGTTTAATGACATAAAAAAGATGATCTTAGGCCGAGTACATGGATACCAAACATGACATGCTTTAAAATTGCGCACAAACGTGCAGTGGCAACAAAATAAATACATTTTTAAAAGCCTTTAAAAGCCTTTACAGGTTACCACTTTAGATTTACAGAGGAGGTCTACTGCTAAAATAACTGCCCTCGATCTGACCTTCACGGTGATACCTCACATGCATGGTGCAATTGTTGTTTACATTTGACGCCAGACCGACGCTTGCGTTCGCCTTAGCGCGAGAGCAGGGGGGGGACAGAGGTGCTTTTTTTTTTTTTCTTTATTATTTTTTTGCTTGTTTATCTTATTTTTAAACTTTTCCTTTCATTTTTTTTAAAATCATTTTTATTGTTATCTCAGGGAATGTAAATATCACCTATGATAGCAATAGGTACTGACAGGTACTCTTTTTTGAAAAAATTGGGGTCTATTAGACCCTAGATCTCTCCTCTGCCCTCAAAGCATCTGACCACACCAAGATCGGTGTGATAAAATGCTTTCCCAATTTCCCAATGGCGCTGTTTACATCCGGCAAAATCTAAGTCATAAAATGCTCGTAGCTTCCGGTTTCTTAGGCCATAGAGATGTTTGGAGCCACTCTGGTCTCTGATCAGCTCTATGGTCAGCTGGCTGAATCACCGGCTGCATTCTCAGGTTCCCTGTTGAGACAGGAGAGCCAGAGAAAAACACGGAAGACGGTGGGGGGGGCATTCCCTCCCACTACTTGTAAAAGCAGTCTAGAGGCTAATTAGCCGCTAGGATTGCTTTTACATGAAGGCCGACCGCTGGCTGAAAAGAATGATACCAAGATGATACCTAAACCTGCAGGCATCATTCTGGTATAACCACTCAAAGTCGTGAATGGTGTACCTGAAGACAAAAAAATGGTTAACAATAAAGCACAGTAAACAGTAAAGTATAAAAAATTGCATACCTGAAAAGCAAATGTTATAAAACATAATAACAATAAAACATTGCAGAATAGAATACAGTAAAAAAGAGCAGAACAATAGAGAGAGAATAGAGAGATAGAGAGAACAATAAAACGACAACTATTTTTTTTTATTCTATATATTTTTTTGTGGTTTTTTTTTTTTACACTTTTTTTTACACTTTTTTTGTAACTGTAACTTTTATAACTGTAACCGGTTCCAGGTTCGGGTCTCTCAAAATGCGTTGGAATCTTGGGAGACCCTGTGAAAGTGTGCCTAGTCTGTGCAATGCTGTACCCTACGCTAATACTCAACTAGTGAATGGTAACGTTCAAAACATTCACCAATGCAAAGACCAGGATTGTCAGGACAGGAGGGACAATAATAGCGGGTGTCACGCATATATCTGCGCTTGCTGCAGACACAACATCTTTTTTGGGGGGGTCGTTGGGTAGGGGTACTCGGGAGGACATAAAGAAAATGCCTCTCATGCAGCCGACTGCATTTGGTTGGGGATGTGAATGGGGGAAGTACGGGTGCTGCAGAAGCGGTGGGTTCCCAATTAGGATTGGGGAATGCAGCAGGAAGGGCATTATGGGCACGACGGGCCTGTTTGTCTTCTTCTTGGTGGCAGCGGGACACTACTTGTGCTTGCCACCTCACCAGCTTTAACTGCACTTATGGGACTCGCCACGTCACCAAGTGTTACTGCAGTGCTGGTTTGACTACAACCGGGGTGTACTAAGCTGCTTTTCACCAAAACGCTACCAAAAAAACTGTTGGCGATCGCAGGGATCAGGCCTGACTCTGTGAACGCTGCAGTTATGCGTTTAGTGTTTTGTAAGTGAGAGTGATCGATCGATACTGCACTTGCGTGGGCTGGGCTGGGCCAGACCAGGCGGAGGGGCAAAACGCAGGTGCTAGCAGGTATCTGGGCTGATCCCGCTAACACTGCGTTTTTGGGAACCCTAAACTGCTGGGGACGCTAGTATAGATTTGATCGGATCAGATATTGATCCGTTCAGATACTATACCACTAGGGGAGGTGTACGGTGCGTGCGTGGGTGTTAGCGGTACTGGCGCTAACCTGACGCTGCTTGGGGCTGGTGCTTGCCAGTTCACCAAAACGCTACCAAAAAAACTGTTAGCGATCGCAGGGATCAGGCCTGACTCTGCGAACGCTGCAGTTATGTGTTTAGTGTTTTGTAAGTGACAGTGATCGATCGATACTGCACTTGGGTGGGCTGGGCTGGGCCGGGCGGAGGGGCAAAACGCAGGTGCTAGCAGGTATCTGGGCTGATTCCGCTAACACTGCATTTTTGGGAACCCTAAACTGCTGGGGACGCTAGTATAGATCTGATTGGATTCGATATTGATCCGTTCAGATACTATACCACTAAGGGAGGTGTATGCCGCGTGCGTGGGTGTTAGCGGTACTGGCGCTAATCTGACGCTGCCTGGGGCGACGCATATCACTGCCGGGCGATCAGGGGGCTAAACCTTTATTCGGTAATAAACGGCGGGTGCCCTGACACTATAAAAAACAAACGAACTAACCAGCGTCACCCGTAACAGTTATACGGTGATCAGTGGTGAAAGGGTTAATTAGGGGGCAATCAAGGGGTTAAAACATTTATTAGATAGTATATGGGGGTCCTTGTCGCTATAAAACGCTGACGGCGAACCTATATATTTACCTCCCTAACTAGCGTCACCAGTGACACTAATACAGCGATTAGAAAAATGATCGCTTAGCGACACTGGCGACGGGGGGGTGATCAAGGGGTTAAAACTTTATTAGGGGGGGTTAGGGGGGTACCCTAGACCTAAAGGGGGCTAATGCTAACTGCCCTACCACACTAACTGTCACAAACTGACACAATGCAGTAATCAAACAAAAAAAAAAAACTGCTTGGTGTGAGTGTGACCGGGGGGGGGGGGGGGGTGGTGATTGGGGGTGATCGGGGGGGGGATCGGGGGGTAAAGGGGGGTGTATTGTGTGCCTGGCATGTTCTACTGTGTATGTATGTGTTGTGCACTCGCAGTGATGTCTTCTCTCCTCTGCGCCGGAACGGAAAAGACAGAGCCGAGGAGAGATGACATCATTTCCTTTGCTGCTGTTTAGCATACAGCAGCAGAGGAAGATTCCCATTGGCTTGGAGCGATCGCGAGGGGGGGGGGCACGAATGGATGGTCTCCCCCTCTCCTCTCATCGCTCCCAGAGACAAGCTGACCACCACGGGAGGCAGATCACGTACAGGTACGTGACTCTGCCTGCCCGTGCCATTCTGCCGACGTATATCGGCGTGAGGTGGTCGGCAAGTGGTTAACATATAGTAAAGTGTCCAACTATAGGAACCTGGGAAACTACATAAGCCTATTTTAACCTCTCTTATGTTAGTTCAGGTCAAATCTAGAAGGTGAGTGTGAGCAGTGGGGTGAGTTTTCGCAGTGGGGAACACATGTGATATGCACTGTGATTTTGCAAAGGATGTTAATACCTACATTAATTCATGTGGAGGTGGATTGCACATTTTACATTAAAGATTTTGATTGTTTAGACACTTTAGAGTGGTATAAGCCCAAAACAAGAAATGTAATGTATTGCAACTTAACAATCATTAGATGTGGTGGCTGCATTAGTTCTAGCAGATTGGCTTCAACTTGTTAGTATATTCAAATCTCCAGCTCACACTTTATACAGGCATACCCCACTTTTAAGTACACAATGGGGTTTGTTTACTAAAGCTGGAAAGTGCAAAATCAGGCTCACTTCTGCAAAGAAACCAATGAGCTTCCAGGTTTTATTACCAAAGCTTAATTTAACAAGCTGGGGATAGAAGCTCATTGGTTTCTATGCAGAAGTGAGCCTGATTTTGCACTTTCCAGCTTTAGTAAATAAACGCCATTGTGTACTTAAAAGTGGGGTATGCCTGTAATCAATTACAGCAAACATTTTTTTTTCTTTTGGGATAAAGGTTTTACATAAAAAGCTGATCATTGTAAGCACCCCTGCAAGTTTTAAATGGTTTGTCTAATTCCTGTAAACGTATACATCTGGAAGAGAGCTTGTTCTTGTTCCCAATATAATTAAGGTTTTAGAGTGGCCTAGTCAAAGTCCGGACTTAAATCTGAGATGCTGTGGCATGACCTTAAACAGGCCGTTCATGCTCAAAAACCCTCTAATGTGGCTGAATGAAAACAATTCTGCAAAGAAGAATGGGCCAAAATTCTCATTGCCAGATATCGCAAATGCTTGATTGCAGATGTTGCTGCCAATGGTGGCACAACCAGTTATTAGGTTTAGGCGGCAATTACTATTTCACATAGGGCCAAGAAGGTTTGGACAGCTTATTTCCCTAAATAAATTAACCACTTGACAACTGGGCACTTAAACCCCCCTCGTGACCAGACCAATTTTCAGCTTTCAGCGCTCTCACACTTTGAATGAAAATTACTCAGTCATACAATACTGTACCCAAATGAATTTTTTGTCCTTTTTTTCATACAAATAGAGCTTTATTTTGGTGGTATTTGATCACCTCTGGGTTTTTTATTTTTTGCGCTATAAATGAAAAAAGACCAAAAATTTTGAAAAAAAACACATTTTTCTTTGTTTCTGTGATAAAATTTTGCAAATTAGTTATTTTTCTTCATAAAATTTGGCCACAATTTATACTGCTACATATCTTTGGTAAAAATAACTCAAATTAGTGGATATTATTTGGTCTTTGTGAAAGTTAGAGAGTCTACAAGTTATGGTGCAAATCATAAAAAATTGATCACACCTGATGTACTGGTGGCCTATCTCATTTCTTGTCACCCGAACAAGTCAGGAAAGTACAAATACCCCCCAAATGACCCCTTTTTTGAAAGTAGACATTCCAAGGTATTTAGTAAGATGCATGGTGAGGTTTTTGATGTTGTCATTTTTTCCCACAATTCTTTGCAAAATGAAGTTTTTTTTTTTTTTTTTTTTTCCCCACAAAATTGTCATTGTAATAGGTTATTTCTCTCACATGGCATGTATATACCACAAATAACACCCCAAAATACATTCTGCTACTCCTCCTGAGTATTACGATACCACATGTGTGGGACTTTTTCACAGCCTGGCCACATACAGAGACCCAACATGCAGGGAGCACCATTAGGTGTTCTAGGAGCATAAATTACACATCTAATTTGTTGACTACCTATTACGCTTTTGAAGGCCCTGGAGAACCAGGACAATGACATGTGACACTGACGTGGCACTGATGACAAATGGCACTGATACGTGGCACTGATGTGGCACTGATGACAGATGGCACTGATACGTGGCACTGACACTGATGTGGCACTGATGACAGATGGCACTAATACATGGCACTGATGACAGATGGCACTAATACATGGCACTGATGACAGATGGCACTAATACGTGGCACTGATGACAGATGGCACTAATACGTGGCACTGACAGATGGCACTAATATGTGGCACTGATGACACGTGGCACTGATGACAGATGGCACTAATATGTGGCACTGATGACAGATGGCACTAATGACACGTGGCACTGATGAAAGATGGCACTAATACATGGCACTGATGACAGATGGCACTAATACATGGCACTGATGACAGATGGCACTAATACGTGGCACTGATGACAGATGGCACTGATACGTGGCACTGATGACACTGATGACAGATGGCACTGATACGTGGCACTGATGACACGTGACACTGATGACAGATGGCACGTGACACTGACAGGTGGCACTGATGACAGATGGCACTGATGACAGATGGCACTTATACGTGGCAGTGGGGACAGATGGTACTGGGGACAGATGGCAGTGGGGACAGATGGCACTGGGGACAGATGGCAGGACAGATGGCAGGGGCAGATGGCAGGGGCAGATGGCAGGGGCAGATGGCAGGGCACATGGCAGGGGCAGATGGCAGGGCAGATGGCAGGGGCAGATGGCAGGGGCAGATGGCAGGGGCAGATGGCAGGGGCAGATGGCAGGGCAGATGGCAGGGACAGATAGCAGGGGACACTTTTTTTTCGTTTTTTTTTTTTTTACACTGATGCTGCAGCGGTTCCGCTCTCCCTCCTCACACGCTGTCTCTGTGTGAGGAGGGAGAGCCGGCGATGAGAGATGATCTCATATGTTTACATATGAGATCCTCTCCCATTGGCACCGCCGACCGCACTGTAAACGGCCGCTGTCATTGGCCGTTTACGGCGATCTGTGACTGGCTGTGTCCAAGGGACATGGCCAGCACAAAACTTCCGCGATGCGCGCCCACGGGAGCGCGCAATGCGGAAGTAAACAGGAGGACGTCCAGGGACGCCCTCCCGGCAATTTAAGTCCGCGCTGTAGCCGTCTTTCGGCTATAGCGCGGACGCCTAGTGGTTAAATCCTCCTTTAAAAACTGCATTTGTATTTACTTGGGTTATCTTTGTGTAATATTAAAATTTTGTTTGATCTGAATCATTTACTGTAATGTCGCGTACACACGGTCGGAATTTCCGATGGGAAATGTTCGATGTGAGCTGGTTGTCGGAAAGTCCGACCATGTGTATGCTCCACCAGACATTTGCTGTCCGCCAATTTCCGACAACAAATGTTTGAGAGCAGGTTCTCAAATTTTCAGACAAAAAACTGTTTTTGGAAATTCAGAGCGTGTGTACACAAGTCCGAGGCACAAAATTCCACGCATGCTCTGAATCAAGTTTGAGACAGAAGCGTTCGGTCGTGTAAAACTAGCATTCGTAATGGAGATAGCACATTCGTCACGCTGCAAATTTTTAAATATTTCAATGCAGAGCATTCTCTTATTCTTTATAATGCCAGAATAATGAAATTGCTTTGCTGCTAATATTCACACACTGTTCTGACAAACTGATTTCTTATTATTTCTCAGGATCTCCTGACTAATCTTTGTTTTGTTTTTTTTGTTTTTTTAGCAAGATCTCCAGAATAATCTTTTTATTTTTTATAGTGATCTACTTTATTTTTTATTTTTTTTCTCAAGATCTCCTGATTTTTTTTATAGTGATCTTCATAATATTTTTTGTTGTTGTGTGTCAAGTTACCACAACACCATTATTATCTTGTTTTTTTTTTTAACCTAAAAGAGGTTGGTTGGTGTTGTTGTCCCTTGTTAATTTGACATTGTATTTTTGAAATGTACCTGCCTACTCACAAACAAACTGTCCTTTTTGATGTAAAACACATAGCCAAGTATTTGACAAAAAAAAATAGAAATTTATTAGGGGTCATAACAAACTAAAGGAGGAAGGCAACGCTGGATAAACTGTTGAAATTGGTAAAGCCTTTGTACCCCAGGGCAGACAATTATTTGACAGGCAAAATTGATAGCCTGAGGAGTCCATTTAATAGGGAACACAATCCGGTCCAGGACTCCGAGAGATCGGGAGCAACAGCAGATGACATATATGTCCCGAGGCTGTGGTCTTACACAGCCTGCGTCTTTTGCCAGACCAGACCGAACCCAGGCCATCACTCTCAAGACTTCCTTGCACGCTTCCTTCCAGGCTGTGGTGTTGGAGGTGTTGCAGGAGGTGGAGGAGGAGTATGGTCCAACTCAGACGTGACTTTTATTTGTGAGTTGGCCCCTCATCCCCTTATTTAGGGCCTGAAATATGACTTCCCTACAGATGAGGCATTGGCTTTCCTCCATTTCTTGCATTTTGCTGGCCGTCATACAGCCAAAAGCCTCTTGGACGCTAGGGGTGTTTCTGAGGACCGCAGTAGCCTGCCAAATCAAATTAGTCACTGACTCCTCCAGGTTCCTCTGCTTCCTAGTCCTTTTTGTTGGAAGGCGGAGGGGAGGAACCTGCGATTCGGTCAGGCTACTGGGCATGGCCACCTCCTGGCTGCCACTTTCCACGCCTTCCTCCTGGCTGAGACTTTCCTGTGTATGAAAATGGGACATAGTTTTAGTTTTTTGGTCATCAATCACACACAATTTTGAGCTCGTGACTGTTGCAAGTTGAATGTTAACAAATAGAAAAGACTATCATTCTGACTCCAGCATTTTTCATTCTTGTCCCTATCATTTTTGGCTACTACTGTCTATTGATATGTAAACCACTTTGTTAAATCAGAAATTAGTGATCAATAATAGCATCTAGTTAACATCATTAATTTATTTGACAAGAAATATGTTGAACAATGCTATACCTGGCTCAAGCTGGGCTCCTCCACATCTTCCTGGGTTGAAGGCCCAGGTTGTACATTGGAAGCCTCAGCTGAGGTGGAAGGAAGAGTGGAAGGAAGGGTTGAGAGTGATTGTCTGGGTTCACTCTGGTCTGACAAAAACCGCAATCTGTCGTAGTACCAGAGCCTGGGGACATAAATGTCATTTGCTGCTGCTCCTGATCTCATGGAATCCTGAACCTTTTTATACTCCCTATTTCAAGTGCTCCTCAGGACACCAATTTTGCACTTCAAATAGGTGATGTCTGCCATGGGAATCACCGGCTTCACCAATTCCAACAGTTGATCCAGCGCTGGCTTCCTCTTTAGTTTGTTGCTGTAAAATTGGTGTTTCACTTGCCACAGACAGGGCAGCTCTCTGTACTTATCAATGAAGTTGGGGAGGAAGTCATAGTCATTAAATGTATCCATTTTATCTGCAAGACACAACACAAGACAAACCCTAATGTCAGGTTAAACTCTCCTAATCTTGTCCCAATATAGGCCTCAATTTATAAGCAGTATAGGCCACTAACCACTGATGCCCGAAGTTAAAATTGTACCTTTGTTTGCACGAATGGCACTTATGATACTCCTTCCTCCGCTGACAGATCGTACGTACGACGCACGCGTGTTATGCTTTATATACACTGCGCATGCGTGAAACACTGCCCCTGACCTTCTTTCTAGTGTATTCCCCGCCCCTTCTCTTTCGGCGCAGTGGGAGAGTACATGGCGGAGACACAGCAGGTGCATGCAGAGAGCAGCAACGACGAAAGCCGGAGCCAGAAGCGTCCCGATCCCGGAAGAGATATAAGACCTCAAATATGTCCTTTGTAGAGATGGTGGACATCTTGAAGAGGGCCGACTATGATGGGAATTATGGACCGTACAGCAACCCAAATGTGAGAAAGGCCAAGATCATGACTAAAGTTGTGAGAAGTCTGCACAGGAATTTTGGGGTTCGACGATCCAAGGAGCAATTGAGTAAACGCTGGTCAGACCTGAAATTGAGGGAGCACGATCAGTACAGAAGGATCAGGAAAGTGCTTCTAAAAAGTAAGTATTTGTCCTGTGTTCCTATTATTATTATTATTATTATTATTTGCATGCTGCGCCATGTGCATTTCTTTACTGTTGTACAGTTTAACCACTTCAGCCCCGGAAGAATTTACCCCCTTCCTGACCAGAGCACTTTTTGCAATTCGGCACTGCGTCGCTTTAACTGACAATTGCACGGTTGTGCGACGTGGCTCCCAAACAAAATTGACGTTCGTTTTTTCCCACAAATAGAGCTTTCTTTTGGTGGTATTTGATTACCCCTGCACTTTTTATTTTTTCGCTATAAACAAAAAAAGAGCAACAATTTTGAAAAAAACACGTTATTTTTTACTTTTTGCTATAATAAATATCCCCCAAAAATATATAAAAAACTATTTTTTCCCTCAGTTTAGGCCGATACGTATTCTTCTACATATTTTTGGTAAAACAAAATTTCAATAAGCGATTATTGATTGGTTTGCGCAAAAGTTATAGCGTTTACAAAATAGGGGATAGTTTAATGACATTTTTATTAATATTTTTTTTTTTAAATGGCGGCGATCAGCGACTTTTATTGTGACTGCGACATTATGGCGGACACATAGGACATTTTTGACACATTTTTGGGACCATTGTCATTTATACAGCAATCAGTGCTATACAAATGCACTGATTCCTGTGTAAATGACACTGGCAGTGAAGGGGTTAACCACTAGGTGGCAGTGTAGGGGTTAAGTGTGTCCTAGGGGCGTGTTTCTAACTGTGAGGGGCATGGCTGTGTGTGACATGTGACTGATCTTTTCTCCGATGACAGGGAGCAGAGATCCAGTGTCACTGTCACTAGGCAGAACGGGGAGATGCTTGTTTACATTAGCATCTCCCCATTCTTCCTCCCCGTGAGGCAATCGCGGGTATCCCCCGCCGCGATCGAGTCCGCGGGACCCGCGACCCGCCTCTTAAAGGGGAACGTACAGGTACGTGGTTTTGCCTGTACGAGCCCTTCTGCCACAGTATATCTGCGTGAGGCGGTCGACAAGCGGTTAAAATGGCAAGTTTCAGGTTCGTGGGCGCAGTAATCGTTCGTAGTAAACATTGTTCGTTCGCCCACTAATACAATGTTTTTGGCAGATGCAGGTTAACTACATTTGTTCATGCCTATTTGTATTAAAAGAAGTTTAGTACATTGTTGTCTAGATGGGTTTGTAACTAGAATCAAATGCAAACTTGATTCAGTGTAAGGAGAAGACACTCAGCAGCTGTTTACACATCTGGACGCAGGAGCACTAGTGTGGGACACCAGAACACACTTTTTAGGTTGTCCCACACAGGTGCTTCAGTGAATACTAGGGGTCTCTCCCTGTGTGAAACTTTACCAAAAAAGGTAAGTATTCCAGCTTTAAGAAAGGAAAAAAAACATGTTTTCAGCTTGTAACTCTGCCAAAACAGAAAATTTGACGACACTTCCAAGCAATGTTTCATATTCCTATTTCTTGCCTCAAATATCTGTATGCTAATTATACCTTTTTTGTATTCACATAGGGGAGAAAAGAATCCGGACATATGAGGACACCAGGAACCCCACACACCATGAAGAAAATGTGGAGGGAGAGGTTCATGAAGTGGGCGAAATAGTGACCACAACAGGTCAGTGTCTGAGACCACAGCTTCAGGTAATAGATGTATGCCTGCATATTTATAATACATGGTGTGTTTTTTTTATTTTTAGGTGATGTGGATGTGGAAGAAGAAACTAAATTTCACCAGTGCAAGTGCACAAGTCCTCCTCGGGGAGATAATGGTGTGCAATCAGGATTTAGAGATGGTCAAGCAAAATATCACTGATGTACAACAAAAAATGAAGAAAATCATTGATGTTTTAGGCAGAATCTAAAACCCACAAAAAATTAACAGTTTTGTCATTTAATTTTTTATTTTAAATCAAGTTTTAAAGTAATTTGAAAGACAAATTTTGAAGATGCACACAGTGTGTCAACATGTGCTATCTGCCATCACGGGATATCAATGATGTGGGTGTAACCTCTTCTTTGCAACTAAAGTAGATGAGAGGAAGGGGTTGCACCCCCGAAACACGTCCATTGATCCCCCATGATGAAGGTAGCACATGTTGACATTAGACATGGGATCAGGAGTGAAATCCACATTTTGACTCCCAATTTGTGTGCATCTTCAAAGTTTGGCTTTTACAGGGGTGAGATCACCCCATCTGATGAAGGCACGATCAACACAGTTTTGACATATGTCTCATATTGCCTTCAATTTATCAAAGTTGAACTTTGCAAGTTCCTGAGTTGTATTTATTATTGTTTTAAACATGCCTGTTTAACCAAAAAAAGGATATTTCTACTGTCAAACGTAAAAATGTTATACACCAAAGAGTAGAATGTTTTATACTCAACAATGTGTGGCTTCTTATTTCAATGTTCAATACCAGTTTTTGGAGTAAGTTGGTGTAGTTACAGTGACAATGGGGGGTATTTACTAAAGGCAAATCCACTTTGCACTACAAGTGCACTTTCAGTGCAGTTTCAGTGCAGTTTCAAGTGCACTTGAAGTGCTATTGTAGTACAAAGTGGATTTTCCTTTAGTAAAAAACCCCACAGTGCTCTAAAATTTGCCCCAATCACGCCATTTTAGGGACTCAAAGAAATTAATTAATGGAGCTGAAAAGGATGATTATTTTTATCATTAATGTATTACATACATTAACAACAAAAACAATGTGTATGTGTAGCAGACATAATAGTTGGCTGAAGAAGAGATTGTCACCTCATGTATCAAATAAATTACGTTTATTATATTTACGTATATTTATAACATACTTTTGTCTTACTTCACGGGTGCTTTGGGGGGGGGGGCAAGCCAGGACGGCCAGGTTCAAGTGTCGTCAAGGTAGTTGGATTTTGAACGCCGGCATCGGTCCCAACTGAGGCCACATAGTTTGCTGAATTTTTACTAAGGAAATTATGGAGTACGCAGCAGGCAAGGACAATATGATTCCGTTTATATTCCGCCATGTGGATCGGTGTCAGAAATAGGCGGAACCGGCTGGCCATTATTCCAAACTCATTCCCCACAACTGTGCTAGCTCTGGCCAGCCGGAAATGAAAAACCCTCTGCTCCGGGGTGAGGGTCCTCATGGGGAAAGGCCGCATCAGATGATCACCCAGCCCAAACGCTTCATCAGCGAAGAACACAAATGGGAGACCAGCCACATTGTCTCCCGGAGGTGGCAAGCCCAAGCCACCATTCTGGAGACATCTGAAGAACTCCGTCTGGGCGATCACTCCACCATCCGGCCATTTTTCCCCACGTCCACATAGAGGAACTCGTATGTCGCCAACACCACCGCCAACAACACAATACTATTAAATCCCTTATAGTTGTAATAGTATGACCCCGAGTTGGGGGGTGGGACTATGTGGACATGCTTCCCATCTATTGCCCCTCTGCAGTTAGGAAAGTCCCACTGCTGGGCAAACTGGGATGCCACAGTCTGCCATTCCTGTGGGTTTGAAGGAAACTGTGGAGTTATAAAAGAAAAAAAATTAGTACTTTTGCACATAACATTGCAAGCAGATTAGACACAAACATTCTTGGCCAACGTAAGTATAACATTTATTTTAAGGAGTATTTAAAGTCAAAAGTATAAGGTCCACTTATCAAATTCCTCACCCCCTCTGATGGCCCATTAAATCTGTCCACAAAAGAGGTAGGTATAGTGTGTATGGGTTTGGCAAAGTCAGCAGATAGAGTATTGGTATCGGTTGACTTAGCGGTTTTGGGGGGGTTCCAAATGAGTTTTTGGCACCCCCCCTAAAAAAAAGCATCTTGCACTATGTCTGAATTTAAGGACAAAAATACAATTTGTACACATTTTAGGGGGTGTTTAGGGTAAGCACTACAATGGAGCTGACAAAATACATTAAGTGACTAGGCTAGGTGTGTATGGGCCCAGTATAGCATGCTGGGATAGGTTAGTGAAGGCAAATATGCATGAAGGACAAAAAAGGAGCATTAAAAGCTTCCCGCATGCATTAGGACAATAAGGACATTCACAGCATATTACAATCATGGTAATTAGGGAATAATCAAATAACTATAATATACTAGCAAACATTAAATACATAGAATGGGATGTTAAAGGAGAAAACTTACCTTAATATAGTCCTTCTGCAGGACCTGTATGATGGCAGAACAGGTCTGTTGAATAATGATTCTTAGAGCCTGGGGGGAGATGCCAGTCGAGAACTTGATGTCCTGGAAACTTCTCCCCGTCGCCAAGTACCGCAAGGTGGCGACTAACCTTTGTTCAGGAGTGATGGCTTGTCGCGTGCAGGTGTCCTGCTTCATAATATAAGGGGACAGCAAAGCCAACAAACGGTGAAAAACGGGGTCCGTCATCCAGAGATAATTCCTGAAATCATCAGGATTATTCTCCCGAATATCACGCAACAAAGGCATGTGAGAGAATTGGTCACGCTGGAGCAACCAATTCTTCGTCCATTAACTCCTCCTTGCCCTGTTCATGGACTGGGCTTGGGTCAAAGCAAGAACTCCAACACTGAGCCCTTGCACAGCTCGAACTTTACGATGAGTACGTACCCGCAACATGGCTAGAAAACAGTCGGCTGGTCAGAACGAACTGAAAATCGGAAAGAACCCGAGAAGAACGAGCTGAAAGTCAGAACCAAGTGGACAAGAACGCACTGAAAAACAGATACAAACTAATAAATAGAACGCACTGAAAGATAGTAACGAACTGACAACACGCACTGAAGAACAGATACGAACCCAAAAGCACAAACTAAAGAGCAGTAACGAACTGAAAAGCACGAGGCTGAAAAGCGCGAATCGTCTCTCACTAAACTTCTACTAACACGAGATGAACACGAGATTAGCAGAAGGAGCCCAAAGGGTGGAGCACTGGCTATTGCACTTCCTTTTTCTAGTGCTGACGTACGTGTTTATGTCACCACGTTCTTGACGTTCGGAATTTCCGAAAACATTTGTGTGACCGTGTGTATGCAAGACAAGTTTGAGCCAACATCCGTCGGAACAAAATCCACGGTTTTGTTGTCGGAATGTTCCATCATTTGTATGCAGCATCAGTGTGACAAATATGCAAAAAAATTAAAAAAATCACAAAGGAGTGAAATACTTTCACATACTGTATATCATTGATAATTAGCTTAAAAATTGAACCCTAGACAATTCAGTGTATGCATAATTAATCACTCCTCTCTGAAGTTAGCCAGCTTTCTACCCATTTAGAAATTGAATTTTATAAGTCTGTAGACTTTAACAAAGAACTTGAGCCCCCTTGATCAAGCATTTGTCGCCCTCCACCGGCATTGCCATTTTCAAATGTCTGGCGCATGTGCAGATGCACCAAAAGGCTTTGCCCAGCCTTTGGAACCATGCAGAAACCTGCCAAGCTGTGCTCATGCATATGCAGGGAAAGAGTTCCCAGACCTCCTTCAATGCACTATTCTTGCATGCTTGCACATGGAAACCCACGCGAGCATAGATGTGCCAAAGGTCTTTGCTGGGTCCCAAAGCCCAGCAGAGTCCATTAGCACATTTGTGCATGCTTACACAATGTCATTCTTGCCTAGGCTAGGAAGGAGAAGTACTGCCCTGCAACTCAAAAAATATAAAAACACATATAAAAAACAAAAATATCCAATTGTGGTGGAAAGAGAGGGCTGGAGCCATGTACATGCACATTGTCTTTGGGTGTGAAGGTATGAATTATCTTATCTATTTATCTCATTAGCCATGTGTGTTGAACTGTGCAAACTGCTTTTGCAAAAGCCAAGTATACTATAGTATATCAGCAGCCACTCCTTTGCCTAAGTTTTTTTTACTTACGTCCTTATAAAAAGAACTGATAACCTAAGTCTTTTACAAATCCATGCTGATTTTTGTTTATATTATTTTCTAAAATAAAACACTTAACCACTTCAGTCCTGGAAGGTTTCCCCCTCCTTAATGACCAGGCCATTTTTTGCGATATGACACTGAGTCATTTCAACTGACAATTTTACGGTCATGCGACGTTGTACACAAACAAAATTTATGCCCTTTTTCCCCACAAATAGAGCTTTTATTTGGTGGTATTTGATTTTTTTTACAATTTATGGCAGTGATCAGCGATTTTTAGCTGGACTGCGACATTGCGGCGGACAGATCGTACACTTTTGACACTTTTTTGGGACTATTGACATTTATACAGCGATCAGTGCTATAAATAGCCACTGATTACTGTATAAATGACATTGGCAGGGAAGGGGTTAACACTAGGGGGCGATCAAGGGGCTAAGTGTTCCCTAGGGAGGTGTTTCTAACTGTGGGGGGAGTGGACTGACAGGGAGTAGAGAGAGATATCGCTGTTCCTGATTACTAGGAACAGCAGATCTCTCTCTACTTCCTTGACAGAATGGGGATCTGTTTGTTTACATTGACCGATCCCCATTCTGTCTCTCTGGGGAGCAATTGTGGGTCGCCGGTGTACAACACGCCCACTGGCCATGTGTGCCTCCTATAGCTCTTAAAGCGGCCGACTTACACCTACGGCGGTTTGCGCAGCTGTGCCAACCTGCAGCAGTATAAGTGTGGCGGCTTGTTGCAAGCAGTTAACTATGTTTTTTTTTATCATACTATAGTATCTTCCCAACTATAGAAGTTTAAACTAACCAGTCTGTAATTACTTGATAATGACTGTGATCCCTTTTTAAATATAGGATGCACGTTGGCCTAGCACCAATCAAATGGTACCATGCCAATCATTGCAGAATCTCTTAAATTTGGAGTCAATGAAAGAGCTGAACTCTTTGAGGACACAAGGGTGTGAGCCCTTTGGTCCAGGTGCTTTATTCACCTTTATTTTGACTAAATGTTTCTGGATAATATCAGTTTTGAGCCATTGTGTTCCCTTGTCCTCTATGTCAATAGTATACCCATTAAAGACTTAAGCTTTTTTTCTATTAACGCGTTGGGCGGAGTTTGAGAGTGGTGACGTCACGCCGCCACATGAACTGTTATACAGCGGTCATATTTGTGAATGTTGGTTAACATGATTTTTTATGCGTATCCTCTACAGCCTCTCGTAACTTCAACCCCTGCATATCTAAGAGATACGGAACAGTTGTTGAATTAAAATTAGGAATTTTCAATTGGAAAATTCAGTTGACATTTTCAATTGTCCAATTGAAGGAGAATAATATTTTAGTCACAGTAGCTTCTTTATTTACAAACATAACCCATAAGGATGGTATTGAGAACTAGCTCCATTGGGCAAAAGGCCTAGGACATCTATATATAAAACAAAGCAAACACTTCAGCACCTTTGACCCCTGAGGACACACTATAGTTTGAAACACATTGAGCTGAGTTTGAGAGTGCTGCCGTCATGCCGCCGCATGGCTTGTTATTTGTTGGCCATGTTTGTAAGTGTTGGTTAGCATGCATTCGATTATGCTTTATAATGGATCGTTTTTAACAATACTACACAGTGAGAGACCTGTTTGTGAGCACTTAATCCTTACAGCTGCGGTACTTACCTCCCGGTTCTGAAACGATGGTGAAATGACCAGTGTTGCAGCCAGTGAGGAGACCTCTTAAAGGGACTGAAACCTGAAGAAAGTTGGAGTTACTTGGGCGATTTAATAAAGGGCTTTTGCTGCTTATATTTATGCAGCCATAGTTTCTGGGGAGTGCAGAGTGTTGGTGATGGTAACTGCATGGTGAGTACTCAGAATCCTTTGTTGGCCCGCATAGGAGTGGTGGAAAGCTTTCACATTCAAATTTATGAACTTGTGGAATTTGCACAATTATTTATAAAATGACTATTCTTTTTTTATCACATCAAAGAATTTGATTATTTATTATTGATCTGCACATTATCCTAGAGGTTAATTGCTTTTTAATTTATTGCACTATTTTAGATACATTACTGTACTGCCAGAGGCACTGCGCTTTATATTTATTCACTTAGGACGGTTTTGCCAATCAACCTTATTGCTAGCTGCCTTTTTGTCTTCCACCTGGACTCTGACTTATTCTTTTTATTAAAAAAATTATATATCCCTCCTATTTAAAGCTTTTTTTTGTACACTTTCAAAGTCTGTGAATATTGTGCCACCTTTTCAACATGATTTTACTTACATGGAGACCTTCATTCAAACTGTTGGAAATGTGCTCACCCTTTGAAATAGACCTCTAGATTATAGGAGGTTGGATACCGTTTTTATCTATACAAATATATCAAACCAATACTCTTCTCTTTATTTGTCATGCATTCATCTTTAATAACAAATGTAGAGTACCCTGTGCTTAGGATAGTGGCTAGGTTGCTGCCTCCCCAAAAAAAGGACTCCCCAAAAAAAAGGGGGGTCCAGAATATAAAATGAGTCAGTAAATGGGGTGGGTGGCGCTACCTGAGATCGATAGGTGTATGAAACCAATCTCTCTGACATAAACTCTATTTACCTTACTTAGGTTTAAGCTAGAGGATGTAATGGATTCCTATTCAAGAATGTAAAGGAATGTTTAAGTTTATTAGAAACTATAATTAAAATAACATAACCATCTCACATCCATGGTAAGATGTCATCTCAAAACTAAAAACTGAACATTCAAGAAAAAAACAGGGTCTGTATGCAATGTCGGAAAGCCGGGGTTAGCAGCATGCGCTCCAACTGCATTCCACCCGATTTCCTCTCAGACCTGGAAGTGACATTGTGTGCATGGCCTCGCTTTACACGCACTTCATAATTAACATCTGCTGAAGCGGTGCCGTTTTAGTGCACTCAACGTCTATTTATGGAGAGCAGTCGTGCAGGTTCCTCCCCTCCCTCCATTAAGTGGGCGTAACATACGGGGCATGGACCGGCCTCATATTAGTAATCCCAGGCCTCGCAAATTTGAAAAGGGAAAGCCAATATTAATTACATATGATCCCTTCCACATTGCGATGGTGTGAATCTGAACGCTCGCTCTCTCGAAAAAGTAATAAAACCACATAACATTTCATAACATTTAGGTAGTAAGTAGGGGAACCAAATGCTCCATATACACATTTTAGCCATGTTGAGGCAGGAAGTGGTATTGCACATATACTAAGTATAAAAAGCTCTAGCTCATTTAGCATAAAAACTCCCTCTAGTGGCGAGAGTGGAAAAAGAGCCAAAGGTTCAGCGTTAACTGACAAAACTAAATATTACCTTGTAAAACTAAAAATATTAATTAAACATGAGACAGGCTAGCCCTAAGTACACATCTTCTAGATAATATATGTAGAAAAAAAAAAAAAAAAAAAATATATATATATATATATATATATATATATATATATATATATATATATATATATATATATATATATATATATATATATATATAGAGACATCCTTCTCTTTTTATGGGGCACTAAGACGGCACTGCTTCAGAAGACGGTCATTACGAAACACGTGAGGCCACACACACAATGTCACTCCCGGATCTGAGAGGAAATCGGGTGTAACGCAGTTGGAGCGCACGCTGCTAACCCCGGCTTTCCGACATTACATACAGACCCTGTTTTTTTCTTAAACGTTCAGTTTTTAGTTTTGAGATGACATCTTACCATGGATGGGAGATGGTTATGTTATTTTAATTATAGTTTCTAATAAGCTTAAAACTTTTTGATACTACACTATTGGGGCCTTTATCTTTTCCATATGAGGACTTTATGCTGGGATCAACACTGGAATATACTAGCTACCTTCTAGTATTTGACTGACACAGGATATCCTGACGGGGAATTGGAAGTATCCTGACCCGGAGAGACATCAGAGACCTCAGCTGCTGTATACTATATATGCCATTCACCCCTGCAGGGGTAGTGGTAGCTGGTGAGTGGGGACCCAAGAGGGGGAGCACGAAAGTCACATGAATACCTATGCAACAGAGTACACAAGTCACCTTTTGAATGAACTTCTGTGATCTTTGGAATATTGCATATCATCATTATTGGGACTAATTTTTCTCCTGTTTCAAATGATTCAGATCAGATGGTAGCACATCAGCTCTAGGAGTGTTTGCCTTTCAATGTGCACAACTTAACTGATCACTAGACTGTTTTGAATCACATTCTTATTTGCTTTGTTATACATATATATATATATATCCTTGGACTGCACTTAGATTGTTTGGATTTGTGAGGTTTCTTTTTGTGGTCACACCTGTATAGGGATAGACCTGTAAACATAAAATTTCTGTTAAGCTATCACACATATATTATTATATTATATTTTTCACTTAGTTTGGATGTAACCGTGAAGACTCCCTTGCCACATTTGCGCAGGGAGGGCCACGAATACACAGGATTTTATCTAATTACTCCACCTGTAGCACTTAGCACTTTAACAAAGGTTTTTCACTTTATGTTATCCTGTAGACGCCTTTACATTTTTGAATAGGAATCCATTACATCCTCTAGCTTAAACCTAAGTAAGGTAAATAGAGTTTATGTCAGAGAGTCTTATTTCATACACCTATCGATCTCAGGTAGCGCCACCCACCCCATTTACTGATGCATTCATCTTTGTCATGCGTTCATCTCCGCTGTTCATCAAAAATCCAGAGTACCTCAGCAGTTAAGTGAGGAAAAAAACATAGTGCTTACTGTTTCCAAAACAGTATATAAGCCAGAGAAAAGTCTCTCAAAAATATTTTGAAGAAAACATCCAAGCAATTTGTACTTAAAATACTACACACAATGTCAAAACATGCCTCTCCAGGTGAATGTAGTATACTCACTGGAAATCTTAGACCTCTGAATTATTCTGAGGCCTAATACCACTTTAAATATTATTATAACATATTTCCACACTGTGCCCTCCACCACATATATGTAGTCAGCTCACCCCTCAATGTGGACCTCCTAGTGTCTGGATGCACGAAAAAAAAGCTTTGAATAGGAGAGATACAATTTTTTTATTTTTTTTAAAGAGCACTACTATTTTCATAGCTCCCATCTGTCCCTAATTTCGAGGAACTGTCCCTGATTTGGGACAAAGTTTCTCTGTCCCTCTTTCTTCCTCATTTGTCCCTCATTGTGGTCTGATCTATATAGTTGTATATAAAATTCACTTTTTATCTTTCAAAAAGTGTTTCCCAATGCTAAAAGTTTCATCCAATTTCTGAATTGCTGCATTTGTAAATATCAAAAGGCAGTATAAAAATAGGTAATAGAAGGGGTAAAAAAAAAGTTTTAGTTTAACTAATCATATTTTTGTATACTGTAATTCTTCTTTAAAGGGGGCTTGGCAGGGTGTGTCCTATGTCTACAGACTTTTGCTAATAGGTGTTCCTGACTTTATTAAGGACTTTATATTTTGTGAAATTTGAGTGCTGTGCAGATTATAAATGTGCTCATTTAAATTTGCAGTTAGTAGCACATGGTGTAGTGCTAGAACAAAATATTGGCATATAAATCATGTGAAAATATATCATACAATGCAATAGTTAAACCACATTCATAGATTAAATTGCCAAGTGCAAAAAAGTCGCTGAACGACCAAATACAAATAATGATTTCGTGAATAGAGTTCATATGGTGATAAAACTCCAAAGCAGGTATGCTTCCCGATCTGGGCACCGCAGGCAGGGCTACGCTGTTCTTTGAGGTTTTACTGTAATTATGTTTTATTATATAAGTTAGCAATGTGGTGGGAGCTGGCCAATACCCCAGTTGAAGTCCAGTGGGACGAAACGCGTAGGGTTTGCTAGTTTAGCTCCCCACATTGCTTTTATATACGTGATCACTTTTTGTACACATCTCATCTGATGTTGGTACTCTTAACCTCCCTGGCGGTATGATTATTTCCGATTTTAGGTGCTGAAAGAGGTACAATTATTTTGCATGGAAATTTGGCGTTTTATATTGTAGGCCTGTAATTCTTAACAATAACACACTTAAATCTGTCCAAACAAGAGTCTAGTAGATATCCCAGGTATGATAAAGTTTGAAACACAAAAACATAAATTATAATATAATAAATAAAAAAAATAATTAAAAAAAAATATATAATAATAATAAAATAAATTTCCCCACGATTCACTATCGCTCAATTCTGCAAGTGTTTGCAGAATTTACTATCTACTATCGCTGTTTTCTAGCTGGTCTAAAGCCACTTTTGACGTAAAGGGACACTTTTTGGTTGCTATGGACAATCTCCAGTTTCTAGGCAGAAAGAACAGTATATATAATATAAAACTGCATGCAGGGCATGGGCCAAAGCACTAGGGACAAAAGGAATGTGAAATAATTTCATACAGTACTGTAATCTCTAAGATTACAGTACTGTATGTGTTATGATTTTTACAATTTTTTGAATTTGCCGCCAGGCTCCGCCCCCGTGCGTCGCGCCGCTCGCAAGGAACGGAGCCTGGCACAGAGAGGCTTCAGGAGGAGGACAGAGCCCACGGACACTGCGGGGGACATCGCAGGATCCTGGCGACAAGGTAAGTAACGCCGCACCAGGATCCTGCACTGTAATCCCGAGTGTGGTTCGGGGTTACCGCTAATGGGACTGAATTTTAACCCCGAGCCACACTCGGGAAAACCGCCAGGGAGGTTAAATACATTTTTACTTGTTTCACCTACACCATATGGAGGCTTTTTTCTTTCCATGATCCTCATGCTGCTCATTGGAGGTATTTGCTGATTCATACATTGGACGATTTCTACCATCCACATTTTGGATGATTTCCATCAGAGCTCCAATCTCCATTCCCGGTGCAAGTGGTCCAGTGTCCGTCTTTGAAGTCTACACATTCTGTATTTTCTGCTTGACTGACCCACTGCCACTGGCATGTGTGTCCACATCATCCAGTAAGAGTATTTACCCCCTAATTGGGCCAAGGACGCACTATCCTGGGTGATCCATTTGTGGCTTTTCAAGTTTCTCCATACCCCTTCCCCTCTGTACTAGACCACTTTCTTGAATCCCTCCTCCCTGAGTGGACTGTTCTAGTATATTGTGACATTAACACACCACTATATGAACCTTATTCACTATTCAATCTGTCACGTACCTTACAGTGGAGTCTGAAATGACGAGGGTGGCCTCTTGCACGGTTCCGGTCCTAACACCCCTGGAGGTTGAGACAGGGCTGCTAGGGCGACGGAAGGGTGCAGGTGCCAGTTGGCAGGATCAGGAACACCGTAGCCGAGAGATGCTGGTGGGATGTTGATCCTGGATAGGTTCAGGAAAGTCCAACAGGAGAACTTGCAAGGTCTGGAACAAGCAGGAGTCGGCAACGTGCTGGCTGGAGGGTACACAATCGATAGGCAGGTTCGTAGTCAGGGGCTAGCGGAGGTTGGCAATGGGCTGGCAGAGAGGTACAAGATCGGAAGACAGAGCCGTGGTCAGAAGTTCAAGCCGGGTTCAGTACAGGAAGCAGAAGTAAACAGAGTTGCAGGGATAATCCAAAAGAGAAGTCAGGAAGGCCAAGGTTTCAGGATCAAGGTTCAATCAAACAGCAATCGAGGATACAGGAACTAGCTGAGACAATCCAGCACTGATACTAGTATGCTGATCCTTTAAATAGGGCGCCCTGTGCTGTAATTTGTTGGCTTGCAGACATGCCCACGTCGACGTGCACTCGTTCGTATGAGAGTACTAACATGCGTGCCTGGTCCGGGGTTCACACATTCGTGCCGCACGTCTGACTGGCGCACGGGAACGAGCGTTTGTAATGGTTCTCTGACATTGCCCCCTCCTTACGGGCAGCCTCCGGATGCCCCTCTGGATCCTTCTTTCTGGATGAGAGCGATGAAAAGCTTGTATAAGCCTTGGGGCATGAAGGTTTGCTTCCGGTTCCCAGGAGTTTTCTTCTGGGCCAAAACCTTTCCATTTAATTAAATATTGATTATGTCCTTGCCTTTTTCTGCAGTCCACAATGGTCTCGATCTCGAACTCCTCCTCTCCATCCACCATTATGGCCTCTGGGGGCCCTATTTCGCGTCCTGGAAAGGGATTAACCACGTCAGGTTTCAACAAGGAAGTATGAAACACAGGATGTATCTTGAATGTGTCGGGAAGTTCAAGTTCATACGCCACTGAATTGATCTTTCTCTTGACTGGGAAAGGTCCCAGATATTTAGGTCCCAATTTCCTGGACGGGCAGGCCAGTTTCAGATTGACTGTTGAAAGCCACACACGGTCACCTACTTTCAAATCCAGTTCTCCTCTCCTCTTTCTGTCAAAGAATCTTTTATTAACCTCCTGTGTCCTGGCAATGGTCTCTCTCAGCACCTGGTTGTTAGTAGTAAGGAAATTTAGTCTGTCCTGAACAGCTGGTAAGGGAGAGTCTGGAATTAGCGTTGGCAAGAAAGAGGGATGGAACCCATAATTAGAGAAGAAGGGAGATTGGTTGGTAGCTGTATGGGTAGAGTTGTTAAATGCGAATTCTGCCAAGGGCAATAGTGAGGCCCAATCTTCCTGCGAAAAAGAGGTAAAGCATCGCAGGTATTGTTCTAGCGTTTGGTTGGTACGCTCAGTCTGTCCATTGGACTGGGGATGATACGCTGAGGAGAAATTTAGTTTGATGCCCAGTGCTTCGCACAGTGTTTTCCAAAATCTTGAAGTAAACTGCACTCCGCGATCTGAAACAATGTCACTAGGGATTCCATGCAATCTCACCACTTCTTTAATAAAAACTTCAGCAGTTTCTGTTGCTGGTGGGGTCCCTTTCATGGGGACAAAATGTGACATCCTGGAGAGGCGGTCCACCACTACAAAGATGGATGAAAATCCTTCCGATGGAGGGAGCTCTACAATAAAATCCATCGCAATCTTATCCCAGGGTCTTTCAGGAATGGATAGTGGTCTTAATAATCCCCATGCTTTGCTTTTGCTGTTCTTGTTTCTGAGACAAATTGAGCACGAGCCGACATATTTCCTGCAGTCCCTTGCTAAGCTGGGCCACCAAAAATGTCTCTGGACCAAATCCATGGTCTTATGTCCCCCGAAATGGCCGGCCAGCGGGTAGTCATGGCACACTTGTAAAATAGTGGTACGCAGATTCTGTGATACGAAAATTTTATTCCCCTGCCAATAGAGCCCATCGTCTTCTTGAAGGTTCCTATCTGGAGGCAGAGAGATTCCCCTGGATGCTTGACGTATCTGTGTCATTAAATCATTTTGTGTGAGCAAAAAATTCCCAGCCTGTAATATGGTAACCGTTTGAGGTGGAACCTCGATTTCCGTGAACATACGCGACAACGCGTCTGGTTTCACATTCTTGTATCCGGGCCGGTAGGTTATATGAAAACTGAAGTGAGAAAAAAAAAGAGCCCATCTTGCTTGTCTGGGTCTGAGACGTTTAGCAGTCCTGAGATACTCTAAATTCTTGTGATCTGTGAAGATCAGTATTGGGTGTGTTGCTCCCTCCAAGAGGTACCGCCACTCTTCCAGAGCCGATTTGATTGCCAACAGTTCCCCGGTCCCCCACATCGTAGTTCCTTTCTGAAGGCCCTAATTTCTTCGAGAAAAAGGCCACAGGGTGCATTAAAGCTTTAGGTCCTTGGCGCTGAGACAGGATGGCCCCTACAGCGCTCTCTCCTTGGCGCTGAGACAGGATGGCCCCTACAGCGCTCTCTGAAGCATCTATTTCCAGTATGTAGGGAAGGGCAGGATCAGGGTGCTTCAATACCGGGGCAGAGGTGAATAGTCTCTTTAATTTGTCAAAAGCAGCTTGAGCTGCCTCTGTCCACTGAAAGCGGTTCTGTTTTTTGGTGAGCTGAGTGATGGGCATGATGATACCCGAAAAGTTTTTAATAAATTTCCTGTAAAAATTGGAGAAACCAATAAACCGTTGTACCCCTTTCTTGTCAACGGGAGGCGGCCAGGACATTATGGCTGCGACCTTTTGAGGATCCATTGCCATCCCTCCTGTAGAGATTACTAATCCGAGAAAGTGAATGGTCTGCCGTTCCAATTCACATTTCTCGGCCTTGGCATAGAGTCCATTTTGTCTTAACCTAAGAAGGACCTTTTTCACATTGTCACGATGTAGTTCCAGGGAAACCGAGAAAATCAGAATGTCGTCTAGATAAACGATCATGAATAAGTCTAGGAAGTCTCTGAAAATATTATTTACGAAATGCTGGAAAGTTGCTGGTGCGTTACATAACCCAAAGGGCATAACGAGGTACTCGAAATGGCCAAACCGCGTCCGGAAGGCCGTTTTCCACTCATCACCCTTTCTGATCCTGATCAAGTTGTAAGCACCTCGTAGATCCAACTTGGTGAAAATTGTTGCAGAGCAGAGGCTCTGGAGTAATTCTGGAATTAGCTTCAGGGGGTAGCGGTTTTTAACGGTAATCCGATTTAGTTCCCTGTAATCCACACACGGCCTGAGTGAGTGGTCCTTCTTTTCAACAAAGAATATTCCTGCTCCGGCTGGAGAAGTAGAGTGTCGGATGAACCCCTTTTTGAGGTTCTCGTTGACGTAGTCTTTCAGGACCAAGAGTTCAGGTTCAGAGAGGAGTTCAATTGGACAATCGTAGGCCCGGTGGGGAGGAAGGGTGTCTGCTTTCTGTTTATCAAAGACATCCAGGAAATCGTGGTATACGGGTGGAACAAGGTCTTGGGATTCGGATGTGGGTTTGAGACAGCCAACAACTGGTACTGAGTGGTGGAGGGTTTGGAGGCAGTTATGGAGGCAATAGGCAGACTGAAAGACCACCTTGCCGGTTGTCCAATCGATCTGTGGGTTGTGTGCTTGCAACCATGGCATTCCCAGGATGATTGGGAAGAGCGGTGAGGATATCACGTCTAAGCACAACAGTTCTTGGTGGTTGGGTGAGATATCAGCGGGCAGAGGTTGAGTTTCTTGAATGATGGGCCCAGATTTGATGTTGGACCCATCAGCTAGTCGTATGGACAATTTGTGTTGCTTGGGACGTAGAGGAATCTTGTGTTGCAGGGCGAAGGCATGGTCGACGAAGCAACTACAGGCGCCTGAGTCAACGATGGCCTGGACCTGGAGTGCCCCTTCCGGAAGCTGTAGGGAGACAGGAACAGCAATGTGAGTTGATCTTGATAGAGCCAAAGCACAAGGATCCAGAGAAGGAGAGACACACTTACGAGTCTTGTTAGGACACATGTTGGCGTAGTGACCGGCTCCTCCACAGTAAAGGCATAGATTATTCATACGGCGGCGCTGCTTCTCTTCTGGTGTCAATGGGGCACGAAGCAGGCCTAATTGCATTGGCTCAGGAGCTTAAGTGACTGGAGCAGATAGTGGGGTTGCAGGAATAGGTGGGTGGTTGGGTACCCTAGGTAACATCCACATGGGCCGGTATTGGCTGGTTCTTTCAGATCTTCGCTCCCTCAGCCGGCGATCGATCTGAATAGATAGCTGAATCAGTTCTTCAAGAGAATTGGGGACCCCCACCCGAGCTAGTTCATCTTTCAATGCCTCTGACAGTCCTGAGCAGAACTGAAAACGAAAAGCGGCGTCGTTCCACTGTGTGTCAGAACTCCACCGTTGAAAGTCTGTGACATAGTCCTCCACAGGCCTACGGCCTTGCTGGAGGGAGTGGAGACTAGCCTCAGCTGTAGTGGTGCGCTGAGGGTCATCATAAAGCTTAGCCATTTCATCAAAAAAAGAGTCCATGGTGCCTAGCAAGGGACTAGCTTGTTCTAATAGATGGTGAGCCCAGGTCTGGGGTTCTCCCTGTAGCAATGAGATGATGAATCCCACCTTGGTACTTTCCAAGGAGAAGGTGCGAGGCTGAAGTAGGAAATACAGATGGCAAGCGTTTCTGAAAGAGCGGAATTTACTGCGGTCTCCCATGAATCTTTCTGGAGCAGGAACTCGTGGCTCTGGGGGTGGCACCACTACTGTGGGAGTAGAAGTTGAGATCGACGGTGCAGGTGCTGCGGCTGTCTGGCGTGCCGAGGTGCTTGGAGAGAGAGACTCCACTCGTTGCTCAAGTCGCTGATAGCCATCCTGCAGGCCCTGGACTGCTTGAGTGAGGTTTGCAATCTGCTGGCACAGAGCATCCATAACTGAGGCCCCCCTTTCAGACTCCATTTTGGCTGGATTGTACTGTCACGTACCTTACAGTGGAGTCTTCCGGTCCTAACACCCCTGGAGGTTGAGACAGGGCTGCTAGGGCGACGGAAGGGTGCAGGTGCCAGTTGGCAGGATCAGGAACACCGTAGCCGAGAGATGCTGGTGGGATGTTGATCCTGGACAGGTTCAGGAAAGTCCAACAGGAGAACTTGCAAGGTCTGGAACAAGCAGGAGTCGGCAACGTGCTGGCTGGAGGGTACACAATCGATAGGCAGGTTCGTAGTCAGGGGCTAGCGGAGGTTGGCAATGGGCTGGCAGAGAGGTACAAGATCGGAAGACAGAGCCGTGGTCAGAAGTTCAAGCCGGGTTCAGTACAGGAAGCAGAAGTAAACAGAGTTGCAGGGATAATCCAAAAGAGAAGTCAGGAAGGCCAAGGTTTCAGGATCAAGGTTCAATCAAACAGCAATCGAGGATACAGGAACTAGCTGAGACAATCCAGCACTGATACTAGTATGCTGATCCTTTAAATAGGGCGCCCTGTGCTGTAATTTGTTGGCTTGCAGACATGCCCACGTCGACGTGCACTCGTTCGTATGAGAGTACTGACGTGCGTGCCTGGTCCGGGGTTCACACATTCGTGCCGCACGTCTGACTGGCGCACGGGAACGAGCGTTTGTAATGGTTCTCTGACACAATCATTTGGAGTTTTATCACCATATGAACTCTATTCACCATATCATTATATGTATTTGGTCGTTCAGCGACTTTTTTGCACTTGGCACTTTAATCTATGAATGTGGTTTAATTATTGCATTGCTTGATATATTTTGCACATGATTTATATGCCAATATTTTTGTTCTATCACTATGTGTTACGATCTGTTTTAATTTGTCAAATCTTGTGTTAGCTGCTTTAGATTTGTTATTTTTGGTTAGAGCAGTAATCTCACCCTACTTACTCTCTGATTTTAAATTTGCAGCATTCCCATTTCTACTCTTCTTTGACACCATTCCCTTTCAGTCTAATGCCCCATACACACGGTCGGACTTTGTTCGGACATTCCGACAACAAAATCCTAGGATTTTTTCCAACGGATGTTGGCTCAAACTTGTCTTGCATACACACAGTCACACAAAGTTGTCGGAAAATCCAATCATTCTAAACGCGTTGACGTAAAACACGTACGTCGGGACTATAAACGGGGCAGTGGCCAATAGCTTTCATCCCTTTATTTATTCTGAGCATGCGTGGCACTTTGTCCGTCGGATTTGTGTACACACGATCGGAATTTCTGACAATGGATTTTGTTGTCGGAAAATTTTATATCCTGCTCTCAAACTTTGTGGGTCAGAAAATCCGATGGAAAATGTGTGATGGAGCCTACACACGAGGTCCTATCACACATTTTCCGTCGGAAAATCCGACCGTGTGTACGGGGCATAAGATTGGCCATACATGGTTCTTTTGTTTTCATTCAGCCAGCTGTTTGAATGAAAAAAACTCAACTGATTACCCCATCCACACATTCAGTGTGGATGTGGTAATTCTCCCGCAGCAGGGAGATTCTTCCACCTCTCTGCAGTCATAATACACAGATCAGTGCTTCAGCCTATTGGCCGCAGCGCTGATTGAACTGACATTTTCTAGCAGTTCTGTTCGTGAGAAGTCAGTCGATAGATCGATATCCATACACAGCTCGAATATTGGCCGGTATAGCAAGCTTAAATCTTGGCGAGCAGTCCTCAGCTTGGAAAACTTGCTCTCTTCAAATTAAAGGGTTTTATATTTCCAATATGTGCTTGTTTACAGCTTACATTAAATGAAAATATATCATTGCCATTGCTATCCTATAAACTCTAATCCCGAGTACACACGTGCGGACTTTACAGCAGACTTTGCCCGGTGGACTTTACGACGGACTTTCTAAATGAACGGACGTGAATACACACAATCAACCAAAGTCCGTATAATTTGTACGTGATGACATACGACCGGACTAAAACAAGGAAGTTCATAGCCAGTAGCAAATAGCTGCCCTAGCGTGGCTTTTTGTCCGTCGAACTAGCATACAGACGAGCGGACTTTTCGACCGGACTCGAGTCCATCGGATAGATTTGAAACATGTTTCAAATCTAAGTCCGTCCAACTTTTGAGAAAACAAAGTCCGCTGGAGCCCACACACGATCGAATTGTCCGATGAAATCCCATCCGCCGGGCAAAGTCTGCCGTAAAGTCTGCTCGTGTGTACGCGGCATAAAGGATAAGTTCATTTTTTTTTTTTCTCTAAATTCCAGCTACCCTATGTACCAATACACAATGCGCCAATACAACAGTGTATTTCTTTTGCAGAGATAAAACATCTTTCTATTTACAGTGCCTTTCAAAAGTATTCACCCCCCTTGGCTTTTTACCTATTTTGTTACAATCAGGGCTTTTTTTCTCAAACAATAGGTGCTGGAACTCAACCACGACCCCCCAAAACCCCTCCCCGCACACACCCTCCAAATCACATCAAATAGTGGGTGTGGTCATATTTCACAAACAGTAGAAGGTTCTTTACCACCTCAATACAGTGCATTTTCACCCCCTTCCTGCCCAAGCCATTTTTCAACTTTCAGCACTGTCGCATTTTGAATGACAATTGCGCGGTCATACAACACTGTACCCAGATGAAATTGTTATCATTTTTTTCCCACAAATAGAGCTTTCTTTTGGTGGTATTTGATCACCTCTGCGGTTTTTATTTTTTGCGCTATAAACAAAAGAAGAGCGACAAGTTTGAAAAAAAACACAATATTTTTTACTTTTTGCGATAATAAATATCCAATTTTTTTTTCTTTAAAACAAATTTTTTCCTCAGTTTAGGCCGATATGTATTCTTCTACAGATTTTTGGTAAAAAAATTGCAATAAGCGTATATTGATTGGTTTGCGCAAAAGTTATAGCGTCTACAAAATAGGGCATAGATTTATAACATTTCTATTTATTTATTTATTTTTTACTAGTAATGGCGGCGATCTGCGATTTTTATCATGACTGGGATATTGCGGCGGACACTTTTGACACATTTTTGGGACCATTCACATTTATACAGCAATCCGTGCTATAAAAATGCACTGATTACTGTATAAATGTGACGGGCAGGGAAGGGGTTAACACTAGGGGGTGATCGAGGGGTTAACTGTGTTGCTAGGGAGTGTTTCTAACTGTAGAGGGAGGGGACTCACTAGGGGAGGAGACCGATCGGTGTTCCTCTGTACTGGGAACATACCATCGGTCTCCTCTCCTCTGACAGGACCGTGGATCTGTGTGTTTGGACACATAGATCCACGGTCTTGCTGTGTTACCGGCAATCGCGGGTGCCCGGCGGACACCGCGGCTGCCGTGCACGCGCACCGGGTGCCCAGTGACACGGCGGGCATGCGCGATTGCCGGCGGAGACGTGCGTGCGCTCCATGGTGGGCCGGGAAAGCGAGGCTGTCATATGACGCCCGCCCGCAATGAGAGCTGCGCCGCCTGCCCGTCAATTGACAGCCGGCGGTCAGCAAGCAGTTAAAGGGGCATTAAATATCAGGATTGCATTACATACAGAGTGCAGAGTTCATGGGGGTTACCCACAGAGTGCAGAGCTGCCACTTGTAAACACAGAAACCAGACTTCTGTGTTTACAAGTGATTATGGTGAGCAGGCACCAAAGGGTCTGAGCCAGAGGTGGTGGAACTGAGTTCCACCAAGTTCCCCCTGAAAAAAAGCCCTGGTTACAATACAGCCTTTAGTTCAATTTGTTTTTTAATCTGAATTATATGTGATGGATCTGAACACAATAGTCTAAGTTGGTAAAGTAAAATTAGAAAAAATATACATAAAACTATTTTTCAGAAATAAAAAAACTGATAATTGGCATGTGTGTATGTATTCACCCCCTTTGTTATGAAGCCCATAAAAAGCTCTGGTGCAACCAATTACCTTCAGAAGTCACATAATTAGTGAAATGATGTCCACCTGTCTGCAATCTAAGTGTCACATGATCTGTCATTACATATACACACCCTTTTGAAAGGTCCCAGAGGCTGCAACACCTAAGGAAGAGGCACCACTAACCAAACACTGCCATGAAGACCAATGAACTCTCCAAACAAGTAAGAGACAATGTTGTTGAGAAGTACAAGTCAGGGTTAGGTTATAAAAAAAAATATCCAAATCTTTGATCCCTAGGAGCACCATCAAATCTATCATAACCAAATGGAAAGAACATGGCACAACAGCAAACCTGCCAAGAGACTGCTGCACACCAAAACTCACGGACCAGGCAAGGGGGGCATTAATCAGAGAGGCAGCACAGAGACCTAAGGTAATCCTGGAGGAGCTGCAGAGTTCCACAGTAGAGACTGGAGTATCTGTACATAGGACGACAATAAGCCGTACGCTCCATAGAGTTGGGCTTTATGGCAGAGTGGCCAGAAGAAAGCCATTACTTTCAGCAAAAAACAAAATTAC
The DNA here is from genome assembly GCA_037952835.1 of Lithobates septentrionalis. NCBI lineage: Eukaryota > Metazoa > Chordata > Amphibia > Anura > Ranidae > Lithobates > Lithobates septentrionalis. The sequence goes on along the minus strand of JBBDGP010001546.1, from coordinate 1,524,660 downwards.
ACGTTTTGAGTTTGCAAAAAGGCATGTGGGAGACTCCCAAAATGTATGGAGGAAGGTGCTCTGGTTTAATGAGACTAAAATTTAACTTTTTGGCCATCAAGGGGAACCCCACACCAAAATAAAAAGAAATGGTGTGGGGTCCTCCCAAAAATCCATACCAGAACCTTATCCGAGCACGCAACCTGGCAGGCTGCAGGAAAAGAGGGGGGGACGAGAGAGCGCCCCCCTCCTGAACCATACCAGGCCACATGCCCTCAACATTGGAAGGGTGCTTTGGGGTCCCCCCCAAAGCACCTTGTCCCCATGTTGATGGGGACAAGGGCCTCATCCCCACAACCCTTGCCCGGTGGTTGTGGGGGTCTGCGGGCGGGGGGCTTATCAGAATCTGGAAGCCCCCTTTAACAAGGAGACCCCCAGATCCTGGCCCCCCCCTGTGTGAAATGGTAAGGGGGTACAAAAGTACCCCTACCATTTCACAAAAAAGTGTCAAAAATGTTAAAAATGATAAGAGACAGTTTTTGACAATTCCTTTATTTAAAGTCTTCTTCTTTCTATCTTCTTCGGGTCTTCTTTCTTCTATCTTCCTTCGGTTTCTTCCTGTTCCGGTGTTCTCGTCCGGTATCTTCCTCCGCGGCGTCTTCTTCCCCGCTTCGTTCCTGGGCTGCTCCGCATCCATGGGAGGCTCCCACTGTGTGACGCTTCTCGTCTTCTGACACTTCTTAAATAACGGAGGGCGGGGCCACCCGGTGACCCGCCCCCCTCTGACGCACAGGGACTTCCCTATGGGTTTCCCCGTGATGTCAGAGGGGGCGGGGTCACCCGATTATGTAATGGGTGACCCCGCCCCCCCTCTGACGTCACGGGGAAACCCAAAGCGAAGTCCCCGTGCGTCAGAGGGGGGCAGGGTGGCCCCGCCCTCCATTATTTAAGAAGTGTCAGACCCCAAAGCACCCTCCCAATATTGAGGGCATGTGGCCTGGTACGGTTCAGGAGGGGGGCCACTCTCTCATCCCCCTACTTTTCCTGCGGCCTGCCAGGTTGGGTGCTCGGATAAGGGTCTGGTATGGATTTTTGGGGGGATCCCACGCCATTTTTTTTAAATTTTGGCACGGGGTTCCCTTTAATATCCATACCAGACCTGAAGGGCCTGGTATGGAATTTAGGGGGACCCCAACGCCATTTTTTTTTTTACATTTTGGTTCGGGGTTCCCCGTGGGGAAATCCCATGCCGTTTTTATCAATGAACTTTTATGTGTATTGTCGGACCGACAATTCATTAATAGCCGCAAGTAGTTTTAAATGACTTTTTTTCCGTTGAAATGTCATTTTGCTGTCAGACTGTTCTAAACACGGGAAACATGCGCCCTTTTGCAGGCATACTATAGACACCCCCCAGGTATGAAATTTAAAGGAATATTACACTTTTATTGTTTCACTTTAAGCATTAAAATCACTGCTCCCGAAAAAACGGCCATTTTTAAAACTTTTTTTTGCATTGATCCATGTCCCCTGGGGCAGGACCCAGGTCCCCAGACACTTTTTATGACAATAGCCTGCATATAAGCCTTTAAAATTAGCACTTTTGATTTCTCCCATAGACTTTAAAGGGTGTTCCGCGGCTTTCGAATTTGCCATGAACACCCCAAATTGTTCGCTGTTCGGCGAACTAGCGAGCAGCCGATGTTCGAGTCAAACATGAGTTCGACTCGAACTCGAAGCTCATCCCTATTCTTGAGCAAAACCTGTACCACTCTGTGTGTGATTTGAGGTTAGCACGGAGGTTCACCTTCCAGCGGGACAATGATCCCAAACACACTGCTAAAGCAACACTTGAGTGGTTTAAGGGGAAACGTAAATGTGTTGGAATGGCCTAGTCAAAGCCCAAGCCTCAATCCAATAGAAAATCTGTGATCAGACTTAAAGATTGCTGTTCACAAGCGCAAACCATCCAACTTGAAGAAGCTGAAGCAGTTTTGCAAGGAGGAATGCGCAAAAATCCCAGTGGTATGATGTGGCAAGCTCATAGAGACTTATCCAAAGCGACTTGGAGCTGTGATAGCCGCAAAAGGTGGCTCTACAAAGTATTGCAGCAAAACGGACAGTATAAAACCTGCAACACACCACAATGTCCCATGAGCTACTTTGCCACATGTAGGACAGCCCACTGAAGTCAATGGGCTGCCCTATGCGTGTCACAGGAAAAATGTGTCTTACTAATTATTTGTACAGGCGCAAAATGATATATCTCTCCTTGTCAAAAGAAGTTTATTGAGTATACAATGTTATAAAGATACATAAAGTAAGTTTACAAGGATCTATAAAGTAAGATCATTGTTTTACAGTAGGGTTTATATAGGTAAATATCATGAAATTTCAAATATTAAACATTGGGTTCACGTAAACCTAAATTAAAGATAGATATCATTTCCTTAGTTACTTTTGTAGGTATTTAAATGGTTTATACCTACTATACATATTGTTTACAAGTAGAGTGTATATAGGTCAAATAAATTCTGATAATGAGCTTTAATCGTAAGGTGGAGAAAAGGAAAGAGAAAGAAGAAAAAGGGTTGAAAGGTAGAGGTATGGTCCACAAGGTTGTCTTGCTCGTCAGTTTATTATTCTTTTTAGTTCTCTTTGAAGCCTTAGAATGGGTGTCTCTGTAAGTCATTTAATCTGTTACCATGGCAACAGGACAGAGTCATTGAAGTTTGACAGGAACTGTTGTTTTATCCAAGGATGCCAAAGTTTTTCAAATTTTGGAATTTGATTTTGATCGATGGCTACCATCTTAGCATGGGACATTGTATTATTCATTCTGTGAATTGTTTCTGCTAGTACCAATGTAGGAGATTTCCATGCCTTGGCCACTGTTTGTTTTGCAGCCGTTATTAGTTGGATCATAAGTTTGAATTGAGAGAGCGTTAACCATTCCGGTTTTAGATTAAGTAAAGTTAAATATGGATCTGGTTGTATTATTTTTTAAATATTTTAGATGCAATCACAAAGACTTCCTTCCAGAAGGTTTGGATTACTGGGCACGTCCACCATATGTGTAAATGTGTGCCTATTTCTGGGCATCCTCGAAAACAAAGAGCTGAGGTATTAGGTGAATATTTTGCCACTCTAGCGGGTACAAGGTACCAGCGAGTTAGGACTTTATAATTTGTCTCCAGTGCTAAGATGTTGGGTGAAGATGACTTAGATGTGAGCCATATGTTAGACCAGTCCGTGTCTTCTAAAGTTCGTCCCAGGTCCTCCTCCCACCTCTGAACGTAAGAGGGTCTATTAAGATTTGCTACTCCATATAATTGATTATAAAGTGATGAAATTGTACCTTTAGCAAATGGATCTTTTGTACAGATTGATTCAAAAATGGATAATTGGGATAATGGTGTATCCCCCTTTAGGAATGGTGTATAGAAATTTTTGATTTGGAGATATCTAAATATCTCAGAGTTTGGTAGATCATATTTTTCTCTAAGCGATGGGAATGAAAGGAATGATTTAGATGCTATGAAGTCATTTAGTGTCTGAATGCCTGATGTTGTCCAAGCTTTAAAAGAATTTGGGTAGATCCATGCCGGATAAAAGGCTGGATTTCTGATAAAAGAAAGGAGAGGATTGTGTGGAGATTGTAACTGACATTTGGTTTTTAGTTTATCCCAGAGAGATAAGAAGTGTTTAGTTATGGGATTATGAATTTTAAAGCGGTCTTTAGGATCAAGCCATAATAAATTTGATAATTATAGAGGGTCATTTTCTGAAGCCTCTATAAATACCCATAATGGGATTTCCTGTTTTGCATGGTATTTGGACAGACTGGCCAAATGTGCTGCTCTGTAGTAGTTAGTAAAATTAGGGTATCCCAGGCCTCCTTTATTTTTGGGAAAATGTAGTGTGTGTATAGGTATACGTGGTTTAGAAGAGCCCCATATAAATGAAGTTGCTCTTTTTTGTACTATTCTCAAAAAATAGGAAGGAATTGGGATAGGGAGGACTCTGAATAGATAAAGCAATTTGGGTAGAATAGTCATTTTGATTGCATTAATCTTCCCTATCCAGGATAAAGGAAGTTGCGACCATTGTTTTATTAGATTTGTGATCTGTCTTAATACAGGAGGATAATTGGTTGAGAATAAGTCAGAATGAGATGCTGTTAAATGAATTCCAAGATATGGGATTGATTTTTCTGCCCATGTGAATGGGAGTGCAGCCCTAGCCGGGATCAATTCCATGTTTGTGAGTGAAATATTAAGCACTAGGCATTTCTTAGGATTAATCATAAGGCCGGATAGGGCTGCAAATCCATCAAGAGCTGGTATTAAGTTAGGACCAGAGACCTGTGGTGATGATAGAAAAAGTAATATATCGTCTGCAAATATACATCATTTGTGTGTAATACCTGCTACTTCAATGCCAGTTATAGTTTGGTTTGTTCTGATGTATTGGGCCATGGGTTCGAGTATAAGGGCAAATAATAAGGGAGATAATGGGCAACCCTGTCGGGTACCTCTTTCGATATTAAAGGCTTCAGATTTGTATCCAGCATATTTTATATAGGCTTTGGGTTTATTATATAATGCCTTGATCCATGTTAAAAAGTGGGGTCCAAAACCCCATTTTTGTAATGAATATTGCATATATTGCCAGGATACTGTGTCAAATGCCCTCTTAATATCGAGAGATAGAAAACATAAAGGGATTTTCCGTTTTTTAGCAATATGTGCCAATAACACTGCCCTGCGTATATTATCGCCTGCCTGTCTATTTGGCATGAAGCCTACTTGATCTCTATGTATTAATTTTCCTATAATGCTATTGAGGCGTTTTGCTATTATTTTTGCTAATAATTTAATATCGAGGTTTAACAGAGAGATAGGCCGATAATTCACACAGGAAGTATCATCAGAAAGGGGTTTTGGGATCATACAAACAATTGCCATTAGTGTTTCTTGCCGAAAAGAATGTCCATCTAGAAGTTTGTTAAAAGTTTCAGTGAGAATGGGAGAGAGTATTTCTGAGAATGTTTTATAGTATAAAGCCGAGTAGCCGTCTGGGCCTGGTCTTTTGTTAAGTTTTAGGTCTTTTATGGCGTTAGCAACTTCATCTATAGTTATAGGCTCATCCAAACTGCTTTTTTGATTCTGAGATAACTCAGGTAAGGTTATTTTTGAGAAGAAGGATTCAGCTTCTGTAGGATTAAATTCATTGTTTGTCTTGTATAAAGTTGCGAGATGTGAGTGAAATTTATGGACTATTTTAACTGGATTACAAGTGTAAACATTTTTTGATAATTTCAAACGTATTGGTTTGAAAGATTTGTTAGTTGAATTTAATGCCCGAGCCAAATATGTACCTGGTTTGTTTGTATTCATGTAGAAATTGTGTTTGGAGCGTTTGAGGGATTTATCAACTGACTCAGTGAGAAATAGATCGTATTCCAATCTAGATTTTTCCAGATGAGATTTTGTACTCTGAGATGGATTATCTTGAAATGATATGTAGGCTGCATTAAAATTGAGTTCTAGTTTTTTTGCTAGATTTTTGCGTTCCCGTTTAAATAGTGCCATTTGTCTTTGTATTGTACCACGCAAGACAGGCTTATGAGCTTCCCACAGTGTTATTGGGGAGATGTCTGTTGTATTATTAATTGATATGTATTCCTTTAAAGCTTGTTCAATGGCCATCTGATGTAGTGGGTGTTTGAGCATTATGTCCGGTAAGTACCACGTTGGGTCATGCGCTTTTGGTATGGCTGAGGCTATAGTAGTGTATACTGCATTATGGTCAGACCACGGAATCGGAATTATATCTGATGCAATAATTTCTGGTATCATTCCTATTGTTAGAAAAATATGATCTATTCTGGTGAAGGTTTGATGAGGGTGCAAGAAATAAGTGAATTTCTTTTTCATTGGGTTACTTTCTCTCCATGAATCTACCAGATTGTATTTGGAAAGAAGTTGAGAAAAAGGTAATCTAGAGGTTATTTTGGATGGTGTAAAAGGTGATTTATCTAGAAATGGGAGGAGGACCTGGTTCGAATCCCCACACATTATCACTGTTCCTATTTTGTGTGTATTAATCACTTGTAATATATGTGAGAGGAATGGTGTAGGTTGTTTGTTAGGAGCGTAGTAGGAAATCACCGTGATTGCTGTATCCATTATATAACCCATGAGTATCAGGTATCTACCTTCTGGGTCTTTAATTTCTGATGATAAGGTGAATGGTGTGGATCGGTGAAATGCAATTAGAGTTCCCCTTTGCTTGGTGCAGGCAGAAGCCGTGTAAATTTGTTGATAAAAAGGAGAAATATATTTTGGAGTAGAATCTTTGGTGAAGTGTGTTTCTTGGAGGCATACTATGTGAGCCTTCTTGTTATGGAAAGTACGGAAGGCTTTGGTCCTTTTTTAAAGGGACATTTATTCCCTGAACATTCAGGGAAAGTATATTCAGTGGTGCCATGGCAATAGATCAGATAGTTTTGACTTACTTTTTGTTATGCAGAGCTGACTGCGCAGATCAACCTGTGTGGACTGAAGAGATGAATGGATAGAAAAGAAACCAGTGAATTCTGGAGTAAAGAGTAAACAAAAAACATCTGAGATTAGATGATACATTGTATAAATTATTTTTTGCAAGTAATCAAAATTTACCCGTGAAAGAGAATAAATATCTCTCTCAGGGGAATAAGTGCCTTCGTCACACTCCCACATAATATGGTTGGGAGAATGAGGAGGGCTAATGGGGGTACACGGATCTTCCGCTTACACGAGAGAAGTGCTATGTCAAAAGACATCAAAATGATGTTTCATTAATTGGAGTGCAGAATATAGTTTTTGTTGAAATTATTTATTCCAGGGTGGTTGTATATGGTTAGTCTTGCCCTAGGCTAAATAATTCAGTTAGAAAGGTACTGTTAATAACTTTGGTATTGATGAAGATAGTTTGAATTATTTTGGTATTTTAACCCTTTTTAGAGTAAACAATTACATATTTTATTCATATGCAACTGTTTAGATATGTTAACTCATAAAATTGAGGTTGTATTGCTTCAGATTAGAATAAACAAAAACATAATTCTAGGAACTAGTTAGGTAATAATATATTTGTTTTAAGAAAAGAAAGAAAAAGCTTCCATTACTTCTGGATTTTTGAACATATTTGTCCTAAAAAGTAATAAATCTATTGTTATTACCTGATAATATATAACTGAACAAGAATTTCCTTATTTCACTTATATATTCTAAGGCTATATGAATCAGAAGTAATAAGAAATATAACTGGAATGTAACATGATCCCACACAGTGTGTGACTATCAGAATGCAGTTACATTCAGTTATAACTATAGGTTTTTTATAGAGAACCATCTCTTAGTATAATAAATGAAGAGATATCAGGAATTAGGATGTCAGTCCATTGAATCTTCTTGGTCCATGGATGATGTGGCATAACGGCCTCTTTTGTGAGAATGATGATTCCCATTTTGTTCTGAAATTTTCTGGGTGCTGCCTGAAGGTGAAGATGATGCCATTCTTCTGTGTGTGGGAGTGTTGCTGCTTGTGGGTTCTGTCAGATTTAATTTTAAAAGGGTTTGTTGTAGTTCATCTGCTGATCTGCTTCTGTAAATTGTACCTTGGTAGTTAAATCTGACTGAAAAGGGGAAGCCCCATTGATACATAATGTTGTGGTGTTGCAGTTCCATTAGTTGGGGTTTCATGGATCGTCTTTTAGTAATAGTAAGTTGGGATAAGTCAGCAAAAATTTGATAATTGTGTCCTTGAAAATTAAGTTCCTTTTTTTCTCTTGCAGCAATTAGTATTTGTTCTTTCGTTCTGTAATAATGAAATTTTGTGATTATATCACGTGGGGGTCCATCTTTCTTTTTGGCTGTGAGAGCTCTGTGTACTCTGTCCAGTTCTAAACGTTCAATAGGGATATCTGGCTTTAGTTCTTGTAATAGAGCAGTAATAGTAGATTGCAGGTCTGTCACAGTTTCAGGTATTCCCCTTATGCGCAAGTTTGAACGTCTGGCTCTATTTTCGTAATCTTCAAGCTTAGTTTGAAGTATTAAATTCTCTTTTTTTAATTGTTCCAATTCTGTTATATTTTCTTGGGTTGTAATTTCAATTTCATCCATTTTTATTTCTAAGGCTGCGGTGCGGTTTCCCAGCTCTCTTATTTCTTTGGTTAGGCTTTTTGTTATTTGGTCTGAGGTTTGTTTTAAAGCCTTATGAAGCATCTTTTCAAATTGTAATAATATTACTGGGGATACTGAGGAGGCTTGTGGAGAAGTTTGTGAGAGGATTTGTTCTGTATCTGACTCAAATGGAGAGTCTTGCTGTGACATTTTCTGTCTGTGAGAGCGCCCTGATGCTGTATCTTGTGAGGTGACTGGAGCTGCTTCAGCTGCAGTGAGTGCCTGTGAGCTCTTTGTGAGGTGATTTTTATTTCTGCCACGGTTTCCTCCCAGTACCATATTTCCTGCCCAAACTTTCACAGTTTGTTCCCTGGGGCAAAAAGGTTCAAATGGATACCTTTTGAGCCTGTGGGCTCCGCTTTGTCCTTCTCTTCTCTCCTCAGCGGTGTGGAGCTCTAACAATGCATATCTGCCCTGCTAGGCTCCGCCTCCTGCCCCCTCATGATATATCTCTCATTCTCTGAAGTCTATACCTCTCTCAATACAAGAGAGGATTTTGCTTGCTTTGGAAACTGCTGCTTGGCATTGTGTGCCATTATTAAGCTTATCTACCAGAACTGCCAGATCATTCTCCACCATTGACTCCCCCAGTTGTACTCCCCCTAGTATGTATGATGCATGCATATTCTTAGACCTCAAGTGCAAAACTAAAATAAGTTTTCCAGCAAGAACTTATCTATGTGGTCTTTCATTATACTCTCCAGTATACTGGATACAGTATACTGTATACGTTACTGTACGTTTGGAGCATTATATTGTAGTATATTATAGTGTATCCGTGGAGTGTGTCTGTGAAATGTGTGTGTACTCAAATTAATGTGCACCAAACACCTCTTTACATTGATTAAAGTGCATCTACGTACAGATTTCAACTTCTTCTTTACATTTGCTTATAAGCACAGCCCCCTCCCTCCCAATAATGTCTGGGAGGACAAGGAAAGGCAGATGTTCCCTAGGCACTGTAAGGGGGCCATCAACAAATGTGTCCACAGGCAAAGGTGGACGAGGTGGTCAGTCCTCAGGCAGGGCATCATTTCCTATGTTTAGTGAGTTTGCCCGTGCTATCCAGCCACATCATGCACAGGAGGTGGTGGACTGGCTTACTAAACCTTTCTCATCCTCCTCATTCTCTGTCACGCAAGCAGAGACAAGTGTGCAGTCCCCTGCAGTTGCCAGAGTGGATAAACCTGCCTCCTCGTCCACATCTATTCCCGCCATAGCCCCAACATCAGCCATTGAGGAGTCAGCTGAGTTATTTGACCACAGCATCAGCCACTTGCTCCTTGATGATGCCCAGCCATTACTGGATTCAGATGTTGGTTCTGAGGTTGAGAATGACAGGAACGTGAGCTTGGGGAGAGGCAGGAACACTGGTAGACAAATTGGCATTCATGTTCCCCAAGCCACAGCGTATTACCAAATTGTCTCCAGTGGTAATTATGAAGATGGAGGAGATGAGGTCACTGATGCGACTTAGGTGCCAGATAGAGCAGAGGAGGAAACTGAAGGTGAGGCGGCACAACCCCAAGGATGCCGACATCAAGAAAGAGTAGAGAGCAGCCACCCTATTCCATCACATTCTGCAGCTGTTATCTCCCCCGGCCCACTCCCCAAAGCTCAGCTGTCTGGGCCTTTTTCAGCACATCTGCAGCAGATCGCACTGTTGCTATCTGCAAACTGTGTCTCGGGTACATCAAACGTGGCAAAAACACCAACCATTTGGGTACCACATGCCTAACAAGGCACTTAACGTCCAACCACTCAGCCCATTGGCAAGAACACCTAAAAGCCACAAAAAAGGGGCACAAATCTGTCGCTCCTCCTTACCAACTTCAGTCTTCCCCTGTGATACTGAGTCATTACCTTTCAGCAGTCTCCACTGACAGGGATGATGGTATAGCACAGGGTGTCCCAGGTCCTAGCAGCACATCTGCCAGCAGCACACCAACAGTTGTAGACTGTAGCTGGCAAATTTCTCTGCCCCATCTGCTGCAGCAGAAAAAAAAAATACAGTCCCTGGCACCCACATGCCCAGCGTCTGAATGCAAGCTTGTCAAAGCTGTTGGCTCTCCAACTTCTGCCCTTCAGCCTGGTTGATTCTGCCATCTTATGTGAATTCGCACAATGTGCTGTACCACAATGGCAGGTTCCCAGTCGCCCTACTTTTCACGTAAGGCTGTTCTATCTCTCTACCATCACGTAGAAAGGAATGTTTTGGCATCGTTGGGCAAGGCAGTCAGCCGTAAAATCCACCTTACTGCTGACACATAGTCCAGCAAGCATGGGCAGGGAGGATATATTTAGTTCACAGCACACTGGGTAACTCTGCGGAATTGTCCTATGAACATCAGGTACCCCCAAAGCATTCAAAGGGCTATTCCCAGAGTCAGGCTAAAAGGTGCCATGCAGTGCTTAAGCTGGTGTGTTTAGGGGACAGGAACCACACTGGAGCAGAGATTCTTGCAGCTCTGCAGGGACAGGCCCAGAGCTGGTTCACACCACGCCAGCTGGAGCCAGGAATGGTGGTGTCCGATAATGGCTCAAACCTCCTGTCTGCCCTTAGACTGGGAAAGTTGACACATGTGCCATGCCTGGCACATGTCCTCAATTTGGTGGTGCAGTGTTTCCTAAGCATGTACCCAGGGTTGCAAGATCAACTAAAGCAGGCCAGGCTCAGGCCGCCTCAGCTTTTTTTCCCCACGCCAATGACTGATCATTAAGCATGCATGCACTGTATTGTTACCATTTGAGGAGGCCACAAGGATGGTGAGCAGTGACAGTGCATGCATCAGTGACACAATCCCTGTTGTGTTCCTGCTGGAGCAGACTTTGCGTGGCATTATGGACAGGGCACTGGAGGCAGAGCAACAAGAGGAAGAGGAGGACTTCCTTTCCTCTCAAGGCCCACTTTATCCAGACACCATCATTCCTATGTCGCAGAACACACAGGAGGAGAGAGGGGAGGAGGATGAGGAAGAGGCTTCTGGCACTTTCATAGGCTTCGTAGAAGTGGAAGACATGCGTCAATCTGTAAGCGATGCCTTTCCAACCCCAGGACCCTCGGGAGTAGTACGTGGCTGAGAGGAGGAAGTTCCAGATGCTGTCATCCTGAGTGACCCCGAGGAGTCTGCTTCTCAAGCCACAGCAAATTTGAGGGTCCTGGGCTTCAAAGCTTCAAAGATAGGACCCAAGAATACGTGGCATAAAGGAGAAGGATGATTACTGGTTGGCAACCCTCCTTGACCACCGTTATAAGGGGAAGGTCTCAGAACTCATCCCGTCCCCACAGAGAGTGCAGAAGATAAAATCTCTTGAGGACACATTAAAGAGGATTTTATTGAACATTTTTCCTGACACCAGTAGGTTACAGTGTGGTGGAAAACGTTTGTTTGAGTTTTCTGTTGGTCAAGAGAGGAACGTTGGAGAAGGCATCCGCCTAACTGAGGCATTTCGGAATTTTTTTAGTCCTCTCCGCCCAGGGCTGTCAGCTTCCACATCCCATCGACAGCATCTGCATCACATGGTGGAAGATTACCTCAGGGCCAAAACAGAGATGGAGAGCTTTCCAGCTGATGATCCACTGACTTACTAGGTCATGAGAATAAACCACTGGCCAGAACTTGCCCAGTATGCTATTGAGTTGTTGGGCTGCCCTGCATCCAGCGTGCTTTCAGAACGGGCATTCAGTGCTGCAGGAGGTTTCGTTACTGATCAAAGAACGCGTCTGTCCACAGACTCCGTGGACCATTTGACTTTTATAAAAATGAATCAGTCCTGGATTACCGGCTATGAAGCCCCCCATGACGATGTCACTGATTAGGTCTTTTTGGGATGTGGAATCTCTGCAGGACTATGAGGCTGCCTAGCTTTGAGGGTGTTCAATCATTTCATCTGGAAGAATGTTTTTGGTATAGGTTTCATGGGCACTATTAACACCCAAAGACCAATTTTTTAGCAGCTGTTTCACAGGTGCATATCATTGCAAATTTTTTTTTGCCTTCATTAAGAGTACCTCTATAGGGTTACGGTGGGAAGGCACCCCTGACACCCAAAGAGTATTTTTGCTGCACCTGTTTGACAGGTGCATATCATTGCAATTTTTTACAGCAAGGCCAATTTGTCACAGATCAGCTGCAGAGCTGATCTGTGTCTTACCTTAACTGCTGTAGGCTGGCTGGCACCTGTTGTTCCTCTAGCTTGTGTTCAGCTCTGCTGCACTCTGCAGCTATGGGTGTCGCCGGCCTCACCTGTTGCTTAATATATGATTCCTTCCTGCTACTTTCTGTCCAGCCCCTCATGTGCTTCTCTATTTAAATCCCTCTCGGACTAGTTCTGGTTGCATGAGCAACATTTGTTTCTGAGCTCCCTTCGTGTAACCTGCCTTAACCTGACCTCTCGTGAACTGATCTCTTGTGTACTGACTCGGCTTGTTCTGATTAGTTTGTCTGCAGTTCGCCATGACCTTGGCTAGCTCTCCGGCTCTCCTTTGCTTCATCCATCCATCCTTGTCTGACAGTGTCTTCTGGTACTTCCATAGTGAGCGGGATGAACCTGGGGTCAGCACGCAGCTAAGCCCAAGCCCTCGTGAGGGGGTCCCTGGCAGAATACCGGCTGGTCCTTAGACTCCACACCCTGGGGGATCCCGTGTCACCTGCTCGCCTGTGGTCTCACTGTAAGTAGTACCGTGACAGTTTGCTCGTGAGTAGGTCACTGGCAGAAAACTGGCTGGCCCTTAGACTCCACACCCTGGGGGATCCCGTGTCACCTGCTCGCCTGTGGGCTCACTGTAAGTAGTACCGTGACAGTTTGCTCAAGCCATGAGCGCCTCTGAGAATTGGCCACTGTCCGAGGATCAACTGCAACATCTAGTTCAGAGACTTAACTCCCAGCAAGCAAATCAAGAGCAAATAATGCTGGTCCTTCAGGATCCTGCCTCCCGCCTGGATCATCTGCAACTTGCTGCAACTTCAGCTCCTCCCATTCCTGCTTCTGCTTCAGCTGCTCCCATGTTACCTGCTACACCTGGCAATCTCTGCCTCCATCTGCCGCCACCACCTTGTTTTTCTGGCGACCCTAAGGCTTGTCGGGGCTTCATTAATCAGTGTTTCATCCACTTTGAACTTTCCAGCCACCATTTTCCAACTGATCGCACCAAAGTCGCATATACTGTATCATCTCTCTACTCTCCGGTGATGATCTAGCTTGGGCCTCACTCTGGGAATCACACGATTCTATCACCTCTGACCTTCAGCTCTTTTTGGATGCATTCCGGAAAACTTTTGATGAGCCCGACAGAGTGTCTTCGGCTGCTGGGGCCCTCCTTTGTCTTCGTCAGCAAGGAATGACAGTCGGCCAATACGCAGTTCAATTCCGTAAGCTGGCCGCTGAACTCAAATGGAATAGTGAGGCCCTTACTGCTACTTTCTGGCAAGGCCTATCTGAGTGTGTCAAGGATGAACTCGCTGGACGCTAGGGATGAGCTTCAAGTTCGAGGCCGAACAGCGAACAATTTGGGGTGTTCGCGGCAAATTCGAATGCCGCTGAACACCGTATAAAAGTCTATGGGAGAAATCAAAAGTGCTAATTTTAAAGGCTTATATGCAAGTTATTGTCATAAAAAGTGTTTGGGGACCCGGGTCCTGCCCCAGGGGACATGTATCAATGCAAAAAAAGTTTTAAAAACGGCCGTTTTTTCAGGAGCAGTGATTTTAATAATGCTTAAAGTCAAAAAATAAAAGTGTAATATCCCTTTAAATTTCGTACCTGGGGGGTGTCTATAGTATGCCTGTAAAGGGGCGCATGTTTCCCGTGTTTAGAACAGTCTGACAGCAAAATTACATTTCGCAGGAAAAATTCCATTTAAAACTACCCGCGGCTATTGCATTGCCGACAATACACATAGAAGTTCATTGATAAAAACGGCATGGGAATTGAACACAGGGAAACCCCGAACCAAAATTTAAAAAAAAAATGACGTGGGAGTCCCCCTAAATTCCATACCAGGCCCTTCAGGTCTGGTATGGATATTAAGAGGAACCCCGGGCAAAATTAAAAAAATAAATTACGTGGGGTTCCCCCTAAATTCCATACCAGACCCTTCAGGTCTGGTATGGATTTTAAGGGGAACCCCGCGCCAAAAAAAAAAACGGCTTGGGGCCCCCCCAAAAATCCATACCAGACCCTTATCCGAGCACGCAACCTGGCAGGCCGCAGGAAAAGAGGGGGGATGAGAGTGCGGCCCCCCTCCTGAACCGTACCAGGCCACATGCCCTCAACATTGGGAGGGTGCTTTGGGGTAGCCCCCCAAAACACCTTGTCCTCATGTTGATGAGGACAAGGGCCTCATCCCCACAACCCTGGCCGGTGGTTGTGGGGGTCTGCGGGTGGGGGGCTTATCGGAATCTGGAAGCCCCCTTTAACAAGGGAACCCCCAGATCCCGGCCTGCCCCCTGTGTGAAATGGTAAGGGGGTACTTACCCCTACCATTTCACTAAAAAACTGTCAAAAATGTTAAAAATGACATGACTGTTGTATAACAGGTGTGTTTAACTCCCCCATAAACTATACTACCCCACTTATAACCTTATTCATTAACTGAGACCACACCGTGCTCTTGGGGTAACAAAGGCCGTAGCAGCCTACTTTATTTAACCAATTTAATGACTTAAGTATCAAAACATATAAAACGTATAAGTAGAAAAACATATCTGTTATAAAACCTATGAAATCTAACGTTGGTCTGAGCAGGAAATTAATAAACCTCTGTGTTAATAAACCTTCTTGCACTGCAGTCCCTCTCAAATGTATTATCCCTGCCTCAAGCCGACAAGCTGGCTCAAAGACTACCCCTGACCGCAGTGCCCCATTATCACGTCCCGGCTAACCTCCGTTAACCGGGAACCACCGTCAGGACCTCTCCAACGATAGTCCCGATCTCATCCTTCTGATATCTTCTTTCCCTGCACAGACCAACGTCTGCCACAGCAAACAAGGGTAATTCCCTTACCCTTGGATGCTCCTCCACACCCGAAGTGCTCGTTGTATACCGTCCTGAAGGCCCAAAGCCCACATGTCTATGCCTACCTCGTTTAAATGTACCCCATCTTTTTTCAAATATCTCCAGGTCTCAAATTCCAACTCTAGATGACGTATTGCCAACCCTCCCTTCCGTACCATGAATTTGCTCACCTCCCTATTAATCTTCCTCCTGGCTCTATTAACACCTTCTACTGATCTGGCCATTCTCCATGTCATACACGCCACTATATCTGACCATACAACGACCATATCAGGAAATTGCTCCATCAAACGGTCAATATCTGATTTTATGTCTCGTGTAATGTCTAACATGGACCTAATCCCCAAATCATTGCCGCCCACATGTAATACTAACACATCAGGCGGTCTGTCCCTAGCTGCTTAACGCTGCACCTCAGGAACCAACCGGCCCCATAACATTCCCGGGACTCCAAACCATTTTATGTAGGCTTCCTTTCTGTCAAAACCCAACTGCCTACCATCGTACCTCACGTCCCCTCTCCGTGCCCCCCAGCAGACATAGGAATGGCCCATGATCCAGACCATCCCGGTCGCCGAACCTGAAATTAAAAGAGGAAAAAACAACATACACTATAACATGACCATCATTTTCAAAAACACCATACCCGGGCAGACTGAAGAGTCCTGCCCACCTGATTACCTCACAAACCTACCACCAGGTGGGACCTAACATAAGACCTTGTTCGACTCCCACCGCCCAATCCGTTTTACTGCCTCCATGTCCATCCCTTGCCTCGCTGCTTCTGTTGCTGCTCCTATCCTGAATGAGTGGGATGAAAATGCTTTGCCATCCAAACCCAACTGCTCCAAGCATTTTTCTAAATTTAGCCCCAAACTGAAAACGTGACAACGGCGTTCCATCCTCGTGTACCAAAAACGCCCCCAGCCCCGCCGGGCGAACCCGCATGAAAAACCCTTACCGCTTCCATCGGGCATAAAGGCGAACCCGGAATTGGAAACACCTGTACCAACTTTCCCTTGCCCGCCTGATCTGTTTTTGATTTTTTCAACCACAAGGACAGCCCTCCCCTACTGCACTCCACCTCCTGGCTCCCAATTCCCCCTTGTACTTTTTTTTTCCCCAATTCTAAATGCCCCAAAAAACGCCAACAAAAACGCGACTGTAAACAATTTTATCCCAAATTCCGATGAACACACCTCCCTCAACTTGGCTACTATACCCAAAGGTAACGGGCTTCCTGGTATCCTTCCGAACCACCGATCGCCTGTAACCTTTCACGGCCTGCCTCACCCAGAAATCTTTTGTAAAATCAGGCCGCCCTTGTAATTTGAACAAGAAGGCTAAACCTGACAGTTGCGCATTCACTATAGATGCAGACACCCCCTCCTCCATTTTCCTGGCGACGTAGTATAAAACGAGTAAACGCCCTGCTTGCCCATTCGGCTCTTCACCCACCTCTTGCACAAACGCCAACCACTCCTTCCAGACCCTCGTGTATGCTGACCACGTAGACCCACTTACCGACCGCTTTATCCATCCCGTGATGATTCCAACGCTATCTCCCACAACCATTCGGGACAAGGCACTCCTTGTTGCTCCGAATCCAGCGCCAACTCTCGGAACCTGTCCCACTGGAAGCGAGATAATGCATCAGCTTTCACATTCTCCACTCCTGGCAGGTGTACAGCGTGAATGAAAACATTCAGTTGTAAGCATCTCAGCACCAAATGTTGAAGTAATCTAATAACCGGCGGAGAAGACGCCGTGTTCTTATTGATTACCTGCACCACCCCCAAATTGTCCCCATGGAAACGCACCTTCAGATCCCTGAATGATGCTCCCCACAACTCCACTGCAAGCACTACTGGAAATAATTCCAACAGCACCAAATTCTTCGTGAAACCCGCCGCTATCCAGGACTGTGGCCAGGGGCCTGCACTCCATTGTCCCTGGAAGAAACCTCCAAAACCTGAAGACCCTGCTGCGTCCGTAAAGAGCTCCAGGTCAAAATTACTGACCGGTCCTGCCATCCATAACGCTCGGCCATTGAATGACTCCAAAAAGGTATGCCATACCCTCAGGTCATCCCTATGTGCCTTGACCAAGCGTACAAAATGTCTCGAGGACTTAATGCCACTCGTACTTGCTACCAGCCGGCGACTGAACACCCTCTCCATAGGCAAAATGCGACAAGCAAAATTAAGCTTGCCTAATAGGGCGTACACACGGTCGGACTTTGTTCGGACATTCCGACAACAAAATCCTAGGATTTTTTCAGACGGATTTTCGCTCAAACTTGTCTTGCATACACACGGTCACACAAAGTTGTCGGAAAATCCAATCATTTATAGTCCCGACGTAAAACACGTACGTCGGGACTATAAACGGGGCAGTGGCCAATAGCTTTCATCCCTTTATTTATTCTGAGCATGCATGGCACTTTGTCCGTCGGATTTGTGTACACACAATCGGAATTTCTGACAATGGATTTTGTTGTCGGAAAATTTTATATCCTGCTCTCAAACTTTGTGTGTCGGAAAATCGATGGAAAATGTGTGATGGAGCCAACACACGGTCGGAATTTCCGACAACAAGGTCCTATCACACATTTTCCATCGGAAACTCCGACCCTGTGTACGGGGCATAACACCGATTGCAATAAGCGCAATTGCACTTTTCGCAATCCAATCAACCTCGCAATCTCTGTTTTCAGGTCTGCCAACTTTGCCTCCGGTAACCTGCATTCCATGGCCTCCGAATCCAGGACAATGCCTAGAAACGTGATGACCGTACAAGGTCCCTCAGTTTTTTCAGGCGCCAATGGAATGCCAAACCTGTCTGCTATGTGTTCCAGCGTTGCCAAGAGCACCGCGCATATCCTGGACTCTGCCGGTCCTATGCATAGAAAGTCATCCAGGTAATGAATTATAGAATTCACACCCGAAACATCCCTTACCACCCACTCTACAAAAGAGCTGAATTGCTCAAATATCGCACATGATATAGAGCAACCCATCGGTAGGCATTGGTCGACGTAGAACTCATCGTCCCAATGACACCCCAGCAACCTAAAACTTTCAGGGTGCACTGGTAACAGCCTAAAAGCCGATTCTATATCAACCTTAGCCAACAGTGCTCCTTTTCCGTACCTGCGCACCCACCCTACGGCTGCATCAAATGACGTATATGTCACTGAGCATGCCTCCTGATCAATGGCGTCATTCACCGACCCCCCTTTTGGAAAGGACAGGTGATGGATGAGCCTGAATTTATTGGGTTCCTTCTTCGGCACTACCCCCAGTGGTGACACCACCAGATCAGCCAAAGGTGCCGACGAGAATGGCCCCGCCATCCTTCCCATTGCAACCTCCTTACGTAGTTTTTCACTAACCACACCTGGGTGTTGCAAAGCGGACCGGAGGTTGGGTGAAACCGGAGGAACTACCGCCAGTGAACAGGGTATTCGGAAGCCCACAGAGAAACCTACTTCCAATAATTGAGCCGCTTTCCTATCCGGATACCTACCGAGAAACGGCCGCATCCTTCCCACTCTCACCGGAGTCCTCCCTCTTGTGTCCAGCTTCCCCTGAGCGACCCTTGCCTTGTTTGAAGCATCTGGATGCTGAATGGGCTCCATTGCACCCTGAACACTCATGCTTGAACCTACATGAATTTCCGAACTTGCATGTCCCTGTGTTATATTGCCAGCACACCCCTTTTTTGTTTCCGGCCGACTGTCCCTGTGCTGAAGGTCCACCGGCCCCCCCCTGAAAAAACTGGTTCGGTGCCCGCGCAGTTGTCATTAAACGCATCCATAGGCTGATATCTTTGTGGTCCCATCGCAGCTCTTTTCGCACTGCCCTCCGTTGCCGAAACTGCTCATCATACCTCAGCCACGCAGTCCCGCCATAAACTCTATACGCTTCCCCAATAGAATCCTGATAGCAAAACAGCGCCGAACAATGTTCGGGTTGTTTTTCCCCAATAACACTTGCCATTATGGCGAACGCCTGCAGCCAATTGGTAAATGTGCGCGGGATTAACAGATATCTCCTTTTTTCTTCGTCCTCTTTTTTTGGAATCGTCAGGTTTTACCAAAGGGAGTAGAGAAAAAATCTCCACATACTCACCTTTCCACAGCTTCTCCCTGACCTCCTGCTTCAGATGCGTTCCTAACGGCCCTTCATAACACACATATACTTCACATTTTGCTGCATCCGCAATTCTAATTATATCCTGCCTCGCCACCGTCTCACTGGCCACAGCCGTCTTGTCTGTCCCCTGCGCAACGACCGCACTCACCCCTTCCTTGGCCGGCACCGTGCTGGCCCCTGCGACCACCGTCATCTCTGTACTCACCCCTGACCCTGCGTTTTCCCCTGATCCTGCTAAAGGTGGGACCCAAGCTGCAGCTGGCCCCACTGCTGTTTTGCCGGCCTGCTCAAACTTCTGTACTAGATCTTTGATTCCTTCCAAGAAACCCAATAAGCCCACAGCACCTACGGAGGTCTCCCCCAACCCCCCCCTTGCTGTCCCAGACCCTGACCCACTGCTAGGCCCACTGCTCTCTTGCAAACATGTCTCAGGTACAATAGCTGCTGACTTACCGGGCTGCATAGGTGTCGCCCCATCAGCCGATCGTCTGCCGTCCACTTCTGCTGTCCTCCCTGAATGGGGGGCCGCCTCTTCTTCTGACTCCGATCGATTGTCCGCAAGGTTCAGCACCATATCTTCCTCCTCTTCTGATGAGAGCCTACCAGGCCCGCTGGCTGTTGCTGTCGCAGACGTCCTCTCCCTCCTCTGAGCAGCGCGTCCGTGTGGCGACTTTTGGACAGCCTTACCAGGACCGGTGTGCGGTACCACAGTCCTGGCGGCCTCCGCTCTCCCCTTTCTCTGCTTCCTCTGTCCTCGATCAGGCCGCTGTGGATCTCCTGCCGCTGTAGGCCGGAGCTCCCATCTGCATTCCTCCTCTGCATCTGTCCCTGTTCCATCCCTGGTAGCCTGGGGGCGGGGCCAGCGCGCTCGCACTCACCGCGTCTGCTAGGCCTCAATGCGGCCCTGTCCTTCCCCTGCCTTGTGCTGCATGATCTGGTTTCCCGGTCGGTTGTTCTCCCTGGGCTGCCGCTGTTCGTCCGTGCCGACCGTTTTGGAGGTGGGCCCGCCGCAGATCCCCCCCGGCTCCCCCCCGACTGTCGCTGCGCCTCCGATCGTTGCTCCGGCGAATACCGCTCCGGTGGTCTGGCCCTGCGGGCTCTGGTAACACTCCTGTCTGCCTGCCCGGACGCCGCATCTGTCCTCATAAGTGCCGTACCTAAAGTCTCCTGAAGCCACTCGGGACCCCGCACTGCTGCCTCCTCTCTGAGCTGGGCCAAAATTCTCTCCACCTCTGCCATGCTGCTTCTCTCTGAACTTTCCCCCACGCTTTGGTGACTCATCCCAGGCGGGGCCCCCTTTTCAGTATTCCTCCAGCCCCTCCCCCTCGGCTCTATACTCACCACCCTTTCACTCTAGTTAATTCCCTGTTAACCCCGTCATGCCCGCCCTGCGCTTATTCACTTCATTGCTATTGCTCCGGGCTTTCTAGAGACAGTTTTTGACAATTCCTTTACTTAAATGCTTCTTCTTTCTTCTATCTTCCTTCATCTTCTTCTGGTTCTTCTGGCTCTTCTGGTTCTTCCTCCGGCGTTCTCGTCCAGAATCTCCTCCGCGGCGTCTTCTATCTTCTTCTCTTCGGGCCGCTCCGCACCCATGGCATGGGGGGAGGCTCCCGCTCTTCTCTTCATCTTCTTCTTTATCCTCTTCTCTTCTTCCTTCTTCTCTTCTTCATTGTCTTCTCCGGGCCGCTCCGCATCCATGCTGGCGTGGAGCGAGGCACCCGCTGTGTGACGGCGTGTCCTCGTCTGACGGTTCTTAAATAATGGGGGGCGGGGCCACCCGATGACCCCGCCCCCCTCTGACGCACGGGACATGACGGGCCTTCCCTGTGGCATTCCCCGTGACGTCACAGGGAAGTCCCGTCAAGTCACCGTGCGTCAGAGGGGGCGGGGTCACCGGGTGGCCCCGCCCCCATTATTTAAGAACCGTCAGACGAGGACACGCCGTCACACAGCGGGTGCCTCCCTCCACGCCAGCATGGATGCGGAGCGGCCCGGAGAAGACAATGAAGAAGAGAAGAAGGAAGAAGAGAAGAGGATAAAGAAGAAGATGAAGAGAAGAGCGGGAGCCTCCCCCCATGCCATGGGTGCGGAGCGGCCCGAGGAGAAGAAGATAGAAGACGCCGCGGAGGAGATGCTGGACGAGAACACTGGAGGAAGAACCAGAAGAGCCAGAAGAACCAGAAGAAGAAGAAGATGAAGGAAGATAGAAGAAAGAAGAAACATTTAAATAAAGGAATTGTCAAAAACTGTCTCTTGTCATTTTTAACATTTTTGACAATTTTTTAGTGAAATGTTAGGGGTAAATACCCCCTTACCATTTCACACAGGGGAAGGGGGTAGGATCTTCCAGATTCCGATAAGCCCCCCGCCCACAGACCCCCACAACCACCGGCCAGGGTTGTGGGGATGAGGCCCTTGTCCTCATCAACATGGGGATAAGGTGTTTTGGGGGGCTACCCAAAAGCACCCTCCCAATGTTGAGGGCATGTGGCCTGGTACGGTTCAGGAGGGGGGGGCGCACTCTCGTTCCCCCTCTTTTCCTGCGGCCTGCCAGGTTGCGTGCTCGGATAAGGGTCTGGTATGGATTTTTGGGGGGACCCCACGCCGTTTTTTTTGTTTTTTTTTGCCGCGGGGTTCCCCTTAAAATCCATACCAGACCTGAAGGGCCTGGTATGGAATTTAGGGGGACTCCCACGTCATTTTTTTTTTAAATTTTGGCCGGGGTTCCCCTTAATATCCATACCAGACCTGAAGGGCCTGGTATGGAATTTAGGGGGACTCCCACGTCATTTTTTTTTTAAATTTTGGTTCGGGTTTCCCTGTGTTGAATTCCCATACCGTTTTTATCAATAAACTTCTATGTGTATTGTCGGCAATGCAATAGCCGTGGGTAGTTTTAAATGGAATTTTTCCTTCGAAATGTCATTTTGCTGTCAGACTGTTCTAAACACGGGAAACATGCGCCCCTTTACAGGCATACTATAGACACCCCCCAGCTACGAAATTTAAAGGGATATTACACTTTTATTGTTTGACTTTAAGCATTATTAAAATCACTGCTCCTGAAAAAACGGCCGTTTTTAAAACTTTTTTTGCATTGATCCATGTGCCCTGGGGCAGGACCCGGGTCCCCAAACACTTTTTATGACAATAACTTGCATATAAGCCTTTAAAATTAGCACTTTTGATTATTCATGTTCGTGTCCCATAGACTTTAACGGTGTTCGCGTGTTCGAGCTAACTTTTTTCCTGTTCGCATGTTCTGGTGCGAACCGAACAGGGGGGTGTTCGGCACATCCCTACTGGACGCACCATTCCTACCACATTGGATGATTTAATCGCATTGAGCATTCAAATAGACATTCGCTTTCAGGATCGGGTCCTGGAGAAATCCAGATCCAGTCATCCCCCTGCTGGCCGTCCAGTGCAGGTAGTCCAAAGACATGTGTTTCTGAGCTCCCTTCGTGTAACATGCCTTAACCTGACCACTCGTGAACTGATCTCTTGTGTACTGACTCGGCTTGTCCTGATTACGTTGTCTGCAGCCCGCCCTGACCTTGGCTCGCTATCCAGCTCTCCTTTGCTTCATCCATCCATCCTTGTCTGAGAGTGTCTTTTGGTACTTCCCTAGCGAGCAGGGTGAACCCGGGGGTCGTGACCTGGGGTCAGCACGCAGCTAAGCCCAAACCCTCGTGAGGGGTCAATGGCAGAATCCCAGCTGACCCTTTAGACTCCACGCCCTGGGGGATCCCGTGTCACCTGCTCACCTGTGGGCTCACTGTAAGTAGTACTGTGACACAATTCTTGCTTTCATCAAGAGTACCTCTATAGGGTTATGGTGGGAAGGCGCCACCGACACCCAAAGATCAATTTTTACGCACCCGTTACTTCTATCCAAAGTCAAAGTGACACCAGAACGTATCCAAAAAATCTCTAATCTTGTTCCCAGTGCAATACATTGTGGCCTCATCATACACAGTGGCTCCCCAGCTGTTGCTGAGCAAAATAAAGGCAGCTTGCAGGGAAATTTTTTATTTTTTTGGCTTTATAAATGCAATTATTGCTGCAGCAGATTGTAGACATGGTACAGATCTGCCACTTTACAGGTAGATTAAGGGGACCCCCCCCCCCCCCTATATTGGCAGGAATTTTTCATTTTTATGCTTTCACTTTAAAAATAAAAAAAATCCCTGCTCATTTAAAAGTTATGTTTTTCACAAACTTTTTTTTTATTGATACATGTCCCCCAGGGCAGGACCCGGACCACTATAACCATTGTATGCCCAATTACTTGCATATAAGCCTTCAAAATGGGCACTTTGGATTTTTGATTTTCGTGTCCCATTGACTTTAATGGGGTTCGTTATTCGGGGTCCGAACTTTTGCTGTGTTCAAAAGTTCGGGTGCGAACAGAACAGGGGTCCATTCAGCCCATCCCTACTTATCAGCTGCCATATCCCATATTTTGCCATTACACTCTTTCTTAGTGTCTGACCCCTGTATGACTTATCCACCTCATTATATTCTAATTTTCACTTCCCTTCCCCTTCCCTCCCCTCCAATTTAAATACTCCCCCAGCCTTCCCATAAACCTCTCCCCCAGCACAATAGTCTTCCTTCCATTTAGGTGCAAACCATTTTTAGCATATAGGTCATACCCCAGTAAAAAGTAGTCTTGGTGCTCTAGAAACCCAAATCCTTCCTTATTACACCAGGTCTGTAGCCATGCATTTATTTCTTTATGCTCTTGCTGCCTTTCCTGTGCTGCACATAGCACAGGAAATATTACACAGAATATAGTTTTTTGAGGTCCTTTACTTTTAGCTTGTAGCCTACCTATATATTTTACCAAAATAATGGGTATTATATAGTGTTTGCTTGCACTAAAATTATTTTTATTGTATTTTTTTATTTTCTATAACTTTTTATTAAGTTTTCAAATACACAAGTAGTAGAATATATATTAAACAGAAATATCTGCAAGATGCTATATACTGTAAAGGACATACAATATAAGAACAAGGATAAGTAAGGTGCGCCATGCAGGGCCCATAACTAACGTCAATCAAGATACTTAAAGTATATTAGAAGGAAATCTTTAGATATGTAAATGTAGCAATAACTCTCGGTGGAGCTGCTGGTTTAAGCGGGCTGTTACCTTCACTCTCGATACCTCTGTTTCACCGGCACCGGGTCTAGGGTTCCGTTGAGTTTACCTCTGGACGATACAAGCACCAACACTTGAGTACGTTTTCAATGCTTTATTGAACCAAGTAACAAAGGAAGTAGCAGGAAAGAGGCAGGAGGGAAACTGCAGGGAAGCTCAAATACCTTTCTTTAGGATTCTTTAGAACGTCCTTTAAAGTTGAATACTATGATTGAATGTGATCCCCGTGTGGGACACGATCTTTGCTCGCCTGGATAGGCCTCTCTCACTTGCCTAGCAGCCAGTACGTAGCACGAACAAACGTCTCTGCCACAGACTTGTTTGGAATAAACCCGTACGATCCTCTGCCACAGGATGTATTGGTGAATGTCCGACACAGTACTTGGACTTCTAAGCCAACCCGGCAGTACTATGTAATAAGACTACTTCAGGATACGTCCTCCAACCGAGTCACCAGGCCGGCCCCTTTCCAGACCAGCACTCTGCGTGATCCTTCCATGACGGGTCCTCCCCTGGGATCTTCTCGGTTGTCCAGCTTCCTTACTCTGGATAGACAGCTCAGGACCATTCCTCGGCTGCTGTGGTAGGCCCCAGACAGACCTCTGGGCCCACCCATGTGCCGCAGCGATGCGGGCCCCCGGAACGGAGGACCACGAGGTGGTATTCTAACACATACCTTTTGACCAGGAGGGCAAGCAGGTGGCTGTAAAATGACCCCTAAATATGGCGTCTGTCCCATAAATACCCTCTCCCAGAATGCAACTCGGAGGACCACCTCCACCGAGTTGTCTCCGGGACAGAGGAGCACCCATACGCTTCGACACGTTGCCTTTGCAACACCAGCTAAGGGTAGCAACGACACCCACCGGCTCAGTGTGGAATCACACGCAACGTCAGCCAAGCTGGAACAGAGGCAAATCTAACTTCCTATAACGAGCAATTCACTAAATTTACCTATCAGATGGTAGATCATAAATCTACCATCGCTACATAAATAACATGAGCTGAAAGTTAATACAGTGGGATTCTATATAGTTGTACTGAAGTGCCCATTGTTCGCTGTTAAAAACCTTATTCAGACCTGCTTTCCACAACCACATAGGGGGAGATTTATTTATTTGTGCTGAAGCACATTGTAAAGTAGAGAGATACCGTTACAGTTGTTAGTGGTGGTTGTGTGTAATTTTTACACCTGAGAATTTAGATAAATGAAGGGTGGAGGGTACTTGGACAGAAAGCAGGCGATGCGCGTGTCCAAGAATTGGCATGTACTAGGAAGGTTATAGTGAGTCAGCAATGAAGCTAACGGTTTGAGGACTTTATCCTCCAATATCTCATAAATGCACTGTATACCTTTCTTAACCCATTGTTTGACAGAACAGTAAGAAAGCATAATTTCTAGTGCTTCAATAGGTAACCTGTTGTTCAAAGGGTCTTGTTTTGATTGAAGGAGGATAATATTTAGAAGTCGTCAGGTGGCGTTGGATGCCTGACAGCCCTTGGTAAATCCCAGTTGATCAGGCTTCACCAACAACAGAATAATGTCAAATAACAATTTTAGCTAGTAGTTTGGCAAACATTTCGATGTCCACATTTAGCAATGGGACAAAAGTTGGCTGGTGTTTCAGGGGACTTGAAACACCAGGCAATGGCCCAGTTTGGGAAGGATAACATCATAAGTTTTAAACATTTCTGTTGGGAATGATCCTGAAGATATTGCTTCATGGAAAACTGGAAGGAGTTGAGACATTAAAACATGTCTAAATATTTTGTAATAATCATTTGTGAGCCTGTCAGGGCCCGAAGCCTCGCCGTTAGGTAGAGAAAGTATAATGCAGTCTATTTTCTTCTGGAGTAACTATGTTTAGTACCTCCCAGTTGGGGTGCTGAGAGAGAAGGCAAGTTAAGCGTTGCCAAGAAGTTGTCTATATCTCAGTATGGAGTATTAATGTCTCCTTTCAGGTTACAGAGTGAGGAATAATAATCAATGAAAGCATCAGCTATTGCCTGAGAATTTTCCAGTTTAGTTGACGTAGCAGGATGTATGATATGGGAGATTTTAGTTTTCTCCCTTTTTGAGTTTTGAGCCTGTTGGCTAGAAATGTGCCTGCTTGATTGTTGTTGTCATAATAGTTGAGCCTAAGTTTGAGCAGATAGTGATCATGTTGGATTCATAGCAATTCCCTAAGGCTGTAATGGAGTTTAGACAATTTCAAGACCAGCGCACTAGAAGGGTTAATTGGTTATATAAATCTATGGCAGGAATTTCGGAAAGATGGGGTATCTAAAGTAATTTGACAGAGCAATTTTTTTTTTAATCTGGAGCATAATGTGATGAGGATACTGTTGTGCAGAGTATTGAAATAATGTGCTGGAAGCTTCTCGGATGCTTTATCGAATATATTGAATACTTTACTTTCATGGAGGAATATCAGAACATGTCTTACAGCATGTCTTGTATCATGGAACAGGAACAAGGATACAAACAAGTACACATTTAGATACAGACGGTACATCCTGCCATTACTTTGTATCATAGAATACACACTATAATACTGCAGTGCAACCTACTGGTATAGATAAGTATAATGCATACAGTATATAGTTCACAGTACTTAACATGCTGTTGTCCTTCCAACACCCCTTCTCATTAGCATGTGCTTTGTCAAATAATATTCAGCTCCTTCTGGATATAACTATGAAGTTCCTTCAACAAAGGCTTGGTGAGTGCATTGGCAGTCATCTAATCTGATGGGCAGTATTGAATGTCAACAACACCTTGCTCTTGATTGTCCCTCAGTAGGTGATACTTGACATCGATGTGTTTGGTCCTAGGATTGATCTTTCTGATTGCGTGAGCTTTTTTACATCCCTGGTTATCTTCAAAAAGGGTAATTCGTTTTAACTAGGGATATGGATTTTGGGGGGACCCCATGCCATTTTTAAAAAAAAAATTGTTTGCGGTTCCCCTTAATATTCATAACAGCCCCGAAGGGCCTGGTAATGGACTGGGGGGGGGACCCATGCCGTTTTTTCAATGAGTTTTATCTATATTGCCGAGACCCAACAATTCATTACAGCGGCGATCAGTTTTAAATTACGTTTTTTCCTTGTAAATTTCCTTGTAATTTTGCTGTGGTACTGTTCTAAACACGGGACAACTGCGCCACTTTACACGCATACTATAGACACCCCCCAGGCATGATATTTAAAGGAATATTTTATTTTTATTGTTTCACTTTAAGCATTATTAAGATCACTGCTCCCGAAAAAACTGCCGTTTTTAAAACTTTTTTTGCATTGATCCATGTCCCTTGGGGCAGGACCCGGGTCCCCAAACACTTTTTACGACAAAAACCTGCATATAAGCCATTCAAATTAGCACTTTAGATTTTTCATGTTCGTGTCCCATAGACTTTAATGGTGTTCGTGTATTAGTCGAAATTTTTTGCCTGTTCGCAAGTTCTGGTGTTAACCGAAACGGGGAGTGTTCGGCTCATCCTTAGTTTTAACATGTCTATCCCAATGTCCACAAAAAGTTGACGAATACATATCATTTCTTGACAAGCGTGTTCTGCTGCAAGGTACTCTGCATCAGTTGAAGATAGAGCGACAGTTGCTTGATTTCAACTAGACCACCTTATCCCCATACTGGAAGATGAATCCACTTGTGGATTTTCAGTCTGTGCAGTCATCGGCCCAATCAGCATCCACAAAGTCGACTAGTTTTGGATTGGATGTTGCTGGTAACCGTAACTTTATCTGAATTTTTCCTTTGAGATATTGCATCACTCTTTTTATTGCGTTCCAGTCAGGCTGACAAGGAGCTGAAACTTTCCTGCATAGTATGCACACTGCTGAGGCTATGCCTGTTCTTGTCACAGTGGCAACATATAGCAGCTTACTAATTGCTCTGCGATACATTTCATTGTTGGGTAGCACGTTTTCTGCTTCATTGCTCTTTTGATAGCCTGGTTCCATAGGAGTTTTCACTTCCTTTGCATCTTACATATGGAATTGTTCCAAGATTTCGGAGATTTTATGAGATTGGTTGAAAAGATAACTTCCATCTTCTCTCTCTATTTGGATTCCCAGATAGTAGCTAATGTTCCCTAGCGCTTTGATTTCAAAATTTACTTTCAGCTTGTGAACTGTGAACTTGTGAATCTTACAATCCCCTTCTTGTTCAAAAGAAGTTATGTCATTAAAAACATAGATAAGGATGTATATGCATCTGTCTTCTTAAATCCTGGATTAGAGACAGGGTATGCTTTACTTCATGAGAATCCCTCTCTGGTAAGTACTTTGTTCACTTTCTCATTGCACATCCTTGCAGATTGCTTAAGACCATAGATGCTCTTCTGAAGTTTACACACAAGGTTATCTCCTTGCTCAAGCCCTAGTGGTTGCTCCATGTAGAGATCTTCCTTAAAGCGGAGGTCCATCTGAAAAAAAAATTTAAAAGTCAGCAGCTACAAACACAAACACTGTAGCTGCTGACTTTTAATAAGCACACTTACCTGTCCAGGGCACCTGCGATGTTGGCCACTCGAGGCCGATCCATCCATCGGGGTCCCGGCGCCGCCATTTAAACTAAGGGGAAACAGGCAGTGGAGCCTTGCGGCTTCACTGCCCATTTCCTACTGTGCATGCGCGAGTTGCGCGGTGCTTTATGAATGGCCGGCTGTGTTCTGGGACACACACAGTTCCCAGAACACAGCGCGCCCCATTCCCCAGAAGACAACGCGAGGAGGAGAAGAATGAAGATCACCGCAGACTAGGAAGTGGCAGATTAGGACGATCTGCCTAGCAACAGCCATTTCTGGTAAGTAAATTTTTTTTTTTTCTTTCAGATTTTTAAGAGCATTTTTATGTAATTGTTTTTTTTAGGGTGGACCTCTGCTTTAATGTCTCCATATATGCAAAGCAGTTTTAATGTCTAGGTGTTTGACTTGCATGCCCTTCCCGGGTGCAATGCTAAGAAGAGCTCTGGAGTGTTTTACGACGGGAGTGAATTTATTGTAATCTTCACCAACTTTCTGGGAGTAACCCTTGGCAACTAGTCTGGCTTTGTATTTGTGGCTATTTCCTTCTGCGTCTAACTTTACTTTGAAAGCCCACTTACTTCCTATAGTTTTGCAGTTAGGAGGGAGCTCTGTGAGTGTCCAGGTTTTAGTGTCTTGGAGGGGAATTCTTCTTCTGCTGTCCTTCTCAATTTATTGGCTTCACATTTTGGCAGTTTTTCTATGTCTTCCCAGTATGTTGGTTCAAGTATGCTGTGTGTTTTGACAGTGTATGACAGCTTGTAGGGTGGTATGCCCTTTGTAGTCTGAGTGGATCTTCTGACTTCGGGCAATTCAGCAGGATCTGGTGGGGAACTTGATTTAGGCATTGTGAGCTCCACCCCTTGTTCTGAATCCTGCAGAGATTTTCTTTGTTCGACCTTTTCTTCTGGTTTGCTAGGTATATTCACTTCACAGCTTTCAGGGATCGGTGCTTCTGGTGATGGGCTCTCATCAAAATAAACACTACGGCTTATTGTCACTTTGTCAGTCTTTTGGGTGTAGGATTCTGTAACCCTTAGTTTGCTCACTGTAGCCTACTAGAATGCCCTCTATGGCTCTGTTCTCCAGCTTGGATCTCTTCTCACTTGGAATATAGGCATTTGCTTCACATCCAAACACTTTGATGTGCCCTATGCTAGGCTTTGATCCATGCCACATTTTGAATGGAATACTTTTAATGGCTCTTATGGAGAGTCTGTTCTGTAGGTAGGTTGCAGTCATTACTGCTTCTCCCCAGTACTTGTGAGGTAGGTTGGCATCTGACAACATGCATCTGGCCATTTCTATAAGAGTGCGAATTTTCCATTCTGCTACATCGTTTTGTTCAGGAGTGTATGGTGCGGTTGTTTGGTGTACTATTGCTTGTCTCTTCAGATATGAGGCCACTCCTTTGCTTATGTATTCTTCCTATTGTCGGTGCATATTATTCCTGGTTTACACTGGAATTTGTTGCTAGACATGGAGTTTATCTGGAGTTTCTCTGTTTCATTCTTCTGTTTCATCAGATAAGTAGTTGTGTACCTGAAATAGTCATCAATGAGTCAGTAGATATCTGTTCCTGCCTGACGTGGGAGTTTTCATTGGACTGAATATGTCACTGTGTATGAGCTGCAGAGGATGGGTAGTTTTTCTTTGAGATGCCTGTGGAAGGGGAGCACGTGTGGCTTTTGCTTCAATGCAGCACTTGCATTTCGTGAGCACTTTGCAAGGCATTATTGTTAAATCTTCTTATAAGCCTCTGTTTATAATGTCTAGTATAGCTTCTAGACTTCTGTGCCCCAGCTGCCTGTGCCATTAGTGAATACATTTGTTGTGTATGTCATTAGACTATATTGGCTTGTTGGTCTGTGGTGATGAGCCTGTATAGGTGATCATCCAGTTTTCCTTTTGCGAGGAATCGCTTATTGTGAAGTGTGCATTCATCACCCTGGAACTTAACTGTGAGCCGTTGTTTGCAAGACTTTTCACTGATAGAAGGCTGCCTTCTAGCTCTGGAACATACAGCACTTTCTTTACAAGGATACTCTACTTGCCTTGTGGTGTAATGCAGTTCAGGAAGCCCTGGCCTTTACTTTCTGCATTGATGCTTTTCCCAGTTGCTTGGAAAACTTTGACTTTTGCACTGTAATCAATTTTTGTGAAAAAGGTCTCATTGCTAGTCATGTGGCTTGTCGCTCCTGAGTCTACGCATCAGCCGCTTTGCTTGCCGCTCTGTGTTACTTTAAAGGTGCCATTCCATGATGTGTCTGCAGTTTCCTTTGTGGCTGCTTTGACTCATTTTGATTTTTGTAGATAGCTCTAGCTTTCGCTGCTCGCCTTTCCAGATAAAACGGTCCTTCTTTAAATGACCAGTCTTTTTACAGCGAAAACAGGCTCTGCTTTCTTTGTTGTGCTTTATGCCTTTGTCATCACGGTGCGTATTTTCTTTCCTTCTGTCATATTCATCGATTAATTTGCCTTTGACATATTCCGGTGACAATTCCTGCTCGGGTCTGCTTTCTAAAGTGTTAATGAGAGCAGTATATGTCTCTGGAAGGCTGCAGAGGAGCAGAGCAACAATATGGTTAGCTTTGATGTCCTCTCTGATGGCACGTAGCTGTTCTATGACCTCTAGCATAGCTTTCACGTGGTCACACATATGCTGGCCTTGTTCTAGTCTCATAGTCTAAAGCTTTCTTAGTAGAAAGAGCTTGCTGTTTAGGCTTGAATGCTCATGCAGTTTTTGTAATGAAGTCCATGTACCTTTGGCCGTTTTCTCTGTTCTTATGTGGATAAGCTGGTCATCTTCCAACAATAAGCTTATGCCTGTCTATCCTTTCTGTCCCAGTCCTCCATCTCTCCATTTGTGGGTCTGTCTGTATTCAGCACTTGCTAAGAAGCATTTGTAGTTTGGACTTCCGCACTTGGTAATTGGCATTGTTCAGCTTTGGAAATGGAGGTATGGCTAGAAAGGTTCCATTAGATACAGCACCTCATCCCAAAATATTAATGGATAATTATGGGAATGAAAGGGGGATTATAGCGGTGCCAGAGGAAAATATAGAAGTAGGATATTTAAGGTAAAATTGCAAAAATACTTTATTTAACAAATTTCAGCACATACAAAAAAGACATAGGTAGATAAAATCATAGATGCAGTTCACACATAAATTGTACAAAATCAAATGCAGTGGAGTAGGCCTGGTGGAGACGGCCTTCAAAACAGAAGCTTAATTCCTACATGTTTCGCCAAGACATTGGCTTCTTCAGGGAATGATGTGAGCCTGTTGCAACAATGAGGATCTATGCACAGAAATACAAAAAGCCAAATAAAAAGCTGAACAAAAAAGAAGACAATTGTGGGAGAACATGTAATAGAGATTGGGATACGTGGCTGGACTATGTCCCAGAGGGGGGTGGCCATATAAAACCCCCACACTCAAGAACGTACCTGAAAACCAGACACCCGGGGCAAGGCCCGGCAAGGAGCACCCCAGCTGGAGGCAGATCAGGCTGCACCATATCTATGACTGCAGGGGGCATACAAATGACCTGGCAATCAAATATAATGCTGGTTAAAGATTGTATGTAGGAAAGGGAAAGAGCTAAAAAATATATAACGCACACATTTTACAAATGGGTGGAATAATGTACACCACATCAAATAGATAGGACATCATAGCCGCAGAAACTTACAATTTAAAAACAAGTTTGTTGTAAAGGGAAACGCCTGCAAAATGTTGGAAGGAAATACTCAGAGTGGGAATGGAAGTTGTAGATGTTTGTCTAGAAAATGTATAATAATAAAAGATTAAGGACAGGTGCTGTTTGACCATTGGGAAAAGGTAATACCATAACTAATATATGGGGTAGGGGTGATAATTAAAAGCAGGGCTTACCTAGAGGACTATTGAGGTAGATGTGAGTGTCAGAGACAGATGCTCTTCACATATATCTCCCCTCCCATTTCTTCCCTCCTTCCATTTGTCCCTCCCCCCTCCCCCCTTTTTTTCCCCCTCTCCTTTTTCCCTTCCCCTCCTCTCTTCCTCTTCCCTGCCTATTCCTTCCTTCCTCTTTCTTCCTTTTTCTTCTCTTGTTCTCTTAGCCATGGTTTGTTATTACGATCTTCTTACACAGTCTTAGTATATGTGCCATTGGAAAAATAAATTTTGTATTAATTTATGTTTGCAACAAGCTTTCCATGGATGTGTCTGTATAATTTACTAACTATATGATGTTACATAATCAACAACTACATATGTATTGACTATGTTTCCTTTTTTTGGTCCATATTATTACTTATTTTCCTTCATTTTTTGTTTTTTTGTCTTTTTGTGTTTTTACTGGGACCTTGTTATTCTCTATACACTTGTTGGTCTACGTGGCTGGACCACGTGGGTTGGTGTGCTGAGGACATCCCCTCCACCCCCCTTACTGTGGGGATCATGTTTTTTTGGGGGGATTCCTTTTTGTCCTGGCACCCCTCCCCACGCTTTCTTTCCCATCGGGGGGTCCCTGCCCCACTATCTTGGCTGTGCCTGTTTGCCTCTCTTCCCGGGGAGAGGTGTAGCATTGACCCCCTGCCCTGGTTGTTTAGGCGTGCACTGTTGTTGACTGTATGGACGCCCAGGGCAGCAAACTTTTTTTGTCTGCCCATCGGGCGTCCGCGCATCGCTCGTGCCACTCAGCCTCTCACACACCACCGGCACCTTGGTTTGTGGCTCTGCTGTCAGGTTCTTTCACTGACAGTATTTCCCACTTCCCCATAGGTTGCAAGCCGAGGGTCAGGTGGTCCGAGCGTACGCCAGCGGTGCACCTCAGACCTTGTAGGCTCCGATGATGTTGCCGCCAGCGCATGCGCAGACGCCTCTCGTTAGCGTCCGCACACTCGATCGGCTGATCCGATCAGGTGTGGGGGGCGTACATAAGCCGGCCCGTCCACCATGCCAGCTGGACACGAGGAACGCCTGCAGTAGCTGTTGGAACAGTTGTATGGTAAGTTTAAATTGTTTTTCACCCCTCAGCATCCTCCTAGTTATTTTCCTCCTTCTCCCCTAATTCAGTCTCTATTTATCCCATTTCAGCATGCAACAACTCCCTGCTACTGACTAATCCCAACTTGTATTTCCCATATGTGTGAAGAGCATCTGTCTCTGACACTCACATCTACCTCAATAGTCCTCTAGGTAAGCCCTCCTTTTAATTATCACCCCTACCCCATATATTAGTTATGGTATTACCTTTTCCCAATGGTCAAACAGCACCTGTCCTTAATCTTTTATTATTATACATTTTCTAGACAAACATCTACAACTTCCATTCCCACTCTGAGTATTTCCTTCCAACATTTTCCATGCGTTTCCCTTTACAACAAACTTGTTTTTAAATTGTAAGTTTCTGCAGGTATGATGCCCTATCTATTTGATGTGTACATTATTCCACTCATTTGTAAAATGTGTGCGTTATATATTTTTTAGCTCTTTCCCTTTCCTACATACAATCTTTAACCAGCATTATATTTGATTGCCTGGTCATTTGTATGCCCCCTGCAGTCATAGATACGGTGCAGCCTGTTCTGCTTCTAGCTGGGGTGCTCCTTGCCGGGCCTTGCCCCGGGTGTCTGGTTTTTAAGGTACGTTCTTGAGTGTGGGGGTTTTATATGGCCACCCCCCTCTGGGACATAGTCCAGCCACGTATCCCAATCTCTATTACATGTTCTCCCACAATTGTCTTCTCTTTTGTTCAGCTTTTTATTTGGCTTTTTGTATTTCTGTGCATAGATCCTCAATGTCTTGGCGAAACATGTAGGAACTGAGCTTCTGTTTTGAAGGCCGTCTGCACCAGGCCTACTCCACTGCATTTGATTTTGTACAATTTATGTGTGAACTGCATCTATGATTTTATCTACCTATGTCTTTTTTGTATGTGCTGAAATTTGTTAAAGTATTTTTGCAATTTTACCTAAAATATCCTACTTCTATATTTTCCTCTGGCACCGCTATAATCCCCCTTTCATTCCCCTAATTATCCATTGTTCAGCTTTGCTACTGCAAACTTCACATCTGAACCACCTGACATCTTTCAGTAGCTTGTATACAGTACACACTGACTCAATGTAGAATTCTTTCCAGTGCCTGGGTGCCCTGGGCAACTGCTGGGTGTGCTGGGCGCATAACCTGTTGTGCAGAGTATTAGTAGTATTAGTATAGTACCTTTTATCCTACAATACACACTATAATACTGCAGTGCCAACTACTGGTATAGAGAAGTATAATGCATACAGTATATAGTTCACAGTACTTTACATTGCATGCTGTTGTCCTTCCAACAGAAAGCATGCACAAAAGCCTTGTGGGTGTTCCAGTTGGTGAAGGGCCCCGTAGCCTGAGGGTCATTGAAATGGAAGAACTCTTTTTGTATTTCTGGGTCCTGTATCACAGAGTTGTTGCATCTCCACAAGCATATCATTGTTTCCAACAAATCAGTGTTTCCAACTCGTATCTGTGAAACTTTCTTGAGAACTTTCCTGAGAAATTTCAGTTGGTGCATGTTGGGAGCATAGACACGTAAAAGGCACGTTATTAATTATACAAATTAAAAAAATTTATAACGATCCTCTGAGTCAATGATCAAGTTTTTTAAGCTCAAAACAGACCAAATCGCATATGGCTAACATCACTCTCCTCTTCTTCACTGGAATGGATGCTGTAAAGCAGACATGTGCAATTCGTTTAGATCCGAATTGTTTTTTAACGAATTTTGACAAATTCGTTAATTCTGAAACTTCAGAATTTCTGAATTTTTCAATTTCCGAAATGTTCCAATTTCCGAATGTTCCAATTTCTGACATTTTCCAATTTTTGAAAACCCCTTCACTGCCTCTATAAATGACACTGGCAGTGAAGGGGTTAACCACTAGGGGGTGGGGAGGGGTTAAGTGTGTCCTAGGGGAGTGATTTCTAACTGTCAGGGGGATGGGCTGGTGTGTGACGTCACTGATCTCTGCTCCGATGACAGGGAGCAGAGATGGAGTGACACTTGTCACTAGGCAGAACGGGGAGATGCTGTTTACAACGGCATCTCCCCGTTCATCCTCTCCGTGAGGCGATCGCGGGTATGCCCGCGGCGATCAAGTCCGCGGGACCCGACTCACGGAGACCGCGGCAGGCGCGCGTGCACACGACGGCAAATTCAAAGTAACGTACGGGCATAGGTGTGCGCAGCCTATTGCATTAGGGTGTGCACCCCAAAGCTCAAACACACACTACTGATCGCTCACTGTGTTCATTCAGAAAGGGAAGGGCCAGTAAATGACATATTTACTGGCCCCTTCCTCCATCCATATCCATCATAAAACATCCCTGCAGCAACAGCTGTCGGGGGAGGAGAGGAGGGAAGCCAACAGCGGTGCTGGGGGGAAGGGGGGGCTAGGGCAGTAGGGGGAATCTATGCTGCACAGGGTGATTAGGGTGTGCCTGGGCACACCTGGCATATCCTGTGCGCACGCCTATGCGTACGGGTACATTACTTTGCGCAGCCGTGCCATTCTGCCGACGTAAATGTACAGGGGCCGGTCGGGAACTGGTTAAAAACACCTGAACATATTCAAAAAAATACGGGGGTTTGGTCACACTATATGGTCATATAGTGCTAAGCCCACTTACCGCGACAAAGTACCCCGAGTTTTTTTGAATATGTTCAGGTGTTTTTAACTAGCCATGCAGAATATGTCATTCTTGAATGTGTGCACTGTAATATGTTTTGTTACTGTTTGTTGGTTTTATAGCAGCACCATCTTGAATTTAAACGCATTTTAGGGTGTGCCCCCCAAATATGTTTTTGTATCCAGTCAATCATTCTTGGACCTATTCCCATTGAGTCTATTGTGTTCCGCATGAACCCCCAGTCTGCTCTGTCAAACGCTTTTTCGGCGTCAATTGACAGAAGCAGTCCTGGGGTTCCACTTTTTTTTATTTTCTGCACCAACAAAAGCGGTCTAATTCCATTATCCCGGCATTCCCTTCCGGGTATAAAGCCTACTTGGTCTGTGTGTACTAATTCATTCATAACAGTTTTCATTCTGCCTGCCAGAACTTTTGCAAATAACTTTGTGTCTAAGTTTAAATAGTGCGATCGGTCTGTAGCTAGAACACAATGAGGCATCTTTCCCGTCTTTTGGAATAATGGTAACTGCAGCCTCCAAAGCCTCATTTCTCATCTCCCATTTTGTCCCTATTCCATTTATGTAGGAGCATAGTTTGGGGATTAAAATATCTTTAAATTTCTTGTAATAAAGTGTCCTCAGTCCATCAGGGCCTGGGCTTTTCCCTCCAGGTGAATCTTTTAAGGTTCTCCTAATCTCCTCCTCAGTTATAGGGTCCTCTAGGGCTTTAAATTTCTCATCCGAGATTTTATTTAATCCTAATTCATCTAGAAATACTTTATTTTTTTTCCTTCCTCTCTTTAACCTTTTCAGGTGAGTCCTTTTGGTTAATCGCGCATAGTTTAACGTAGTATTCCTGAAAATTCTTTGCTATTTCTGCTGTTAAGCTGTTCCTCCAGTACTAGTTTGTATTTTCTCTATGTAATTTACCGAAAATTTCTGTTTAAGTATTTTGGCCTTATATTTCCCTGTCTTATTGCCCCATTGATACCCCTCTTTCTTAATTCTATTAAAGGCCGATCAGGTTTCTTGTTCGAATAGGTCTTTCAGTTCTTCCCTTTTTATGATGAGCGCAAATAGAACTTTCTCTTGGTGGTATTTGATCTCCTCTGCGGTTTTTATTTTGTGCGCTAAACAAAACAAGAGCAACAATTTTGAAAAAAAAAGACAAAAATAAATAAATATCCCCATTTTTTAATTTTTTTTAAAAAAGCTAATTTTTTCTCAGTTTAGGCCGATATGTATTCTTCTACGGATTTTTGGTAAAAAATTCGCAATAAGCGTTTATTGATTGGTTTGCGCAAAAGTTATAGCGTCTACAAAATAGGGGATGGATTTATAGCATTTTTATTTATTTTTTTTACTAGTAATGGTGACGATCTGCAATTTTTTTTTTTTTTTATTGTGACTGCGACATAGCAGTCACATCAGACAATTTTGACACATTTTTGGAACCACTGGCATTAATAACAGCGATCAGTGCGATTAAAAATGCATTGATTACTGTAAAAATGTCACTGGCAGTGAAGGGGTTAACACTAGGGGGCGGTGAAGGGGTTAACTGTGTTCCCTGGGAAGTGATTCTAACTGATTGGGGAGGGGACTAACTAGAGGAAGTGATGGATCGTGGTCCCTAGCTAATTGGAACACACGTTCTGTCACTCCTAACAGAACAGGGAAGTGTGTGTTTATGGCCGGCAGTCATCGCGTGGTTAAATTAATTTGTTTAACCACTTGACCTCCAGAAGATTTAACCCCCTTCATGACCAGGCCATTTTCTGGGATAAGGCATTACTTTCACTGGTCATGCAAAGCTGTACACAAATAAAATTTATGTAATTTTTTTCCCACATAGAGCGTTCTTTTTTTTTTTTTTTACTCTGCTATAAACATATCCAATAAAAAAAAATCTAATTTCTTCATAAATTTAGGCCAATATGTATTCTGCTACATATTTTTGGTAAAAAAATCCCAATAAGCATATAATGATTGGTTTGCACAAAAGTTATAGCATCTACACACTATGGGATACTGTATATACTGGAATTTTTTTTATTTTTACTAGTAATCCTTAGATCTCAAAAGCTGCAGATAACCAGAGTTCTCCCTTCATTGCAATTGGCACAATGGCCATTTGCAAATGGCTTCGGCATCATGTACTTCTCTCCCCCTCCTGGGGAGAGGAATACAGTGCCTTACGCCCCGTGTCTCACAACTGCCCCTTTTTCTTAGTGGTGAATGATGAACGGGATGCATGCACCCTTGTTTTCATGGTGCATGCATGCGATCGTCGTCATTTTGGTTACGGGCATCATGTGCATGCGCCATCCTCCGGGCCCAGGTTTGTGCATCTGGGGCGGCTGGACATTGCCCTGGTCCTGGAAAACCCCATCTGTCAATGGCGGCTACTTGCCATTGAAGTTGGGTTGTATTTTGGAGGAACCTATGCGTCTCCTCTAGGGATGAGCTTCGTGTTCGAGTCGAACCCATGTTCGACTCGAACATCGTCTGTTCGCCCGTTCGCCGAATTGCGAACGATATGGGCCGTTCGCGCCAAATTCGTGTGGCACGTCACGGCCCATAATTC
The DNA here is from genome assembly GCA_037952835.1 of Lithobates septentrionalis. Classification (NCBI taxonomy): domain Eukaryota; kingdom Metazoa; phylum Chordata; class Amphibia; order Anura; family Ranidae; genus Lithobates; species Lithobates septentrionalis. The sequence continues at coordinate 1,485,314 of JBBDGP010001546.1, read as the reverse complement.
ACTGTGGCATCGCAGTGCATTGCTGGCTGATGATTGGCCAAGCATGCACTATGACCCGCATGCTTGGCCAATCACAGCGCCGTCTGAACAGAAAGCCGTCATTGGCCAAAGCCATGGAGGCTTTGGCCAATTATAGCTCAGGGGATTTAGTACACGCCCCACACTATATAAGGCCGCCTACACGGCGGCCCTGTGTAGTGTGTGTTCCGGCGTTGAAAGAGATAGACAGAGAGACAGTGTAATTTGATTTGAGTTAGATAGATTAGGCAGAACAGTCAGTCAGTTAGCTGCACTTACAGTGTATTGTGTATATATATGCATCCCAGGTGTTGTGTGTATATATATATATATATATATATATATATATATATATATATACACTGTATTCAGTTTAGCTAGATCCGTTCTTGTTATCTTCCTACTGACAGACAGGTTTGTCTTGTTACAGTATTTACAGCTACCTGAAGAAAATTGCTGGTGTTCTTTTGATCCTATTAGTACCACAGTCAGGCAGCTAGACTATTTACAGTTAGTGCAGTGCGTCCTGCTCACAGTGTTCAGCTAGATCCGTTCCTGTTATCTTCCTACTGACAGGCAGGCTTGTCTTGTTACAGTATATACAGCTACCTGAAGAAAACTGCTGGTGTTCTTTTGATCCTGTTAGTACCACAGTCAGGCAGCTAGACGATTTACAGTTAGTGCAGTGCGTCCTGCTCACAGTGTTCAGCTAAAACTACAAGTTAGTGGGGTGCGTCCTGCTCACAGTGTTCAGCTAAACCTACAAGTTAGTGGGGTGCATCCTGCTCACAGTGTTCAGCTAAACCTACAAGTTAGTGCGGTGCGTCCTGCTCACAGTGTTCAGCTAAAACTACAAGTTAGTGGGGTGTGTCCTGCTCACAGTGTTCAGCTAAACCTACAAGTTAGTGGGGTGCGTCCTGCTCACAGTGTTCAGCTAAACCTACAAGTTAGTGGGGTGCATCCTGCTCACAGTGTTCAGCTAAACCTACAAGTTAGTGTGGTGCGTCCACCTCACAGTGTTCAGCTAAACCTACAAGTTAGTGCGGTGCGTCCTGCTCACAGTGTTAAGCTAAAACTACAAGTTAGTGCTGTGCGTCCTGCTCACAGTGTTCAGCTAAACCTACAAGTTAGTGGGGTGCATCCTGCTCACAGTGTTCAGCTAAACCTACAATTTAGTGCGGTGCGTCATGCTCACAGTGTTCAGCTAAACCTACAAGTTAGTGCAGTGCGTCCTGCTCACAGTGTTCAGCTAAAACTACAAGTTAGTGGGGTGCGTCCTGCTCACAGTGTTCAGCTAAACCTACAAGTTAGTGGGGTGCATCCTGCTCACAGTGTTCAGCTAGATCCGTTCCTGTTATCTTCTTACTGACAGGCAGGCTTGTCTTGTTACAGTATTTACAGCTACCTGAAGAAAATTGCTGGTGTTCTTTTGATCCTATTAGTACCACAGTCAGGCAGCTAGACTTTTTACAGTTAGTGCAGTGCATCCTGCTCACAGTGTTCAGCTAAACCTACAAGTTAGTGGGGTGCGTCCTGCTCACAGTGTTCAGCTAGATCCGTTCCTGTTATCTTCTTACTGACAGGCAGGCTTGTCTTGTTACAGTATATACAGCTACCTGAAGAAAATTGCTGGTGTTCTTTTGATCCTATTAGTACCACAGTCAGGCAGCTAGACTATTTACAGTTAGTGCAGTGCGTCCTGCTCACAGTGTTCAGCTAAAACTACAAGTTAGTGGGGTGCATACTGCTCACAGTGTTCAGCTAAACCTACAAGTTAGTGCGGTGCGTCCTGCTCACAGTGTTCAGCTAAAATTACAAGTTAGTGGGGTGCGTCCTGCTCACAGTGTTCAGCTAAACCTACAAGTTAGTGGGGTGCGTCCTGCTCACAGTGTTCAGCTAAACCTACAAGTTAGTGGGGTGCGTCCTGCTCACAGTGTTCAGCTAAACCTACAAGTTAGTGTGGTGCGTCCACCTCACAGTGTTCAGCTAAACCTACAAGTTAGTGCGGTGCGTCCTGCTCACAGTGTTCAGCTAAAACTACAAGTTAGTGTGGTGCGTCCACCTCAGTGTTCAGCTAAACCTACAAGTTAGTGCGGTGCGTCCTGCTCACAGTGTTCAGCTAAAACTACAAGTTAGTGCTGTGCGTCCTGCTCACAGTGTTCAGCTAAACCTACAAGTTAGTGTAGTGAGACCTCTGCACAGTGTTCATCTAAAGCTACAAGTTAGTGCAGTGCGTCCTGCTCACAATGTTCAGCTAGATCCGTTCCTGTTATCTTCCTACTGACAGGCAGGCTTGTCTTGTTACAGTATTTACAGCTACCTGAAGAAAATTGCTGGTGTTCTTTTGATCCTATTAGTACCACAGTCAGGCAGCTAGACTATTTACAGTTAGTGCAGTGCATCCTGCTCACAGTGTTCAGCTAAACCTACAGGTTAGTGGGGTGCGTCCTGCTCACAGTGTTCAGTTAGATCTGTTCCTGTTATCTTCTTACTGACAGGCAGGCTTGTCTTGTTACAGTATTTACAACAGCTACCTGAAGAAAATTGCTGGTGTTCTTTTGATCCTATTAGTACCACAGTCCGGCAGCTAGACTATTTACAGTTAGTGCAGTGCGTCCTGCTCACAGTGTTCAGCTAAAACTACAAGTTAGTGGGGTGCGTCCTGCTCACAGTGTTCAGCTAAACCTACAAGTTAGTGGGGTGCGTCCTGCTCACAGTGTTCAGCTAAACCTACAAGTTAGTGGGGTGCGTCCTGCTCACAGTGTTCAGCTAAACCTACAAGTTAGTGTGGTGCGTCCACCTCACAGTGTTCAGCTAAACCTACAAGTTAGTGCGGTGCGTCCTGCTCACAGTGTTCAGCTAAAACTACAAGTTAGTGTGGTGCGTCCACCTCAGTGTTCAGCTAAACCTACAAGTTAGTGCGGTGCGTCCTGCTCACAGTGTTCAGCTAAAACTACAAGTTAGTGCTGTGCGTCCTGCTCACAGTGTTCAGCTAAACCTACAAGTTAGTGTAGTGAGACCTCTGCACAGTGTTCATCTAAAGCTACAAGTTAGTGCAGTGCGTCCTGCTCACAATGTTCAGCTAGATCCGTTCCTGTTATCTTCCTACTGACAGGCAGGCTTGTCTTGTTACAGTATTTACAGCTACCTGAAGAAAATTGCTGGTGTTCTTTTGATCCTATTAGTACCACAGTCAGGCAGCTAGACTATTTACAGTTAGTGCAGTGCATCCTGCTCACAGTGTTCAGCTAAACCTACAGGTTAGTGGGGTGTGTCCTGCTCACAGTGTTCAGTTAGATCTGTTCCTGTTATCTTCTTACTGACAGGCAGGCTTGTCTTGTTACAGTATTTACAACAGCTACCTGAAGAAAATTGCTGGTGTTCTTTTGATCCTATTAGTACCACAGTCCGGCAGCTAGACTATTTACAGTTAGTGCAGTGCGTCCTGCTCACAGTGTTCAGCTAAAACTACAAGTTAGTGGGGTGCGTCCTGCTCACAGTGTTCAGCTAAACCTACAAGTTATTTTTTTGCAAGCTCTGCACAGTGTTCACCTAAAGCTACCTGTAGAAGGTTGGTGGTGTTCTCATACTACAGGCAGGCAGTTGATTTTGCTAGCTGCAGTATCAGTACATATATATATATATCCCAGCTTAGTGCAGCTACAGGCCATTAGTATGTCTGAAAGGCCAAGAAGGAGAGGCAGACAGTCACAAGCCAATAAGAGAGGGCAAGCAGGCGCTGTGTCTAGTGCTGGTCGTGGAGACAGTGCATCCTCATCAGCACGTGGCCGCGGGACACGCTTGGCCTTTTTTTCGGCAGCTGGCAGTGTTGAGCCGCAACATGCGGAAGACTTGGTCGAGTGGATGACCAAGCCGTCCTCATCCTCCTCATCCTCTCTCACCCATGCCCAGGGTACTTTGTCTGGCAAAGCAGCGGCCTCTTCCCTCGGCTCAATGTCATCAGTGACTCCTTCCCTAGCCCCACCATGTCCTCCTGAGGAGTCCCTCAAACTGTTTGACCACAGTGTTGGGTACATGCTCCAGGAGGATGCCTAGCGTTTGGAAGACTCTGATGATGATACTGAGCTCGATGAAGGCAGTAACATGAGCACGGACAGAGGGGGTGCCCAAGAAGGACAGCAATCTGGCAGTAATGCTCCCCCTGCTGCAGCATACTGCCAGGTTTGCTCCAGTGATGAGGAGGGAGGGGATGATGAGGTCACTGACTCAATGTGGGTGCCTGATAGGAGAGAGGAGGAGGAGGCGGCACATCACCAACGAGGCAGGATGCCCTCCAGGGGCCAGCCTAAGGGCAACACATTGACTGCATCATACTCCAAATGAGCAGGGCGCTGCAGTCTCTGCGCGTTATTCAAAAAGTTCTTTGGTGTGGGCCTTTTTTGAGACGAGTGCATCAGATCGCACCGCTGCTATTTGCAACATATGTCTCAAGCGTATCTTGCGTGGCCAAAACATCTCCCGCTTGGGTACCACATGCTTGACCAGACATATGTTGACCTGCCATGCAGTTTGTTAGCAAGCGTATCTAAAAGACCCACACCAAAGAACAAAGAGGACCTCTTCTTGCTCCTCATCAGCTGAGATCTCCAACCCCACTATACCTTCAGTCCTCTCTGAGACCTGCACTGAGAGGAATGAAGGTGTAGAATTAGGTGTGTCACAGCCAAGTACTTGTGGGCAATCTGCTTTTGGTACACCGACGTCAGATTGTACCAGGCAAATTTCCCTGCTCCAGCTGCTGCACCGCCAAAAGAAGTTTGCTCCCAGCCATCCACATGCGCAGCGGTTGAATGCTAGCTTGGCAAAATTGCTAGCACTTCAACTGCTGCCTTTTCAGTTGGTAGACTCTGCCCCCTTCTGTGAGTTTGTGGAATGTGCGGTTCCTCAGTGGCAGGTACATAAACGCCACTTTTTCTCACGGAAGGCGATTCCGGCTCTCTACCGGCATGTGGAAGGCAATGTCCATGCCTCGCTGGACAGGGCGGTCAGCGGTAAGGTGCATATTACCGCTGACTCATGGTCCAGCAGGCATGGACAGGGACGTTACCTTAGTTTCACGGCGCATTGGGTGACTCTGCTGGCAACTGGGAAGGATGCAGGACAAGGTGCAGTAGTGTTGGAGGTTGTTCCGCCACCACGCCTCTAAAATGCTAATGATTGTGACACACCTCTCTCCTCCACCCCCTCCTCTTCTTCTTCCTCCATGGCCTCTTCCTGTGCTTTGTCCTCGGAACCAGCGGTGCTCCGTAGCCGTTCAAGGGGCTACGCAAGTACGCAGGCCAAAAGATGCCATGCGGTGCTTGAGCTGGTGTGCTTGGGGGACAGGAGTCACACTGGGGCAGAGGTTCTGTCAGCTCTGCAGGGGCAGGTTCAGAGGTGGTTGACGCCATGCCAACTTAAGGCAGGAATGGTGGTTTGCGACAATGGCACCAACCTCTTCTCTGCCCTCCGACAGGGACAAATGACCGATGTGCCCTGTTTGGCTCACGTCCTTAACTTGGTGGTGCAGCGGTTCTTGGGCAGGTACTCGGGCTTACAGGATGTCCTGAGGCAGGCCAGGAAAGTCTGTGTGCATTTCCGCCGGTCATATAATGCCAGTGCTCGGCTGGCGGACCTCCAAAAGGAGTTTAACCTGCCCAAGAACTGCCTAATCTGTGACATGCCCACCAGGTGGAACTCAACGTTGGCCATGCTGCAGCGGCTGCACACGCAGCAGAGGGCCATCAATGAGTACCCGTGCGACTATGGCACCAGGACAGGGTCAGGGGAGCTTGGTTTTTTTTCCCCATGCCAGTGGGCCATGATCAGGGATGCATGCACTGTCCTGTCACCATTTGAGGAGGTAACGAGGATGGTGAGCAGTGACAGTGCATGCATCAGTGACACTGTCCCCCTTGTCCACCTGTTGGAGCACGCTGCGTGGAATAATGGACAGGGCACTTGAGGCAGAACAGAGGCAGGAAGAGGAGGACTTCCTTAGCTCTCAAGGCCCCCTTTATCCAGACAGTGTTCCTGCGTGCCCGCCGATCACACAGGAAGAGGAGGAGGAGGAGGAGGAGGAAGATTGTGTCAGTATGGAGGTGGAGCCTGGCACTCAGCATCAGCAGCAGTCTTTAAGGGATCAGTCCCAAGAAACACATGGACTTGTACGTGGCTAGGAGGAGGTGGCTGCGGACCATGTCGTCCTTAGTGACCCAGAGGACTCCGGACCGAATGCCTCAGCAAACCTACGCTGCATGGCCTCCCTGATCCTGCAAAGCCTGCGTAAGGATCCTCGAATTCGTGGTATCAAGGAGAAGGACCAATACTGGCTGGCAACCCTCCTTGATCCACGTTACAAGGGTAAGGTTGCGGACCTTATCTTGCCATCGCAGAGGGAGCAGATGATGAAACATCTTCGGGAGGCCTTGCAGAAAGGTCTGTGCAACGCGTTCCCAGTTACTGGGAGGTTACAAACTCCTGTTTCTGGACAACGTGTTGCTGAGGCTTCGGTCAGTCAAAGAAGGAGCGGTGGAGAAGGTGGCCGTCTGACCGATGCGTTCAGACAATTTTTTGGTCCGCAGCCCCAAGGTATGATCAGTTCCAGCAACCATCGCCAGCGTCTGTTTTACATGGTGCAGGAATACCTAGGGGCAAGATCTGACTTGGACACCTTTCCCACCGAAAATCCTCTGGGTTACTGGGTCTTGAGGATGGATCACTGGCCAGAGCTTGCACAGTATGCAATTGAGCTACTGGCCTGTCCTGCATCCAGCGTTCTTTCAGAACGCACATTCAGTGCTGCTGGAGGCTTTGTAACCGATCACAGGGTGCGTCTGCCCACTGACTCGGTCGATCGACTGACCTTCATTAAAATGAATCAGTCTTGGATCACCACCAGCTACCAAGCACCTGATGATGATGTAACCGAATATTTTTTTTTAAAATCTCAGATCCCTTCAAAGACTGCCTATGCTGATGCTGAGTGACTATCCCTGAGTAATTATCCTCTTCCTCCTCAATCATCACGCTGATAGCTTGTAAGAACATTTTTGGTTCTGGGCGCCACCACCAGTGCCTAAGGCACAATTTTTCAGCCCCTGTTTAACAGGTGCGTGTAATTACAATTTTTGATGCAATACTTTGCAGCAGGGCTCGTTTCTGCGTTACAACTAGAGTATCTGTGAGGGGTTGCAGTGTTGTGGCACCAGCACCAGTGCCGAAGGCCCAATTTTTCAGCCCTTGTTTAACAGGGGCGTGTAATTACAATTTTTGATGCAATACTTTGCAGCAGGGCTCGTTCCTGCGTTCCAACTAGAGTGTCTGTGAGGGGTTGCAGTGTTGTGGCACCAGCACCAGTGCCTAAGGCCTAATTTTTCAGCCCCTGTTCAACAGGGGCATGTAATTACAATTCTTGATCTAATATTTCACAGCAGGGCCTATTTCTGCACACACCAAGAGCGAGTGAGGACTTACAGTGTTGTGGCACCAGCACCACCACCACCACCACCAAAGGCCCAATTTTTCTGCCCTTGTTCAACGGGGGCATGTAATTACAATTCTTGATCTAATATTTCACAGCAGGGCCCATTTCTGCACCCACCAAGAGCGATTGAGGACTTACAGTGTTGTGGCACCAGCACCACCACCAAAGGCCCAATTTTTCTGCCCCTGTTCAACAGGGGCATTTAATTACAATTCTTGATCTAATATTTCACAGCAGGGCCCTGTGAGGGCTTACAGTGTTGTGGCCACAACAACACCTAAGGCCCCTACTTTTAAAACATCTAACTTACAAACGACTCCTACTTGCAAACGGAAGGAGACAACAGGAAGTGAGATGAAATCTACCCCTAGGAAGAGTTAATATGGGAAAAACATTTCTCCTTTCCACTGATGCTTTCCAATCCTTGTTCCACAAAAAAACCCAAATTTTCTAAAAACATTTGTCATTGGGACAAAAAGTGAGGTGAAATCTTCTGAAGAGGAGGATAGACAGCAAAACAAATGTCACAGGGGTGATAACCCTTCCCTATGTTTTCCAAAAAGCTTAAAAAAGTTTTTTTGCTGGAGCTAAACACGTTAAAAATGTACCCGTTCAAAATTACAAACAGATTCTACTTAACAACAAACCTACAGTCCCTGTCTTGTTTGCACTGCCTGTATACTGCTGTTCAGAGTATATAGGGCCTGGTGGCCCCACACCTTTCCTTATTTTAATTTGGGTGCGGGGTTCCCCTTAATATCCATACAAGACCCAAAGGGCCTGGTAATGAACTGGGGGGTACCCATGCCGTTTGTCTCACTGATTTTCATCCATATTGCCAGGACCCGACATTACATTAAACCCGCAAGCAGTTTTAAATTAGATTTTTTCCTTTAAAAATGACATTTTGTGCAGGGACTGTTCTAAACACGGGAATCACGTGCCACTTTACAGGCATACTATAGACACACCCCAGGTACGATATTTAAAGGAATATTTCACTTTTTTTTTTTTACTTTAAGCACCGTTTTTAAAAGTTTTTTTGCATTGATAAATGTCCCCTGGGGTAGGACCCGGGTCCCCAAACCCTTTTTAGGACAATACCATGCAAATTAGCCTTTAAAATGAGCACTTTTGATTTTGAACGTTCGAGTCCCATAGACGTCAATGGGGTTCTAACGTTTGTGCGAATTTTCGGTCCGTTCGCAGGTTCTGGTGCGAACCGAACCGGGGGGGGGGTGTTCGGCTCATCCCTAGTCTCCTCCCTACATATGATGCTGGGCACTGATTGGCTCTGGTAGGAGACTTATGGGTATAAGAGAGGGCCTCCCACTCACAGACCTTGTCTGATCATTTGGCTGTTTGCTGCAGCCCTTCTTGCTGCAGTGTCCTTGGGATTTTTCATTCTTACTTAAGGTATTTTTTCTTGTTTTGCACTCAACCTTAGAACTTTCAGCTCTTACAGAGTCATGGCCAACTCATATTTGGTGGATATAATAAGTTATTTCAATTTGAGATTCACATTTTATATTCCTCTTGTTTGATATGATTTGTATACCCTTCCTGTACTATCTTCACCTCACTTAATGCTACCCCCTGGCTATATAGATTACTTATGGCTTTTCCCTTCCCCTACCATCCACCAGGCATGTTAACCCATCACCTGTCCCTATCTAACACTTTAAGTTTATTTCCAGGAGTTCCAAAGTGGGGGTTTTGCTCCCCTCTTCTCTGCCCAGCCTACAGGTCATTTGCTGCCCTCAGCTCCAGGTGGAAAACCCCTGCTGTGGTTATCCGCAGGCGCAGCTTTTGAGATCTAGATGCCATTTCTTTTAATCTCTGGGTTTGAACTATATCCAATTTATTTTTACGTGAGTATATGCAGTCAGACTTTTTTTGGACTCTTTTTACTGAAATTGGATGTACCGTTTAATTAAATGAATTTGTTCTTTTGTTCTCCATTGATTATTGAACACAATCTCAATTTATTTACAGAGTGATAGGGTTTTTTTCATAGATGCACATACAAACCAACTGCGACTCTCTCCTGATGAAGTGGGCGTTGTCTCACAAAATACATAGAGATTACAGTATTCCCAAATTAATATTGATCCATTTAACATTATGTCGGCATCTTGAATGTACATTGTTGAAATGGTGACCTTACTTTTTACACTATGAATGTGAATATGTATTTACAGTGGGGACTGAAAGTATTCAAACCCAGTGGCGTCTCCAGCTTTAATATTTAGGGGGGGCACATGGGGGACAGGGATAAAAGTAGAGGGGCCAACTATAAAAATGTGTGTATATATATATATATATATATATATATATATATATATACAGTGCCTTGCGAAAGTATTCGGCCCCCTTGAACTTTTCAACCTTTTGCCACATTTCAGGCTTCAAACATAAAGATATAAAATTTTTATTTTTTGTCAAGAATCACCAACAAGTGGGACACAATTGTGAAGTGGAACGAAATCTATTGGATTGTTGAAACTTTTTTAACTATTAAAAAAATGAAAAGTGGGGCGTGCAAAATTATTCGGCCCCCTTGCGTTAATACTTTGTAGAGCCACCTTTTGCTGCGATTACAGCTGCAAGTCGCTTGGGGTATGTCTCTATCAGTTTTGCACATCGAGAGACTGAAATTCTTGCCCATTCTTCCTTGCAAAACAGCTCGAGCTCAGTGAGGTTGGATGGAGAGCGTTTGTGAACAGCAGTTTTCAGCTCTTTCCACAGATTCTCGATTGGATTCAGGTCTGGACTTTGACTTGGCCATTCTAACACCTGGATACGTTTATTTGTGAACCATTCCTTTGTAGATTTTGCTGTAAGTTTGGGATCATTGTCTTGTTGGAAGATAAATCTCCGTCCCAGTTTCAGGTCTTTTGCAGACTCCAACAGGTTTTCATCCAGAATGGCCCTGTATTTGGCTGCATCCATCTTCCTCTCAATTTTAACCATCTTCCCTGTCCCTGCTGAGGAAAAGCAGGCCCAAACCATGATGCTGCCACCACCATGTTTGACAGTGGGGATGGTGTGTTGAGGGTGATGAGCTGTGTTGCTTTTACGCCAAACATATCGTTTTGCATTGTGGCCAAAAAGTTCCATTTTGGTTTCATCGGACCAGAGCACCTTCTTCCACATGCTTGGTGTGTCTCCCAGGTGGCTTGTGGCAAACTTTAGACGAGACTTTTTATGGATATCTTTGAGAAATGGCTTTCTTCTTGCCACTCTTCCATAAAGGCCAGATTTGTGCAGTGTACGACTGATTGTTGTCCTATGGACAGACTCTCCCACCTCAGCTGTAGTTCTCTGCAGTTCATCCAGAGTGATCATGGGCCTCTTGGCTGCATCTCTGATCAGTCTTCTCCTTATCTGAGCTGAAAGTTTAGAGGGACAGCCAGGTCTTGGTAGATTTGCAGTGGTCTGATACTCCTTCCATTTCAAAATGATCGCTTGCACAGTGCTCCTTGGGATGTTTAAAGCTTGGGAAATCTTTTTGTATCCATATCCAGCTTTAAACTTCTCCACAACAGTATTACGGACCTGCCTGGTGTGTTCCTTAGTCTTCATGATGCTCTCTGCGCTTTCAACAGAACCCTGAGACTATCACAGAGCAGGTGCATTTATACAGAGACTTGATTACACACAGGTGGATTCTATTTATCACCATCAGTCATTTAGGACAACATTGGATCATTCAGAGATCCTCGCTGAACTTCTGGAGTGAGTTTTCTGCACTGAAAGTAAAGGGGCCGAATAATTTTGCACGCACCACTTTTCAGTTTTTTATTTGTTAAAAAAGTTTAAAATATCCAATAGATTTCATTCCACTTCACAATTGTGTCCCACTTGTTGGTGATTCTTCACAAAAAATTTAAATTTCTTTATGTTTGAAGCCTGAAATGTGGCAAAAGGTTGAAAAGTTCAAGAGGGCCGAATACTTTTGCAAGGCACTGTATATATATATATATATATATATATATATATATATATATATACACACACACACACACACACACACACACACACACACACACACACACACACACACACACACACACACACACACATCATACAGTGCCTTGAAAAAGTATTCACACCCCTTGAAATTCTCCACATTTTGTCATGTTACAACCAAAAACATAAATGTATTTTATTGCTATTTTATGTGATAGACCAACACAAAGTGGCACATAATTGTGAAGTGGAAGGAAAATGATAATGGGTTTTCAAAATTGGCACCTGGGACGGATCCTATATCTGACATCCCAGCCAGATTGGGGCGATATAGTGCCAGGTTAGGGTGATATACAATAGTGCCAGGTTAGGTGATAGTGTCAAGTTAGGTCTTAGGTGGTAGTGCCAGGTTAGGTGATATACAATAGTGCCAGATTAGGTGGTAGTGGCAGGCTAGGTGGCAGTGCCAAGTTAGGTGGTAGTGCCAGCTTAAGTGATAGTGCCAGGTTGAGTGGTAATGCCAGGTTAGGTAATAGTGCCAGGTTAGGGTGGTAGTGTCAGGTTAGAGTGGTAGTGCCAGGTTGAGTGGTAATGCCAGGTTAGGTAATAGTGGCAAGTAGGGTGGTACTGCCCGGTTAGGTAATAGTGCCAGGTTAGGGTGGTAGTGCCAGGTTTGGTGGTAGTGCCAGGTTAGGTAATAATGCCATGTTAGGGTGGTAGTGCCAGGTTAGGTAATAGTGCCAGGTTAGATAATAGTGCCAGGTTAGGGTGGTACTGCCAGGTTAGGTAATAGTGCCAGGTTAGGGTGGTACTGCCAGGTTAGGTAATAGTGCCAGGTTAGGGTGATAGTGCCAGGTTAGGTGGTAGTGCCAGGTTAGGTAATAGTGCCAGGTTAGGTAAAAGTGCCAGGTTAGGTACTAGTGCCAGGTTAGGTACTAGTGCCAGGTTAGGTGGTAGTGCCAGGTTAGGTGATATACAATAGTGCTAGGTTAGGTGGTAGTGCCAGTTTAGATGATATACAATAGTGCCAGGTTAGGTGGTAGTGGCAGGCTAGGTGGCAGTGCCAGGTCAGGTGGTAGTGCCAGGTCAGGTGGCAGTGCCAGGTTAGGTAATAGTGCAAGGTTAGGTAATAGTGCCAGGTTAGGGTGGTAGTGGCAGGTTAGGTAATAGTGCCAGGTAGGGTGGTAGTGCCAGGTCAGGTGGCAGTGCCAGGTTAGGTAATAGTGCCAGGTTAGGGTGGTAGTGCCAGGTTAGGTTGTAGTGCCAGATTAGGTAATAGTGCCAGGTTAGGCAATAGTGCCAGGTTAGGCAATAGTGCCAGGTTAGGGTGGTAGTGCCAGGTTAGGGTGGTAGTGCCAGGTTAGGTAATAGTGCCAGGTTAGGTGGTAGTGCCAGGTTAGGTAATATACAATAGTGATAGGTTAGGTGGTAATGCCAGTTTAGGTTATATACAATAGTGCCAGGTTAGGTGACTACTTACTCTGAGGTGGATCATCTTATTACTGTAGCTGCTTGTGCGGGTGGGATGTGTACTGCACCAATCATATGGGATGAATAGAGGAGGAGAGTAAGCAGGGATTGGTGCAGTACATATCCCACCCACACAAGCAACAGCAATGGTAAGATACTCCACATCGGGGTTCTTTCTTAAGCCCTGAAAAAAATGGGGGGCGGGGGGGGGGAGAGATGGGAATGAGAACCAAGGGGGGGGGGGGAAGGGGGGGGAAGCGGAGGTGGGTATGAGATGGGGATGGGTAGAGGAGAACTGGAATGAAAGAGGAGGATCCTGGTCTGTTTTGGGATAAAAAAGGAGGAGGATTTGTGCTGGCATGAGGGAAGGGTGTGTGTGTGTGGGGGGGCAAATAGATGGGTGTCAAGGGGACTGGGGAGGGATGGGCATGGGGAATACTGTTGGCTGGTGAGGAATAGTCACAGTATAATAAAAGTAAATGGGCTGTCTGGCTGGGAGGGGAAAGGGACATATTTCCATTAACTAGTAAAGAGTGTTGGGGGTGTGCAGGGTGGGGGATTCCTGCCATTTGCAGTGTTTGTAGATCCTAGGACACACACCTGCATGAAGGTGAAGTGTCTGCAGAGGAAAAGACAGGGGAAAGAAGGCTGAGGGGAGTGAGGGAAAGTGTCAGGAAAAGAATTCAGCCGGCCGGCTGGGGAAGAGGCTGTAAATCAGCAGGGCTGCGAGATGTTGGCAAACCGGCTGGGAGAAGGGAGCAAGGGTTAACAACGATGCTGAGAGGCAGGTATGACAGGCAGAGATAGATCTGTGTGATGATGGAAGGGAGCAGGATGGGATAGTAGTGGCTGAGGTGGGGAGGAAGATGCCGGGGAGGGAGAAAGCACTGAAGACAGCTGAGAGACAGATAACAGAACTCACCTGTACTGTAGCAAGAGATGGTCAAAGTGAGGGGAACTGTTGCCATTGCTAGAATACTGCTGGGAGGAAACTTCTAGGGCCCTCCATGCCCCAAGGACCCCTGGGCAGTTCGCAGAAGAGCCTGTGCGTTAAGACAGCCCTAAGAAGGGGCTCCTTCCCCCACTCTGTGTCCTGACAGATCCATCTGTTTTGTGGCAGAGGAAAACAGGCAGTGCTGTGGGGATGCCCGGACAGGGAGGCAGATCAGTGCGCTGTGACAGTCACAGAAAGATGCCGTGTGTGTCTCTCCCTCCTGTCGGCTTTCAGCTGCTGGATTAATTGGGGGGGCACATGGGGGAGCCCAGTAGGATGTTGGGGGGGTCAGGGCCCCCTGTGGCCCCAGGCTGGTGACGCCTCTGTTCAAACCCTCTTAAATTTTTCACTCTTTGTTATATTGCAGCCGTTTGCTAAAATCATTTAACCACTTCAATACCAGGCACTTAGACACCTTCGCTGTTGCAATTTGAATGAAAATTGCGCAGTCATACAACACTGTACCCAAACAAATTTTCTATCATTTTGTTCCCACAAATAGAGCTTTCTTTTGGTGGTATTTGATCACCTCTGCGGTTTTTATTTTTTGCGCAACAAATAAAAAAAGACTGAAAATTTTGAAAAAAAAACAAGTTTTTCTTTGTTTCTGTTAAATTTTTTTGTAAATAAGTAAGTTTTCTTCTTCAATGACTGGCACTGATATGGCTGCACTGACGGGCACTGATACGGCGGCATTGATGGGCAACGATGAGGTGGCACCAATGAGGTGGCACTGATGAGGTGGCACTGACGGGCACTGATGATGGGCACTGATAGGCGGCACTGATGGGCACTGATAGGTGGCACTGGTATGCGGCACTGATGGGCATTTATAGGTGGCACCGATGGGCACTCATAGGCAGCATTGATTGGTAATTATGGGTGGCACTGATGACACTGATTGGTGCCACTGAATAAACTGATTGGTGGCATTGCTGGGCAGACCTGAAACATGTTGGAGCCAATCAGTGCCCATTTGTGGGCACTGATTGGCACAGATTGGGCACACTGGGCACATGTGGATGGCCATGGGGTACATACCTGGCCATCCACATGTTGCCCCTTCCCTGGTGGTCCTAGTGGCGATCCCTGGTGGTCCAGTGTGGTGATCTGAGGGGGGGCTGCGCCGATAAGCTGCCGATCGTCTCTCCTCTACTCGCGTCTGTCGATCAACGGCTCTTCCTATTGACATCGTGATCAGCCGTGATTGGACACGGCTGATCATGTGGTAAAGAGCCTCCGCCAGAGGCTCTTTACCAAGATCGGTGGAGCAGTGTGTCAGGCTGACACACCGCTCCACCGATCGCCGCGATGCGCACCCCGCAGGCGCGCGGTGGCATGTTATCCTGCTGGACGTCATATGACGCCCAGTCAGGATAACTGAACCACCGCCCGGCCGTCATCTGCTATGGGCCGGGCAGGAAGTGGTTAAGTTCAATTTTTTTCCTCATTAATGTACACACAGCACCCCATATTAACATGAAAAACACAGAATTGTTGACATTTTTGCAGATTTATTAAAAAAGAAAAACTGAAATATCATATGGCCTAAGTATTCAGACCCTTTGCTTAGTGTTTAGTAGAAGCACCCTTTTGATCTAATACAGCCATGAGTCTTTTTGGGAAAGATGCAACAAGTTTTTTACACCTTAATTTGGGGATCCTCTGCCATTCCTCCTTGCAGATCCTCTCCAGTTCTGTCAGGTTGGATGGTAAACGTTGGTGGACAGCCATTTTTAGGTCTCTCCAGACATGCTCAATTGGGTTTAAAGCCGGTGGGCCAGCTGAAAAAAAAAAAATTTAAAAGTCAGCAGCTACAAACACTGTAGCTGCTGAATTTTAATAAGCATACTTACCTGTCCCTGGTGCCCGCGATGTCGGCCACCCAAGGCCGACCCGTCCCTCGGCTCTCAGGTCCCAGTGCCGCCATTCGAACTAAGGGAAACAGGCAGTGGAGCCTTGCGGCTTCACTGCCCATTTCCCACTGTGCATGCGCGAGTCATGCAGCGCTTTGTGAATGGGGCGCGCTGTGTTGTGGGACACACACAGTTCCCAGAACACAGCACGCCCCATTCCCCAGAAGACAATGCGAGGAGGAGAAGAAGAACACCGCGGTGTAGGAAGTGGCAGATTAGGAAGATCTGCTTAGCAACAGCCATTTCTGGTAAGTTTTTCATTTTTTTTCTCCAGATTTTTAGGAACATTTTGATGTAATTTTTTTTTTTTTAGGGTGGCCCTCCACTTTAAGTCAGGACTCTGGCTGGGCCATTCAAGAACAGTCACTGAGTTGTTGTGAAGCCACTCCTTCGTTATTTTAGCTGTCTGCTTAGGGTCATTGTCTTATTGAAAGGTAAACCTTCGGCCCAGTCTGAGGTCCTGGGCACTCTGGAGAAGGTTTTTTTTCCAGGATATCCCTGTACTTGGCCGCATTCATCTTTCCCTCAATTGCAACCAGTCATCCTGTCCTGCAGCTGAAAAACACCCCCACAGCATGAAGCTGCCACCACCATGCTTCACTGTTGGGACTGTATTGGACAGGTGATGAGCAGTGCCTTGTTTTCTCCATGCATACCTCTTAGAATTAAGGCCAAAAAGTTCTATGTTGGTCTCATCAGACCAAAGAATCTTATTTCTCACCATCTTGGAGTCCTTCACGTGTATTTTAGCAAACTCCATGCGGGCTTTCATGTGTCTTGCACTGAGGAGAGGCGTCCGTTAGGCCACTCTGCCATAAAGCCCCGACTGGTGGAGGGCTGCAGTGATGGTTGACTTTCTACAACTTTCTCCCATCTCCCGACTGCATCTCTGGAGCTCAGCCACAGTGATCTTTGGGTTCTTCTTTACCTCTCTCACCAAGGCTCTTCTCCCCCGATAGCTCAGTTTGGCCGGATGGCCAGCTCTGCGAAGGGTTCTGCTCATCCCAAATGTCTTCCATTTAAGGATTATGGAGGTCACTGTGCTCTTAGGAACCTTAAGTGCAGCAGAAATTTTTTTGTAACCTTGGCCAGATCTGTGCCTTGCCACAATTCTGTCTCTGAGCTCTTCAGCAGTTCCTTTGATCTCATGATTCTCATTTGCTCTGACATGCACTGTGAGCTGTAAGGTCTTATATAGACAGGTGTGTGGCTTTCCTAACCAAGTCCAATCATTATAATCAAACACAGCTGGACTCAAATGAAGGTGTAGAACAATCTCAAGGATGATCAGAAGAAATGGACAGCACCTGAGTTAAATAGGAGTGTCACAGCAAAGGTTCTGACTACTTAGGACCATGTGATATTTCAGTTTTTCTTTTTTAATAAATCTACAAAAGTGTCAACAACTTTGTTTTTTTCTGTCAATATGGGGTGCTGTGTGTACATTAATGAGGAAAAAAAATGAACTTAAATGATTTTAGCAAATGGCTGCAATATAACAGAGTGAAACATTTAAGGGGGTCTGAATACTTCCCGTCCCCACTGTATCTTTTTTATGCAAATCAAATAAATTTATTTTAATCGTTAATTTGTATTTTTATACATTTGTTGTACTACTTTAGAGCACCACTCCCCAAAGTCCCTTGAGTAAATTGTCCTCTGTTTTTTTTTTTTTTGTACTGGCTGGGAAGAAGTTAAACAGCTAGGGCGATCAAAGGGTTAAATGTGTGCCTAGTCAGTGTTTTGATGAAAACTGTGTGCTACTTTTACTAAGGGAAGCGATGGATTTTATTTTCTGCTTTGCAGGGAAAGAAAATCCATCACTTCTCTGCTGACAGGACAGAACTCTGTTCTGTGTGTCTTCCATATGATCGGCGGGTGCTGTGTCTAATCACAGCACAGTTGGGTTCACGTCAGTGCACATGCCCCCTACCCGGAAGTGTTGGATCACATAAATGGTATGTGATCCAGCATAGAAGAGTCGCCATGCCATCATATATCTATATATCTATGTATACAGTTGGCAAGCGGTTAAAAGAGTTGAGGAATGAAGAGATTAAAGGGGGATATAGTCGACATGTATAAATACAAAAGTGGTCCATATAGTAAACTTGGTGTAGGAGTTATTCATTGTCAGGTCATTTCAGAGGACAAGATTTAACCTTCACATACGGAATGCACATATGCAACAAACATTTGCCTTAGCAGGCCATAGTTGGTGTGATTTTTCTTTCCTACAACCACAAGTCAATGTTGATGGGGGAAATTCTACCGCTAAGCTATTGTGTTCTCCCGGCACAAGGGGGGGGGCATGGGGAGCCATCCCTGCCGGCTGGCCTAAGATCTGTAAATAAAATGAAATAAACTGGTTTTGGCCAGTTCAGTAGATTGTTTTAAAAAAGAGCGGGGCGCTTTCCTAAATGCACAAAATATAGCTGGATATTAATATTTAGAGGGAATAACGACAGGGGTAGTTGATCTAGGGAAATTCTGATTGTCTCTTGGGGATCAGGAATTAATGTTTTCCCCTACTGGGGCAAATTGGATGATACTTTATTGGGTGTTTTTTGCCTTCTATACCCCAACTGTGGGTATAGGATTGTGTATATGGAGGTTTTCTAATTTGGTGTGTGTTTTTATTGGTTGAATATGAACTAGTGTCTTTTGTTCAACCTGGCTAACTATGCAACTATGTCAATGTATAATTCTATAAAACTAAAGGAAAAAAGCCTAAAAAAATAAAGCAGGCACCACATCTAGGAATTGCTGAGCTGCAATTTAATAAATGTTTGTTTTTGAGTTTAACAGCACTTTAACAACTTATTTCTAGGTCAAACACGATACACAGGTTCCCCCACTGTATTTCTAATGGCATAGAATGTAAAACTGAACTAAGGTAGCTGGCTTAATATCTTTTTTTTGCTTCTGCTTTACAACCTACTGTGCCTAAATCGAGACAACTTGTGCATTATCTTTTAATGTAACTTCCTCCTAATCTCTTTAATTGCAGGATGGTGGAATACTCTCTGGATCTGCAGAATATAAACCTGTCTGCAATCCGAACTGTGCGTGTCCTCAGACCACTGAAGGCCATCAACAGAGTACCTAGTAAGTATCCGATTTCTGCAGTAGGGATAGCCTTTGCCTCTGAATTTTTTTTCAGTCACATATCCCAACATGCTCTATAAGATTGCAGCTGTAGAGCATGCTGAGAGCAACAGCTGGAAAGTCATATGCTGCTTTTGTCTACTTCTACCCAGATATCTCTTAACTGTTTGTTTTTGTTGTCAATAAGAGGTGGGTGGAATTGGGGAAAGTGTTATCTGTTTTTGGTACTCCCCTTAGCTCTATGTCATCATTTCCTAGACTTAAAAATTACCATTCTGTGTTAACTTGGTAATCACATTAACACCATTCAAGTTGTGTTTAGCAACCTAGCTTGTCCAGACCTGGAGCTAAGGGTATCCACTATGTGTTCCACCCCCCTCTCCCTGTATTTTTTGTACTGTCTGTCTGTCCATACTGTACTTCTTCTCTCAGGGCCACTTCTGCCTTTAGCTCTTCATCTCATCGCCTGTCTTTCTTCGGCCAATCAGCGGCTTACCTTTGTTACTAAGCCCCGCCCATTCCATGCGTCCTCGTCCAGTTGTGTCACGTAAGTGCTTGATTCTTTTATGTATTTTAATGTTTCTCTCGGCCGGTTGTTTACATTGCTTCTAAGTCATTGTGCCATTCACCTTTAGGACAGTTACCTAAGATACTGTTATACCAAAATTGTATACAATCATTCCAGAGCCTACTGACAATATTTTTAGTGTCTAGATATCAAGCGCTTGAAATGTCAAAAGTTTCCCATTTCTAATGTAAGTTTCTTTAGAAAAAATGTCATTAATATTAGGTAACAGGCCAGCTACAGTGCTGTAGAGGCTTTCATATCCACAACTGAATGATTACAGGTTTAATTCAGTCCATTATAGAGGTATTAAAACTGCTGTCATCCATGGTACTACAGACACTAGAGAATGAAGAGCATTCAATAGAACTCGAATAAGACCTGCACATTTCGCTCAGGACATGATTACATCCTATGTGACACTCTCAAACAGTTTAAAAATCAAGAAGGATCATTGTTGAAGTGTGCAATAACAAAATTAGGAGAAAACCTAATCTCATGACATTAGATTTTGATCCCTTATTTATGAGGGACTTTTGGTTCAATCTGGCCTGATTTCACCCATTTAGTCTATCAATATGACTACTCAAAGTACAAATAAAGATAAAACTGTAAATGAAAGCGAGGGTAAATCCAACATTTTGAGCTGCCACCAGGGCAGGAAGAGAGGGAAATATGTTTCAATGGGGACACTTGTTCCCATTACAACCCCCTAAGAGGGTATTTTCCCTCACATTGGAAATATATTTTCTCACTTTCCATTGAGTCTATAGGGCAGAAAATGAAGGAAAAGGGAAGAAGACACAGATTGCCAAAAAAAACCTTTTGAACTCCATCCCCCATTTTATCCAAGAAGTAAAAAAAAAAGTCTTGACTTTAGATATGCTGTAATAAACAAAATAGAAATAAAATAGACTCATAGTATACTCTAGATAATAACATGAAAGATCTTAACCATCCTACCTCATATAATCAGTAGTAGGTTTGCCATCACACTAACCTATGAGCTAAGCCAATATCAACATAATATAAATGTTGTTTTACTACCAAAGCTGTGGCACTAGGTTTTACAAAATCCAGTGGTAGAGTTTACTGGTTTTGTACAAGAGGAGAAATAGAATATATTGATCCTAAGTTCAATTTGAATGACCATTTACTGTATGTGCTTGGGAAAGTTGAACATCAGGATTTTTTTGTACATGACTGGATAATTGAAATGAATACAGTCTCACCTTATCCATTTAGCTATAGGAACATTCCCTTTGGAAAGTGAAAATTCGGTATTACTTGTAAACCAAGAATACTGGGTTGCCACATGAGTGGATGCCTAACATTAGACCTGATGATCTTACATTAGGGCCGGTACTATATCCTTTGGCATCTATCCATGGCAACTAAAAAATGCAGGTTGTTGATTTGCAAATATTACTCAGTTATGAGTGATCAAAACATACTCCACCAGAATCTTCAGCCACTTGTGTTTCTAAGAAATTCAGGATTAGCACTAAATCAACAAATCATTGCAGCTTTTATAGTATTGTATGGTGTTACTAAACACACATTGCTAGAAGATGTGGTAATTAAGGGGAATAGCCATAGCGTAATTTTTGTTTGGTTAAGGGAATGATATATATGGCCATATTTTGCCAGGATAGCACTACAGTAGTCTGTCTTCAGGACTCAGGTTATTATAATAGGAAGGAAGAGAAAAGGCAGATTAGGAGGCCATTCACACCAGTAAGGTCCATCACTGTGCATTCAACACACACGTTATGTTGCGCATTAGAATGCATTGCGTTAAAACAGACTGCCTAATGTAAGGTGACCAGCTTTTTAAAATGAAATCCGGGGACATTTTTTTTTTTTTTATTGTCAAATGGTAAACTATTTTATAAGCATATTTTCCTCAAATGATATATGCAGTGTATGTGGTATGTGTTTATGGAATGATTGTATGATATATACTAGGGATGGGCTTTATGTTCAACTCGAACATTGGTTGTTTGCCAGTTCGCCGAACAGCGAACAATTTGGAGTGTTCGCGGCAAATTTGAAAGCCGCGGAACACCCTTTAAAAGTCTATGGGAGAAATCAAAAGTGCTAATTTCAAAGGCTTATATGCATGGTATTGTCATAAAAAGTGTTTGGGGACCTGGGTCCTGCCCCAGGGGACATTTATCAATGCAAAAAAAAGTTTTAAAAACAGCAGTTTTTTCGGGAGCAATGATTTTAATAATGCTTAAAGTGAAACAATAAAAGTGAAATATTCCTTTAAATTTCGTACCTGGGGGTGTCTATAGTATGCCTGTAAAGTGGCGCTTTTTTCCGTGTTTAGAATAGTCTGACAGCAAAATGACATTTCTAAAGGGAAAAAGCGTACCCCTACCAAGAGACGGTTTTTGACAAGTCCTTTATTAATTTCTTCTTCTTTCATCATCTTTATTCTGATCTTCCTTCGGTGTTCTTCTTCTTCCTCCATCTTCTTATTCTCCATCTTCTTCTTCCTTCGCTCTTCTCGTCCCACATCTTCCTCCTGCTTCTTCTCCGCTCCGTCCGCACGATTCGCCTCAGTGGGAGTCTTCCGCTGTGTGACGCTTCGGTTCTTCTGACACTTCTTATATAACAGAGGGCGGAGCCACCCGGTGACCCCACCCTCCTCTGACGCATGGGGACTTGGGGGGGACTTCCCTATTGTGCTGTCAGAGGGGACGGGGTCACCCGTTTACGTAACCAGGTGACCCCGCCCCCCTCTGACAACACTGGGAAAGCCACAGGGAAGTCCCCGTAAAGTCCACGTACGTCAGAGGAGGGCAGGGTTACCGGGTGGCACCACCCTCTGTCATATAAGAGGTGTCAGAAGAACGAATCGTCACATGGCAGAAGACTCCCACTGAGGCGGATCGTGCGGACAAGGTGGAGAAGAAGCAGGAGGAAGTTGGAGGACGAGAAGAGCGGAGGAAGAAGAAAATGGAGAAGAAGAAGATGGAGAAGAAGAAGAACACAGACGAAAGACCAGAAGAAAGAAGATAGAAGAAGAAGCGGAAAGAAGAAGAGATTAATAAAGGACTTGTCAAAAACCGTCTCTTGTGTTTTTTAACCTTTTTGACACTTTTTTGTGAAATTGTAAGGGTACATTTGTACCCCAAGAAAAGATGAATAAATCAGCGCATATATGCAAAGAACTACAAAGCAGCTGTACACCAGGGTCAACACAATCAAATCCCTCAATCAAAATATATAAAATAAGGTGCAGCGCTCAAATAATAAACTAAAAAAATGCGAAAATGACAATAAAACAAGTTGTCCCTCACGGGGACATAATAAACAGTCCTGTGATGATTAAAGTACTATAAATGTCCAAAAATGGTTAAGTGAGTGTCCATCACACGTGACAGCATGCCAAAATATAGTGACTGATGAGTGTGCCCAACACCGGTGAACAGAATGGCCTCTCACCTGATGAACAGGTTAATAATGCGTTCCCAGCAAGGGTCAATCAGCACGAAATCCTTATCCAGATAGAGATATTCCGTCAGGAAAACACTGGGGTTGTGAGCTGAGCTGTAGGTGAGGGTGACTCTCACATGGCATCTTGTGCAGGACAGATGGCGGTCAGGCGGTGTCCCCTGCAGGCGATGGCTGGTCTCTGGGATGTCTGCTGTGTACAGGAAGAGAAGTCTGTCCTGCACAAGATGCCATGTGAGAGTCACCCTCACCTACAGCTCAGCTCACAACCCCAGTGTTTTCCTGACGGAATATCTCTATCTGGATAAGGATTTCGTGCTGATTGACCCTTGCTGGGAACGCATTATTAACCTGTTCATCAGGTGAGAGGCCATTCTGTTCACCGGTGTTGGGCACACTCATCAGTCACTATATTTTGGCATGCTGTCACGTGTGATGGACACTCACTTAACCATTTTTGGACATTTATAGTACTTTAATCATCACAGGACTGTTTATTATGTCCCCGTGAGGGACAACTTGTTTTATTGTCATTTTCGCATTTTTTTAGTTTATTATTTGAGCGCTGCACCTTATTTTATATACATTTGTACCCCATTACCAATTCACATGGGGGGGCCAGGATCTGGGGTTCCCCTTGTTAAAGGGGGCTTCCAGATTCCGATAAGCCCCCTGCCCGCAGACCCCCACAACCACCGGGAAAGGGTTGTGGGGATGAGGCCCTTCTCCCCATAAACATGGGGACAAGGTGCTTTGGGGGGCTACCCCAAAGCACCCTCCCAATGTTGAGGGCATGTGGCTTGCTACGGTTCAGGGGGGGGGGGGCGCTCTCTCATCCCCCCTCTTTTCCTGCGGCCTACCAGGTTGCGTGCTCGGATAAGGGTCTGGTATGGATTTTTGAGGGGACCCCACGCCATTTTTTTTTAATTTTGGTGCGGGGTTCCCCTTAAAATCCATACTAGACCTGAAGGGTCTGGTATGGATTTTGAGG
This sequence comes from Lithobates septentrionalis, assembly GCA_037952835.1. NCBI lineage: Eukaryota > Metazoa > Chordata > Amphibia > Anura > Ranidae > Lithobates > Lithobates septentrionalis. The sequence continues at coordinate 1,461,329 of JBBDGP010001546.1, read as the reverse complement.
GGGACCCCATGCCATTTTTTTTAATTTTGGCGCAGGGTTCCCCTTAATATCCATACCAGACCTGAATGAACTTTTATGTGTATTGTCGGACCGACAATTCATTACAGCCGCGAGTAGTTTTAAATGACTTTTTTTCCTTTACAAATGTCATTTTGCTGTCAGACTGTTCTAAATATGGGAAACATGTGCCCCTTTACACGCATACTATAGACACCCTCCAGGTACGAAATTTAAAGGAATATTACACTTTTATTGTTTCACTTTATTAAAATCACTGCTCCCGAAAAAAACGGCCGTTTTTAAAACTTTTTTTTGCACTGATACATATCCCCTGGGGCAGGACCCAGGTCCCCAAACACTTTTTATGACAATAACTTGCATATTAACCCTTAAAATTAGCACTTTTGATTTTTCCCATAGACAATTCACTATAAGCCGACGCCGCTATTACTTCATGACTTTTTTTTCCCTTTAGAAATGTCATTTTGCTGTCAGACTGTTCTAAACACGGCAAAAAGCGCCACTTTACAGGCAAACTATAGACACCCCCCAGGTACGAAATTTAAAGGAGTATTTCACTTTTATTGCTTCACTTTAACCACTTCAGCCCCGGAAGGATTTACCCCCTTCCTGACCAGAGCACTTTTTACAATTTGGCACCGCGTCACTTTAACTGCTAATTGCGTGGTCATGCAATGCTGTACCCAAACAAAATTTGCATCCTTTTCTTCCCACAAATAGAGCTTTCTTTTGATGGTATTTGATCACCTCTGCCGTTTTTATTTTTTGCGCTATACACGGAAAAAGACCGAAAATTTTGAAAAAAAATGATATTTTCTACTTTTTGTTATAAAAAAAATCCAATAAACTCAATTTTAGTCATACATTTAGGCCAAAATGTATTCGGCCACATGTCTTTGGTAAAAAAAATGTCAATAAGTGTATATTTATTGGTTTGCGCAAAAGTTATAGCGCCTACAAACTAGGGTACATTTTCTGGAATTTACACAGCCTTTAATTTATGACTGCCTATGTAATTTCTTGAGGTGCTAAAATGGCAGGGCAGTAAAAACCCCACAAATGACCTCATTTTGGAAAGTAGACACCCCAAGAAAATTGCTGAGAGGCATGTTGAGCCCATTGAATATTCATTTTTTTTGTCCCAAGTGATTGAATGACAAAAAAAAAAATTACAAAAAGTTGTCACTAAATGATATATTGCTCACACAGGCCATGGGCATATGTGGAATTGCACCCCAAAATATATTCAACTGCTTCTCCTGAGTACGGGGATACCACATGTGTGGGACTTTTTGGGAGCCTAGCCGCGTACGGGGCCCCGAAAACCAATCACTGCCTTCAGGATTTCTAAGGGCGTAAATTTTTGATTTTACTCCTCACTACCTATCACAGTTTTGAAGGCCATAAAATGCCCAGATGGCATAAAACCCCCCCCAAATGACCCCATTTTGGAAAGTAGACACCCCAGGCTATTTGCTTTGAGGCATGTTGAGTCCATGGAATATTTTATATTTTGACACAAGTTGCGGGAAAGTGACAAATTTTTTATTTTATTTTTTTTTTGCACAAAGTTGTCACTAAATGATATATTGCTCACACAGGCCATGGGCATATGTGGAATTGCACCCCAAAATACATTTAGCTGCTTCTCCTGAGTATGGGAATACCACATGTGTGGGACTTTTTAGGAGCCTAGCTGCGTACGGGGCCCCGAAAACCAATCACCGCCTTCAGGATTTCTAAGGGTGTAAATTTTTGATTTCACTCTTCACTGCCTATCACAGTTTCGGAGGCCATGGAATGCCCAGGTGGCACAAACCCCCCCAAATGACCCCATTTTGGAAAGTAGACACCCAAGCTATTTGCTGAGAGGCATGGTGAGTATTTTGCAGCTCTCATTTGTTTTTGAAAATGAAGAAAGACAAGAAAATTTTTTTTTTCTTTTTTCAATTTTCAAAACTTTGTGACAAAAAGTGAGGTCTGCAAAATACTCACTATACCTCTCAGCAAATAGCTACTTTCCAAAATTGGGTCATTTTGGGGGGGGGGGTTTGCCACCTGGGCATTCCATGGCCTCCGAAACTGTGATAGGCAGTGAAGAGTGAAATAAAAAATTTACGCCCTTAGAAAGCCTGAAGGCGGTGCTTGGTTTTCAGGATCCCGTGCGCGGCTAGGCTCCCAAAAAGTCCCGCACATGTGGTATCCCCATACTCAGGAGAAGCAACAGAATGTATTTTGGGGTGTAATTTTACATATTCCCATGGCATGTTTGAGCAATATATCATTTAGTGACAACTTTGTGCAAAAAAAAAAAAAAAAAATTTGTCTCTTTCCCACAACTTGTGTCACAATATAAAATATTCCATGGACTCGACATGCCTCTCAGCAAATAGCTCGGGGTGTCTACTTTCCAAAATGGGGCATTTGGGGGGTGTTGAACTGTCCTGGCATTTTATGCACAACATTTAGAAGCTTATGTCACACATCACCCACTCTTCTAACCACTTGAAGACAAAGCCCTTTCTGACACTTTTTGATTACATGAAAAAATTTTTTTTTTTTGCAAGAAAATTACTTTGAACCCCCAAACATTATATATTTTTTTTAAAGCAAATGCCCTACAGATTAAAATGGTGGGTGTTTCATTTTTTTTTCACACAGTATTTGCGCAGGTGATTTTTCAAACGCATTTTTTGGGGAAAAAACACACTTTTTTAAATTTTAATGCACTAAAACACACTATATTGCCCAAATGTTTGATGAAATAAAAAAAGATGACATGCTTTAAAATTGCGCACAAACGTGCAGTGGCAACAAAATTAATACATTTTTAAAAGCCTTTAAAAGCCTTTACAGGTTACCACTTTAAATTTACAGAGGAGGTCTACTGCTAAAATTACTGCACTCGATCTGACTTTTGTGGTGATACCTCACATGCATGGTGCAATTGCTGTTTACATTTGACGCCAGACCGACGCTTGCGTTCGCCTTAGTGCGAGAGCAGGGGGGACAGGGGTGCTTTTTTTTTTTTTTTTCTTTATTATTTTTTTGCTTTTTTATCTTATTTTTAAACTGTTCCTTTCATTTTTTTTAAATCATTTTTATTGTTATCTCAGGGAATGTAAATATCCCCTATGATAGCAATAGGTAGTGACAGGTACTCTTTTTTGAAAAAATTGGGGTCTATTAGACCCTAGATTTCTCCTCTGCCCTCAAAGCATCTGACCACACCAAGATCGGTGTGATAAAATGCTTCCCCAATTTCCCAATGGCGCTGTTTACATCCGGCGAAATATAAGTCATAAAATGCTCGTAGCTTCCGGTTTCTTAGGCCATAGAGATGTTTGGAGCCACTCTGGTCTCTGATCAGCTCTATGGTCAGCTGGCTGGATCACCGGCTGCATTCTCAGGTTCCCTGTTGAGACAGGAGAGCCAGAGAAAAACACGGAAGATGGTGGGGGGGCATTCCCTCCCACTGCTTGTAAAAGCAGTCTAGAGGCTAATTAGCCGCTAGGATTGCTTTTACATGAAAGCCGACCGCTGGCTGAAAAGAATGATACCAAGATGATACCTAAACCTGCAGGCATCATTCTGGTATAACCACTCAAAGTCGTGAATGGCGTACCTGAAGACAAAAAAATGGTTAACAATAAAGCACAGTAAACGGTAAAGTATAAAAAATTGCATACCTGAAAAGCAAACATGATAAAACATAATAACAACAATAAAACATTGCAAAATATAATACAGTAAAAAAGAGCAGAACAATAGAGAGAGAATAGAGAGAGAGAGAACAATTAAACGACAACTATTTTTTTTTATTTTATATTTTTGTTTGTGTTTTTTTTTTTTACACTTTTTTTGTAACTGTAACTTTTATAACTGTAACCAGTTCCAGCTTCGGGTCAAAATGCGATGGCATCTTGGGAGACCCTGTGAAAGTGTGTCTAGTCTGTGCAATATTGTACCCTACGCTAATACTCAACTAGTGTATGGTAGCGTTCAAAACATTCACCAATGCAAAGACCAGGATTGTCAGGACAGGAGGGACAATAATAGCGGGTGTCACGCCTATATCCGCGCTTGCTGCAGACACGACATCTTTTTTTTGGGGGGGGGTGCGTTGGGTAGGGGTACTCGGGAGGACATAAAGAAAATGCCTCTCATGCAGCTGACTGCATTTGGTTGGGGATGTGAATGGGGGAAGTACGGGCGCTGCAGAAGCGGTGGGTTCCCAATTAAGATTGGCGAATGCAGCAGGAAGGGCATTATGGGCACGACGGGCCTGTGTTTGTCTTTTTGGTGGCAGCAGGACACTACTTGTGCTTGCCACCTCGCCAGCTTGAACTGCACTTGTGGGACTCGCCACGTCACCAAGTGTTACTGCAGTGCTGGTTTGACTACGACCGGGGTGTACTAGGCCGCTGGCGCTTGCCAGTTGACCAAAACGCTACCAAAAAAACTGTTAGCGATCGCAGGGATCAGGCCTGACTCTGCGAACGCTGCAGTTATGCGTTTAGTGTTTTGTAAGTGACAGTGATCGATCGATACTGCACTTGGGTGGGCTGGGCCGGGCGAAGGGGCAAAATGCAGGTGCTAGCAGGTATCTGGGCTGATCCCGCTAACACTGCGTCTTTGGGAAACCTAAACTGCTGGGGACGCTAGTATAGATCTGATCAGATATTGATCCGTTCAGATACTATACCACTAAGGGAGGCGTATGCTGCGTGCGTGGGTGTTAGCGGTACTGGCGCTAATCTGACGCTGCCTGGGGCGACGCATATCCCCGCCGGGTGATCAGGGGGCTAAACCTTTATTCGGTAATAAACGGCGGGTGCCCTGACACTAGGGTTGTCCCGATAGCGATACTAGTATCGGTATCGGCACAGATACCGAGCATTTGCCCAAGTACTTGTACTCGGGCAAATGCTCCCGATGCTTTCCCCGATACCTGGAAGTCAGCTGTGATCGGCGCGTGGGGGAGTTACAAGATTCTCCCCCAGCGGCTTTCAGCTGCTTTAGTGACCTACAACGGTGATCGGTCACCGCTGACTGTCACTGCATCCTCCTCCATGCCCCCTCCTTTCCTCTGTCCCCTCCGCTGTCCCCCTCCGTTCCTCTCTCCTTTTCTGTCCCCCTCCGCTGTCCCCTCCGTTCCTCTTTCATTCTCTGTGCCTCTCCTGTCCCCTCCATTCCTCTCTCCTTTTCTGTCCCCCTCCGCTGTCCCCTCCGTTCCTCTCTCCTTTTCTGTCCCCCTCCGCTGTCCCCTCCGTTCTGCTGTGCCTCTCCGCTGTCCCCTCCGTTGTCCCCCTCCGTTCCCCTCTCCTTCTCTGTCCCCCTCCGTTCTCCCCCTCCGTTCCGCCGTCCTTCTCCTCCTTCCTTTGTGTATGGATAGAGTCAGCTGACTCTGTCCATTCACATAACTGAAACATTGTAATCTCCTGTGATTACAATGTGTCAGTTTATGAATGGAGAGGAGCCGCTGTCTTCTCTCCATTCATTTTCAGTGCAGCTGAGGCTGCAGAGAAAGGGACTGGGCAATCTCTATCCTCTGTCTCTTTCTCTGTCTCAAGGGGGAGATATCAGAGGTCTGTTAAGACCCCTGATATCTCACCAAAGCCCCCCAACAGGGCTGATTAAAAAAAAAACAAAAAAAAAAATACACATATTGCAATAAAGAATAAAAAAGAAATATTAAAAAATAAAAATTGTAAATAAAAAAAAAAAAACACACACACATACAACGTTCACCCCCTCCCCCCCCAAAAAAAAAAATACTGTCACTTGACATTAAAAAAAAGTATCGGTAATCGGTATCGGCAAGTACTTGAAAAAAAGTATTGGTACTTGTACTCGGTCCTAAAAAAGTGGTATCGGGACAACCCTACCTGACACTATAAAAAATAAACGAACTAACCAGCGTCACCCGTAGCGGTTATACGGTGATCAGTGGTGAAAGGGTTAACTAGGGGGCAATCAAGGGGTTAAAACATTTATTAGGTAGTATATGGGGGTCCCTGTCGCTATAAAACGCTGACGGCTAACCTAAATATTTACCTCCCTAACTAGCGTCACTAGTGACACTAATACAGCGTTCAGAAAAATGATCGCTTAGCGACACTGGTGACGGGGGGTGATCAAGGGGTTAAAACTTTATTGGGGGGGTTAGGGGGTATCCTAGACCTAAAGGGGGCTAACACTCACTGCCCTAACACACTAACTGTCACAAACTGACACCAATGCAGTAATCAGAAAAAAAAAAAAACTGCTTGGTGTCAGTGTGACAGGGGTGGAGGGGTGATTGGGGGGTGATCGGGGGGCGATCGGGGGGGGATCGGGGGTGTAAAATATGCCTGGCATGTTCTACTGTGAGGTGTAGTGTTGTGCAACTCACTCAGATGTCTTCTCTCCTCGGCGCCGGAACGGAAACTGCCGAGCCGAGAAGAGATGACATCACATCCCCTGCCTCTGTGTACTACACAGAGGCAGGGGACGATTCTCATTGACTGGGAGCGATCGCGAGGGGGGGCCACGAATGGATGGCCTCCCCCTCATCTCTGAACGCTCCCAGACCAAAGCCGACCGCCTCGGGCACCGGGGGGGGTCCGACCCCCCTGCCCGCGGGAATGCAATCACGTACCAGGTATGTGATTTTGCCTGCCCGTGCCATTCTGCAGACGTTTATCTGCGTGAGGCAGTCGGCAAGTGGTTAAGGATTATTAAAATCACTGCTCCCGAAAAAACATTTTTTTTTAAAACTTTTTTTTGCATTGATAGATGTCCCCTGGGGCAGGACCCAGGTCCCCAAACACTTTTTATGACAATAACTTGCATATAAGCCTTTAAAATTAGCACTTTTGATTATTCATGTTCGTGTCCCATAGACTTTAACGGTGTTCGTGTTTGAACAAATTTTTTGCCTGTTCACGTGTTCTGGATGCAAACCGAACTGGTGGGTGTTCGGCTCATCCCTAATATATACACAGTATTTCTCACATTTCGTCAATGAGATTAAAAAAAAGATACTTCTTAGATTTTTTTTTATATGACTACCAAATGTTAAGAAGATAAGATTGGAGGGAGGGATGGGGTTGCGCTACCTGTGGGCGTGGTCAGCAAGTGGAAGTTTCTTCATGGTGTACAATGGTGAGCAGTATGTCCTGGCCTCTCTATACCAATAAAAAAGCCAACAAATGCAGCACAGCCCTACACTTCCTTTATACAATTCTACAAATGGACTTATAAATGCAATGGAAAAGCTATAAAATAATATCCAGTGCAAATCAGCCAATGTATTGCAATATAGTAGTGATTGTGTCACCCCCTCTGCAAAAATATTTGAGAAATTGCAAAGCTGCAATGTTAAAATAATGGTAAAACCCCCTACATGTATTAGAACATAGTAGTGATGGTGTCACCCTCTGCAAAAAGAAATATTGCAGAGCTGCAATGTGCAAATAGTGGTGAAACCCCCTATATATAATCATAATATGTACAATTGATGTACATATTTTACATTTTATTATGATTATATATAGGGGATTTCACCACTATCTGCACATTGCAGCTCTGCAATATTTCTTACCTTTTGCAGAGAGGGTGACACCATCACTACAAGGTTCTAATACACTGATTGATTTACATCTATGTTATTAGTATGTAGGGATAATATGTAGGGATTTTCATCATTATTTGCACATTGAAGCTCTGCATTTTCTGAAATATTTTTGCAGAGGGGGTGATACAAACACTATATTGCAATACATTCGTTGATTTGCACTGGCTATTCATCTATAGGTTTTTATCATTGCACTTATGAGTCCATTTGTAGAATTCTAGATGAAGTGCTGCATTTTTTACTTTTTATTGATTTGCGTTAGATAAGGGAACCAGCTAACAAGATACTCTTATTACATTTGAGATTTTTTTTTAGTTGCATGGTAGTTGTTTTACTTGATTTGTTATGTCCTCTGTATACAGGTAACCACTGGCCCTGCATATTGGTGGTCAGTGTGCCCCCTGTATGCTGGTGGTCAGTATGCCCCCTGTATGCTGGTGGTCAGTGTGCCCCCTGTATACTGGTGGTCAGTGTGCCCCCTGTATGCTGGTGCTACATGCAGGGTGCAGGAGGATGCTACGTGCAGGGTGCAGGAGTATGCTACGTGCAGGTTCAGGAGTGTGTTGTACAGAGTGCAAAGTTCAGGAGTGTGTTGTACAGAGTTCTGCGCGCCCCCCTCCCCCAGCTTTCAGTTGAGTCCCCCCAAAGCCCCGACAGCATAGACATCTAATTTGTGAACTCTGCTGCCTCCCTGCAAAGAAGCAGCCGCATCCATCTTCTTATCGGCTAGTTGCTGCTGTTCTGTCTGGAAATTCTCTCTCTGTCACAGCAGTATGCTCTCCAGCAACCAGCAGTGAGTATGCCCTGTTCTCACCCGATCTCCTGAGCTGATGGCTAGAGATGGGCCAATCAGACCCCTGTTTGGTTAGCACCAGAGCTTTCGAACACCACGAAAGTTCGGACCCGAATAATGAACCCCATTAAAGTCAATGGGACCCGAACATCAAAAATCAAAAGTGGCCATTTTGAAGGCTTATATGCAAGTATTTGGGCATACAATGGTTATAGGGGTCCGGGTCCTGCCTTGGGGGACACGTATCAATAAAAAAAAAAGTTTGTGAAGAACGTCATTTTTTTAAATGAGCAGTGATTTTTTTATTTTTAAAATGAAAGCAAAAAAATGAAAAATTCCTTCCTATATAGTGCCTGGGGGGTCCACTTAGTCTAACTGTAAAGTGGCAGATCTGTACCATGTCTAGAATCTGCTGCAGCAATAATTGCATGTATAAAGCCCAAAAAAATGCCATTTTCTCTGCAAGCTGCCTTTATTTTGCTCAGCAACAGCTGGGGAGCCAGTGTGTATGAGGCCACAATGTAGTGCACCGGGAACAAGAATAGAGATTTTTCGGATACATTCTGGTGTTACTTTGACTTTGGATAGAAGTAACGGGTTTGTAAAAATTGGTCTTTGGGTGTCGGTGATGCCTTCCCACCATAACCCTATAGGAGGTACTCTTGATGAAAGCAAGAATTGGCCTTGCTGTAAAAAATTGCAATGATATGCACTTGTTAAACAGGTGAAGAAAAAATTGGTCTTTGTGTGTTAATTGTGCCCATGAAACCTATACCAAAAACATTCTTCCAGATGAAATGATTGAACACCTTCAAAGCTAGGCAGCCTCAAAGTCCTTCAGAGATTCCACATCCCAAAAAGACTTAATCTGTGATAGAGGCATCAGGGGCTTCATAGCTGGTAATCCAGGACCGATTCATTTTTATAAAAGTCAAACGGTTCACGAAGTCTGTGGACAGACACGTTCTACGATCAGTAGGGATGAGCTTCGAGTTCTAGTCGAACTCATGTTCGACTCGAACATCGGCTGTTCGCCACTTCGCCGAACAGCGAACAATTTGGGGTGTTCGAAAGCCGCAGAACAGCCTTTAAAAAAGTCTATGGGAGAAATCAAAAGTGCTAATTTTAAAGGCTTATATGCATGGTATTGACGCTTCTCCTCTTCTGATGGTTCTTAAATAACGGAGGGCAGGGCCACCCGGTGACCCCGCCCCCCTCTGACGTCCCGAGGAATGCCACAGGGAAGTCCCTGTCAAGTCCCCGTGCTTCAGAGGGGGGCGGGGTCACCAGGTGTCCGTTATTTAAGAACCGTCAAAAGAGGAGAAGCGTCACACAGCGGGAGCCTCCCTCCATGCCATCATGGATGCGGAGCGGCCCGGAGAAGAAGATGAACAGAAGAAGACGCCGCGGAGGGGATGCCGAACGAGAACACCGGAGGAAGAACCTGAAGAACCAGAAGAAGAAGAAGATGGAGGAAGAAACCGAAGGAAGATAGAAGATGCATTTAAATAAAGGAATTGTCAAGAACTGTCTCTTGTCATTTTTAACATTTTTGACAGTTTTTTTGTGAAATGGTAGGGGTATTTTGTACCCCCTTACCATTTCACACAGGGGGGGGCGGGATCTGGGGGTCCCCTTGTTAAAAGGGGGCTTCCAGATTCCGATAAGCCCCCCCGCCCGCAGACCCCCACACCACCTGGCAAGGGTTGTGGGGATGAGGCCCTTGTCCCCATCAACATGGGGACAAGGTGTTTTGGGGGGCTACCCCAAAGCACCCTCCCAATGTTGAGGGCATGTGCTCTCTCGTCCCCCCTCTTTTCCTGCAGCCTGCCAGGTTGCGTGCTCGATTAAGGGTCTGGTATGGATTTTTGGGGGGACCCGACACCAATTTTTTTTTTTTAATTTTGGCGCGGGGTTTCTCCTAAAATCCATACCAGAGCTGAAGGGTCTGGTATAGATTTTAAGGGGGACCCCACGCCATTTTTAAAAAAAAAATTGGCCGGGGTTCCTGTTAATATCCATACCAGACCTGAAGGTCCTGGTATGGAATTTAGGGGGACCCCCCACGTCTTTTTATTTTAATTTTGGTTCGGGGTTCCCCTGTGGGGAATTCCCATGCCGTTTTTATCAGTGAACTTTTATGTGTATTGTCGGACCGGCAATTCATTAATAGCCGCGAGTAGTTTTAAATGACTTTTTTTCCTTTGAAATGACATTTTGCTGTCAGACTGTTCTAAACACGGGAAACATGCGCCCATTTACAGGCATACTATAGACACCCCCCAGGTATGAAATTTAAAGGAATATTACACTTTTATTGTTTCACTTTAAGAATTATTAAAATCACAGCTCCTGAAAAAACAGGCCTTTTTAAAACTTTTTTTTGCATTGATCCATGTCCCCTGGGGCAGGACCCAGGTCCCCAAACACTTTTTATGACAATAACTTGCATATAAGCCTTTAAAATGAGCACTTTTGATTATTCATGTTCGTGTCCCATAGACTAACGGTGTTCGAGCAAATTTTTTGCCTGTTCGCAAGTTCTGGTGCGAACCGAACAGGGGGTGTTCGGCTCATCCCTAATGATCAGTAATGAAACCTCCTGCAGCACTGAATGCCCATTCTGAAAGCACGCTGGATGCAGGGCAGCCCAACAACTCAATAGCATACTGGGCAATTTCTGGCCAGTGGTCTATTTTCATGACCCAGTAAGTCAGTGGATCATCAGCTGGAAAGCTCTCCATCTCTGTTTTGGCCCCGAGGTAATCGTCCACCATGTGATGCAGACGCTCCAGATGGGATGTGGAAGCTGACAGCCCTGGGCGGCGAGGACTAAAAAAATTTCCGAAATGCAGCACTTAGGCGGACGCCTTCTCGAACGCTCCTCTCTTCACCAACAGAAGACTCAAAACGATGTTTTCCACAACACTGTAATCTACTGGAGTCAGGAAAAACATTCAATAAAATCTTTTTTAACGTGTCCCCAAGAGATTTTATCTTCTGCACTCTCTTTGGGGACGAGATGAGTTCTGAGACCTTCCCCTTATAACGGTGGTCAAGGAGGGTTGCCAACCTTAATCATCCTTCTCCTTTATGCCACGTATTCTTGGGTCCTATCGCAGGCTTTGAAGCATGAGGTTGCCCATGCGCCTCAAATTTGCAGAGGCTCAAGGGTCACTCAGGATGACAGTATCTGGAACTTCCTCTTCCCAGCCACGTACTACTCCCAAGGGTCCTGGGGTTGGAAAGCCATCACTTACAGATTGACGCATGTCCACTGCTCACCATCCTTGTGGCCTCCTCAAATGGTGACATTACAGTGCATGCATCCTTAATGATCAGTCATTGGCGTGGGGAAAAAAAGCTGAGATGGCCTGAGCCTGTCGTTGTGCCGTACTTGCACAGATACTCATTGATAGCCCTCTGCTGCATGTATAGCCGCTGCAGTATTCCCAAAGTTGAGTTCCACCTAGTGGGCATGTCACAAATCAGGCGATTTATGGGCAGGTGGAATTCCTGTTGAATTTCAGCCAAACGAGCACTGGCTGTGTATGACCACTTAAAATGGCTACAGACTCTTCTGGCCTGTTTTAGTACATCTTGCAACCCTGGGTATGTACTTAGGAAACACACCACCAAATTGAGGACATGTGCCAGGCATGGTACATGTGCCAACTTTCCCTGTCTAAGGGCGGACAGGAGGTTTGAGCCATTATCGGACACCATCATTCCTGGCTCCAGCTGGCATGGTGTGAACCACCTCTGGGCCTGTCCCTGCAGAGCTACAAGAGTCTCTGCTCCAGTGTGGTTTCTGGCCCCTAAACACACCAGCTGAAGCACTGCATGGCACCTTTTAGCCTGGCTCTGGGAATAGCCCTTTGAACACTTAGGGGGTACCTGATGTTTATAGGACAATTCTGCAGAGGAGGGCATGGGGGTAGCAGAGGAGGAGAAGGAGGGGGGTAGAGCTCATGGGTCTGGCATCATCACCACCAGCTGTATGGAGATGTGGGGGCACAACAAGCTGCAGCACAGAGCCCTGTCTTACATCCTTTCGAGTTGCAAGCAGGGTTACCCAGTGTGCTGTGAACGAAATATATTTTTCCTTGCCCATGCTTGCTGGACCACGTGTCAGCTGCAAGGTGGATTTTACGGCTGGCTGCCTTGCCCAACGATGCCAGAACATTCCCTTCCACGTGATGGTAGAGAGATGGAATGGCCTTACGTGAAAAGTAGTAGTGACTGGGAACCTGCATTGTGGTACAGCACATTGTGCAAATTCATGGAAGGGGGCAGAATCCACCAGGCTGAAAGGCAGAAGTTGGCAAGCCAACAGCTTTGACAAGCTTTCATTCAGACGCTGGGCATGTGGGTGGCAGGGACTGTATTATTTTTTTTCTGCTGCAGCAGATGGGGCAGAGAAATTTGCTGGCTTCAGTCTACAGCTGGTGGTGTGCTGCTAGGACCTGGGACACCCTGTACTATACCGTTAACCCTGTCAGTGGAGGCTGCTGAAAGGTAATGACTTGGTATCGCAGGGGCAGACTGAAGTGGGTAAGGAGGAGGAGGGACAGATTTGTGCCCCTTTTGTGTGGCTTTTAGGTGTTCTTGCCAATGGGCTGAGTGGTTGGATGTTAAATGCCCTATTAAACATGTGGTACCCAAATGGTTGGTGTTTTTAGCAACAGTGCGATCTGCTGCAGATGTGCTAAAAAAGGCCCAGACAGCTGAGCTTGGGGAGTGGGCTGGGATATAACAGCTGCAGAATGTGATGGAATAGGGTGGATGCTCTCTAATCTTTCTTGATGTCAGCCTCCTTAGGGTTGTGCCGCCTCACTTTCAGTTTCCTCCTCTATCTGGCGCCCAAGTCGCAACAGTGACCTCATCATCATCACCACCATCATCTCTATCTTCATCATTACCCTTGGAGACAACTTCGCAATATGCTGCGGCTTGGGGAACATGAATGCCAATGTGTCTACCAGTGTTCCTCCCTCTCACTAGGCTCATGTTCCTGTCATCCTCAACCTCAGAACCAACATCTGAATCCAGCAATGGCTGGGCATCATCAAGGAGCAAGTGGCTGACGCTGTGTTTAAATAACTCAGCTGACTCCTCAATGGCTGATGTTGGGGCTATGGCAGGAATAGATGTGCACAAGGAGGCAGGTTTATCCACTCTGGCAACTGCAGGGGATTGTACACTTGTCTTTACTTGCGTGACAGAGGATGAGGAGGATGAGGAAGGTTTAGTAAGCAAGTCTACCACCTCTGCATGCTGTGGCTAGATAGCATGGGCAAACTCACTAAACAGAGGAAAAGATGTCCTGCCTGAGGACTGACCACCACATCCACCTTTGCCTGTGGACACCTTTTGTTGCTAACCCCCTTACAGTGCCAAGGGAACATCTGCCTCTCCTTTGTTGTCCTCTCAGACATTATTGGAAGGGAGGGGGCGGTGCTTATAAGCAAATGTAAAGAAGTAGTTGAAATCTGCACTTTAATCAATGCAAAGAGGTGTTTGATGCTCTTTAATTTGAGTACTCACAATACACAGATGCACTCCACGGATACACTATAATATACTGCAATATAATGTGCCAATACAGTGACACGCAGAACTATATGGCGTTAAACTGGCAGTAACACACACACAGAACTATATGGCGTTAAACTGGTAGTAAAGAGATCCTAGGATGGACTTCTGCGCTACTATGTTTAAACCGTGTATAAATAACTAATTAAGGGTTCAGTATATGGCTGGGCAGCCCTCGGTGTGATACGACACCTCATCCCAATAATTTGAAAATCAAGCTAGAGGGGGGGGGGGGGAGTATAGGGATTATGGCGGTGCCAAGAGGAACACAGTATACTCAATTTTAAAGTTAAAATTATATTTATTTAACAAAAATCATTAAAACTGGACATCAAGATCACAAAAGCATGGTGTGCATAAATTTCTAAAATCAATTCTGTAGCAAACTTATTTCACATGACTTGGCCTGACGAACGTAGCGGCCAGTTCAGTGGGTAGGTATTTAGATGCCCGACATGTTTCGCCAGAGATGGCTTCCTCAGGGACAGTTGTTTGATACCTAGAGCGCTACAGTACACTCTATAAAGAGAAATATGACAATCAATGGATATTCTAAGGCAATTGATACATTAGATACAGAAAAAGTATATATACATATGTTTGCGAGCTGTCAGAGTAGACCACCCCCCACCACCCAAAATGGCCCCAAGGACCTGCCCACACCGCAAGGTGCCAAATGTGCGCCATCCTACACCAACTTGTACCTGGGGGGGTGGGAAAAAGATCTGTTTTCTAACCATGATCTTGCTGACTTCCTGTGCCACGTGATTTTGTGGCACAGGTATATTGATGATATCATCTTTTTTTGGTCTGGTACTCGAGAACACCTCTCGAGATTCATGGATATCCTTGCGGTCAATTCATATAATCTCAAGTTCACAATGGAGTGTAGCCAGAGAAGGATCACTTTCCTTGATCTGGAAATACGACTGGACTCTGATGGAAATCTTTCCTCATCCCTGTATCGTAAAGAAACGTCAGGGAACACTATTTTACACGCTAACAGCGCTCATCCCAAACCATTGCTAAATAGTATCCCCTACAGCCAATATTTACGCATTAAACGGAATTGTACGGACGAAAAGGACTTCTTTGTGTTGACTCACATGAGCTTTATGAGAGACTAAAAAGAAGAGGGTATAGCCATAAATTGTTGAAACAGGCCTTTAATAAAAGTAAAAAAATTTGATCGGAAAAAACTGTTATATTCCACCAAAAAGAAGGACGGTTTCCAGCCCGTCCGGGTTATAACCCAATTTTCCCAACATCATAATGAGGTAAGGGATATCCTCAATAAATATTGGCCCCTCCTCACAGCAGACAACACTATTAAAAAATATATTCAATCTCAGCCCCAAATTACCTACCGTCGTTCTCCATCTTTACGGGACAAAGTTACAGCGAGTCACCATGCACCCAAACCAGAGTTTCTTTCAACAGTGTTTGGCACATTCCCATGTGGCCATTGTGATATATGTGAGTTTATTTACGATGTACGCGAGAAACCGATTCCAAATGGCCAAAGACACAAAATTAAACACAAGGTCACATGTCAAACTATCGGTGTAGTTTATCTTGCCACCTGTATATGTGGCAGTTACTATGTCGGTAAAACTAAACGTCACTTCTGTGTAAGGATTCGTGATCATATTAAACCTTTATATAAAGGTAAGACCTCCACCTCTATCAATCGACATATAGCAAAGTATCATGACTTCAACCCCCACGTCGTGGGATTTACAGCATTGGAACATATCCCTACACATGTTAGGGGTGGAGATATTGATCAAAAATTACTCCAATTAGAAACCAAGTGGATACATACTTTAGAGGCCACTATATATCCAGGGCTCAATGAATGCATCAGTTTTAAGCCATTTTTATAGGCTGGCCCTCTTTCAGGGTTGACACAACCCACCTCATCAATTTTTCATATTCTATTTTCATTTTATATTTTTTCTTTGTATATATTGTTTGAATCTTCTCACACTCCTCCCTAATGCTCCTCCCCACTTTAGAGATTGGTCCTGATGGATTAAGATATGGCTTTCTTCATTTTTATACAATTCCTCAATTTATGACCTATATGAGTATATATAGCATAGACATATTTAGGCATTATCATGTTGTTTATTTTTATATGTACATGATTTTTTTCTTCATTATTTGTCATCGTTATAGCCATTTTTGCTTGCAGCTGACGAATATTCTGTGTTAACAATCAGTGTTATATTTTTGCGAGCGGTCGGGGTGACCTGTGCGGGCACACACCAGGGACCATGCACCCTTTTTAATTTTCCTTCTGTTTTCTGGCCAAGTCCTCATTTATGCCTTGTGTGCAGGCACCTCTTTGGGGCTTCATTTGCATCCCTGGCCTGTTCCCGCCCACCTCCACTTCCCATTGTGTCTCGATCGCACCCCTGCACCTCCGGTTGCCCAGTGTTCCCCCCTCTATGCTTTCTTACCACCCGTTGGGGTAAGTTGCCCACGGGTCCCTTTACTTCATAGTGGTGGGTGCACACCGGGTCTGGTGCTCTTGGCCTGCTTACATGAGATACACTCTAGCTGTATGGACACCCAAGGGCACTGGTTTATCCTCTGCCCGCCCCAGCCACTACAAACTGGAAAAGCTTTCCATCTTCCAGGTATCGCGCTGCTAGCTGCGGCGTTTGTATACTGCGCGTGGTCTGTGTGATGTGTTTACACGTCACCATAGACCATAGACACCACCGCAATGCTTTCTGGACCTTGTAGGACCGGACGGAGTTGCGAGCGGAGCATGTGCAGTGGCTCTTTTTCGTCCGCTCACACGTGCGGTGACGTCAGACGCCGCTCGTGTGTGGGGGGCATAAGAGCGCCGGCATCCCAGGCCACTAGACACGCCAGGGATTCACAGGACACCGTCGTATCAACTGCAACTCGTTTTGGTAGACATCACCATCTTGCTTCTAGTAGTTGTTTCCCCTTTCTCTCCCATTGACCTGTTTATACTGAGTTGACAGTATTTTTTGCCCCCTAGCTTGCTCTATCTGGTGCTCCAAAGGGCTGTAGGTCTTCTCAGCCAATTATTCCACTCTAGATTATACTTACTGGTGAGTGCGAAACTATCCTTGTTTACATTTAGTCTGTGTCATTTCATACAGCTAGTCTGCAACTTGCAATTTTGGACCTAGTGTCTTTGGATAGTATCATATGCTATATAAAACGTCCTCTCCTTTACTAACCTTTAGCGATACCTGCTACATCCTTTACTTCTTGATGAACTACCCCCAATATTGGCTGTCCTTCGGTGTCCTGTCATCCATTTTGAATAGTATTTTTGTAAGTAAAAATTAGAGACTATGTTAGTCCTATATTACGTTTCTCGTTTTTAATTGATGTGCGGACACAAGGCCCCTCCAGAATCCATCACAATGAACTTATTTATACATAATTTGTATTTTTTAGACATATACTCCATCTGGCCCCTCTTATTGCTCCCTGCAGCTACCTATTGTGATCTCTGTTTGAGGCCCTGCTCCGGAGGCGTGTAGCACCTATTCCTGGTGATTTGCAGGTACATTTTTACCATCTCTAGATAGCCTGGTCGGTGTTCCTATTGGCACCTTACGGTGTGGGCAGGTTCTTGGGGACATTTTGGGTGGTGGGGGGTGGTCTACTCTGACAGCTTGCAAACATATGTATATATACTTTTTTTGTATCTAATGTATCAATTGCCTTAGAATATCCATTGATTGTCATATTTCTCTTTATAGAGTGTACTGTAGCGCTCTAGGTAACAACTGTCCCTGAGGAAGCCATCACTGGCGAAACATGTCGGGCATCTAAATACCTACCCACTGAACTGGCCGCTACGTTCGTCAGGCCAGGTCATGTGAAATAAGTTTGCTACAGAATTGATTTTAGAAATTTAAGCACACCATGCTTTTGTGATCTTGATGTCCAGTTTTAATGATTTTTGTTAAATAAATATAATTTTAATTTTAAAATTGAGTATACTGTGTTCCTCTTGGCACCGCCATAATCCCTATACTTCCCCCCTCTGGCTTGATTTTCAACTAATTAAGGGTGATGCTGCAAAATCAAAAAACAGTGAACACTACTCACTACCAAAAGACTACAAAATTGCACAATAAAAATCAATTGTGTATGTGATTCCGCGCAATACCTCTAAGTGTGTGGTTACAATAAATATATAAATGCACAAATAAACACTCTTATGAAATATAATATGATAAAATTCCTCAAAATAATATGTGCATAACACACAGCTGATAAATATATAAGTGATTGTCCATACGTGTATTAAAACGTGACTGAAGTGCTAGTAAATCAATTAAATGCATAAAATTGTGACTTATATTAGTGAGCATGCGTTGATAGAAGATCTGGTGACTTTCGTGGTGTTATATCCCCACTAAGGGCTCCCAGAACTCTCACCTTGATGACACAATAAATGTGCCTATATGAATCCTTTGGAGATGTAATCCTTTTGGTCCGGTCGGTGATGGCGGTCCGTTCCGTCTATGGGAAGGGATCCCTCCCTACGGTTGATGGACTCCACATATAAGGTAATCAAAAAAGGGGGGGCTCCAATAGGGTAATAATGTTTTGCCAAAGAATTTTTATTTAAAATGATCCGCTTACATTAAGGTAAAAGTAGTTGCGCCAAACAACAGTAAAAAACAACGTGGAAACGATCCCCGCTACGTCACTTCCGGTCCGCGCTATGTATTTCTGGTTACGTCCGAACGTACTCCTCCACCGTCACTGCTGCCCGCACTGATAAACGCGGAAAGAGGACCCAACAGCCGGTAAGTGCCGGACCTCCTGCGGGGGGGTTGTTGCTGTCCGTGTGTGAGTGCCATGGAGAGGGGGGGTTTGTTGGGGTATTGTCGGTGTGCCAGCGCGAGACCCGCACGGGGGGTTGGTATGGTTAGTGCTGTCAGTCCTGTCTATGATGCTGCTCTATATACCCTGATGTGTGATGCTGCTCTATATACCCTGATGTGTGATTCCAATGCTTTTTTTCTTCCTTTTTGGAATCCATGCTTTTTCTTCCTACCTACTGACACTAATGCTATTTTGTTTTTGTTTTTTTTAGCCACCATCACCAACACAGCAGTATTTATAATCTCGCTGACTACTGATGTCAGGACAATGCTTATTTACACTGACCACTAATGTCAGGACCTTACCAACAATGTTGCCAGGCATTTTTTTTCTCCCACTGAATACGTGCACTGGGCATTTTCTTCTTCCATTGACGCTAGAGAAATTTCTCCTGCTCTTGACTCAGTGATTTTGTTTTTACCACTGAACACTGTTGCAGAGAATTCATTTCCTCCCACTGACTCAAACTTGTTTTCCTCCCACCGATACCGAGACATGTTTGCACACTGTCCTCTGATGTCCACTGGTCAGCAATGTCCTTAAGGACCCTGTGATGCATTCTTGTGATTTCTGCACTTTGTACACCTTATTGCAAATGCCATAGTTCTGGCTGCTACACACTATATAGGACCTTGCATAGACCTGACCCCTGGACTCTATATGCTATGTTTTGTGATAAACACTTTGGATATATATTGTGTGTGTGTGTGTGTGTGTATAAATAAATAAATATATGTATATATATATATATATATATATATATATATATATATATATATATATATATATATATATATATTTATTTATTATCTCACAAAAGTCAGTACACCCCCTCACATTTTTGTAAACATTTTGTTATATCTTTTCATGCACAACACTGAAGAAATGACACTTTGCTACAGTGTAAAGTAGTGAGTGTACAGCTTGTATAACAGTGTAAATTTGCTGTCCCCTCAAAATAACTCAATGCACAGCCATTAATGTCTAAACCGCTGGCAACAAAAGGGAGTACACTCCTAAATGAAAATGTCCAAATTGGGCCCAACTAGCCATTTTCCCTCCCCGGTTTCATGGGACTTGTTAGTGTTAAAAGGTCTCAGGTGTGAATGGGGAGCAGGTGTGTTAAATTTGGTGTTATTGCTCTCACTCTCTCATACTGGTCACTGGAAGTTCAACATGGTAGCTCATGGTAAAGAACTCTCTGATGATCTGAAAAAAAAATTGTTGCTCTTCATAAAGATGGCCTAGGCTATAAGAAGATTGCCAAGACCCTGAAACTGAGCTGCAGCATGGTGGCCAAGACCATACAGTGGTTTAACAGGACAGGTTCCACTCAGAACAGGCCTTGCCATGGTAGACCAAAGATGTTGAGTATACATGCTCAGCGTCATATCCAGAGGTATGGAAAATAGACGTATGAGTGCTGCCAGCATTGCTGCAGGGGTTAAGGGGTGGGGGGTCAGCCTGTCAGTGCTCAGACCATACGCCGCACACTGCATCAAATTGGTCTGCATGGCTGTCGTCCCAGAAGGAAGCCTCTTCTTAAGATGATGCACAAGAAAGCCTTCAAACAGTTTGCTGAAGACAAGCAGACTAGGGAGCTGGATTACTGGAACCATGTCCTGTGGTCTAATGAGACCAAGATAAACCTATTTGGTTCAGATGGTGTCAAGCATGTGTAACTCCAACCAGGTGAGGAGTACAAAGACAAGTGTGTCTTGCCTACAGTCAAGCATGGTGGTGGGAGTGTCATGGCCTGGGGCTGCATGAGTGTTGCTGGCACTGGGGAGCTACAGTTCATTGAAGGAACCATGAATGCCAAAATGTGCTGTGACATACTGAAGCAGATCATGATCCCCCCCCTTGGGAGACTGGGCCACAGGGCAGTATTCCAACATGATAACAACCCCAAACACACCTCCAAGATGACCACTGCCTTGCTAAAGAAGCTGAGGGTAAAGGTGATGGACTGGCCAAGCATGTCTGCAGACCTAAACCCTATTGAGCATCTGTGGGGCATCCTCAAATGGAAGGTGGAGGAGTACAAGGTCTCTAACATCCACCAGCTCTGTGATGTCTTAATGGAGGAGTGGAAGAGGACTCCAGTGGCAACCTGTGAAGCTCTGGTGAAGTCCATGCCCAAGAGAGTTAAAGCATTGCTGGAAAATAATGGTGGCCACACAATATATTGACAATTTGGGCCCATTTCGGACATTTTCCTTAGGGGTGTACTCATGTTTGTTTCCAGCGGTTTAGACATAAATGGCTGTGTGAGTTATTTTGAGGGGACAGCAAATTTACATGTGTGTGTGTGTATGTATATATATATATATATATATATTACATAAAAAAAAAAAAATATATATATATATATATAACATTAAACATTTGTCTACATCATCTTTCGCCTCAACTGGGTCATCCACTAATGTTCCAGCTTTTTTGGAGTGGGTCCCTCCAGACTCCGTTCCAGGAGGAGGGGAGGCAAGAGATATAGGAGGCACAATACCCACAGGAATTGACATAAGAACAAGGAACATACAGAGGACTTAACTCAAGAAATATTATGTACCACATTCTATGTTATGTTGTCAGATGTTAAAATGTGTATTGAATAAGGGTTTGAGTTTTTTCTCAAAGAAAAGATAGGTGAGTTTGTATTTATAAAAATCGGTATAGATCTTTTTAACAGGTTAGATTGAAAGCTTATTATTCCACCTGACCAGATGTGAACAACTTAAGTTCTTTAACTTTAGCTATAAAGAATTTAAATTTGAGCACTAGGTGTCAGATTACTCCTCCAACATCATGTTGAACTGCAAAGATTGATCATAACCCTAACAATTTAAATCAGGAAAAACTGGATACTGTCACCTCCTCATCTGCCAGGTGAGATAGCAGTATCAATCCGCAAGACAAGGGGGCATCCATTGTTTTAATGGACACTGAAAAATTGGAAAATTATGTCTTGAGACAGCTTGCGGATAGAGAAACTTATTTACCTTTGGACATTCATCCTTTCATGTACAATCAAGGTTTAAAAAAAAATAGCGCTACAAGCTAGACAGAAGGGTATTATAGACAGTGATACACAAACTTAGTGGTTAGGACTTCCGCCAACAGCACTAGTATCATCAGTTTGAATTCCAACAACAGCCCTTCCTGCCTGGAGTTTGCATGTTTTCCCTGTGCCTGCGTGGCCCTAGTATGTGTATGTATGAATGAGTCAGGGACTTTAGATTGTAAGTTCCTTGAGGACAGGAACTTATGTGAATGTACAATATATATGTAAAGTGCAGCGAAAATTGATGGCGTTATATAAGTACCTGTAATATTGTTAATAATACATTTCTGAATATCCAGTTACTCCCGTCATGTACATGCTTCCTAAAGTGCATAAAGATCCTGTCAACCCTCCGGGCGCACATTGTCTCGGCCACTGAGTCAATCACAACAGTGTTTAACGCTAGGGATGAGGCCGATGTTCGAGTCAAATGTAAGTTCGACACAAACAACAGGTGTTCGCGGCAAATTTGAAAGCCGCGGAACACTGTTAAAGTCTATGGGATACTAACATGAAAAACCAAAATTGCTCATTTTAAAGGCCATTAGCAGCCCCTTTTGGTCTGGTATGAATATTAACCACTTCAATACCCGGCTATTGTAATATGACGTCCACAGATGGGATCTCCCATCCTGGGTGGACGTCATATGACGGCCTCGGGTTCCCGGCCGTCTAGGGGGCGCGCGCGCGCCACGTTCCTCGGGACCCGGTGCGTGTGCCCGGCGGCCGCGATGTCCGCTGGGCACCCGCGATTGCCCGTTAACCGGGCCGGACCGTGGATCTGTGTGTGTAAACACACAGATCCACGTCCTGTCAGTTCTGAGGAGAGCGATCTGTGTTCCCAGAACAGCGGAACACTGATCGGTCTCCTCCCCTTGTACGTCCCCACCCCCTACAGTTAGAAACACTCCCTTAGGAAACATATTAACCCCATGTGTCCCCCTAGTGGTTAACCCCTTCACTGCCTGTCACATTTACACAGTAATCAATGCAATTTTATAGCATTGATCGCTGTATAAATGTGAATGGTCCCAAAAATGTGTCAAAAGTGTCCGATGTGTCCGCCATAATGTCGCAGTCACGAAAAAAAAAATTGCGATCGCCGCTATTACTAGTAAAAAAAATAAATAAATATTTTTTTTAAAAAATGCCATAAATCTATCCCGTATTTTGTAGATGCTATAACTTTTGCGCAAACCAATCAATATACGCTTATTGCGATTTTTTTTTACCAAAAATATGTAGAAGAATACGTATTGGCCGAAACTGAGGAAAAAATGTGTTTTTTAAAAAAAAAATTGGGATATTTATTATAGCAAAATGTAAAAAATATTGTGTTTTTTTCAAAATTGTCGCTCTTCGTTTGTTTATAGCGCAAAAAATAAAAAACCGCAGAGGTGATCAAATACCACCAAAAGAAAGCTCTATTTGTGGGGAAAAAAGGACATCAATTTTTTTGGTTACAACATCGCACGACCGCGCAATTGTCGTTTAAAGTGCGACAGCGCTGAAAACTAAAAATCGGCCTGGGAAGGAAGGGGGTGAAAATGCCCTGTATTGAACCGATTAAGGGGAACCCCAGAACCAAAATTTAAAAAAAAAAAAACGTGTGGGAGTCCCCCCAAAATCCATACCAGGCACTTCAGGTCTGGTATGGATATTAAGGGGAACCCTGTGCCAAATAAAAAAAAATGGTGTAGGGATCCCTCCAAAATCCATACCAGACCCTTATCCTGCGACCTGCCAGGTTGCATGTTTGGATAAGAGGGGGGACGAGAGTGCCCCCCCTCCTGAACCATACCAGGCCGCATGCCCTCAGCATGGAGTCACCCCCAAAGCACCTTGTCCCAATGTTGATGGGGACAAAGGCCTCATCCCCACAACCCTTGCCCGGTGGTTGTGGGGGTCTGCGGGCAGGGGGCTTATGGGGATCTGGAAGCTCCCTTTAACAAGGGGACCTCCAGATCTGGGCCCCTCCCCTATTTGAATTGGTAACGGGTACATTGTACCCTACCAATTCACAAAAAAAGTGTCAAAAATAGTAAAAATTACAAGAGACACTTTGGGACAAGTCCTTTATGAAAAAATAAAAATGTCCTGCGATGTAAATCCATCTCATGCTGGCCGACGGACCGAAAAAAGAAAAAGCCGCTACAGCTCCTCCTCCATGGGAGGCTCCCGCCGAGTGAGACTTCTTCTCGATGACAGCTGTTATATAGCTGAATGCGGAGCCACTCGGTGATGTAAACGGGTGACCCTGCCTTCCTCTGACGCCACGTGGTGTCAGAGGGGGGGCGGGGCCCGTTTACGTCAGAGTGACTACAAAGCACCCCCCCATGTTGAGGACATGTGGCCCTGATGTGTGATGCTGATCTATTTACCCTGATCTATACACCGTATCTGTAAAGCTGATCTATACACCATATCTATATACTGTATCTGTAATGCTAACCTATACACCTTGATCTGTGAGGCTGAGCTATATACTCTGTCCTGTGATGCTGAGTATACTCCTGACACTATGGGTTGAAGCAAGTGGAATACATAGAGCGGAGTGGGTGGATTCTATAAGGGGTGGGGCTTATGAGAAGTGGAAGGGGTCAAAGAAAGGGCAGGGTCTGGCACCCCCCATCCTAAAACTTCACCAGCCACCACTGATGGCAGGTGAGGCAAACTAAAATGTTGTGCCCAGTAGAAGAGAGGGTGCAGTGTTAGGGAATGAAAGACTGGTATTTTACAAATACAAATACCCAACAAGTGGCTGAGGATTTGGATTTTAAAAAAGAAATTCAGGAATTAAAAAAACAAACAAAAAAAACAAAACATACAAACCTAGGTGGATGTGGCATCACTCCGATACTGCATCTGTCCCCTGCTGGCTTCACACTGAGAACTGAGTGATCAAACACAGCTGATCACTCCCCTCCTCTCTGAGCAGAGAGCTGTGACTGTCAGTCCAATACTCACTGGAGCGCTGAGCTGTGGAGAGGGTGGGAGCTCATGTTCTTGTCGGAACGCCAAGCCAGCTGCTGGTCAGGCATCTGGGTGAATCCCGATTTTAATCTTGATCTTCCTAGAGTTTGTACCAGCTCTGTGATATCAGCTGACAGCGGACTTCAGCCCACTGTTGGCTGAATCTGGGTCACAGGAACTGCACTCCTGTGATCCATACGAGAAGTACAGCCAAATGAGCTTCGGTCATACATCTCCTTTAGCCCTGGATCACACTTGTGCGGGCAGGATAGCCCATTCATTTGAATGGGCTGCTGTGCCTGCGTTTTCCGCAAAAAAGATGCCTGCACCCTTTTAAAAACGCAGAAAGGAGATTTTTGGGACTTTGAATGAGGCAGGGACCTAGTCATGCCTCCATCCCTATCTATGTAAAGAAAAGAAGGAAAATGGGACTTTAAATGAGGCACGCAGTCAATATGAATGGTTAAAAATTGGTATTGGTATGGATTATTATTGCATAATTTCATATATATACATACATAAGAAGCATGAATGACACATATCCATAGGGAAGGATTGTGGATATAACACCTCTTAACTTCCCATCGATATTAGGAATAAATACCAAAATATGCAAAAAAATCATATATAATTACACAAGGTACTTTTAAAAATGCAGTGGCAGGGAAAAAGCATGGTCTTAACCATGCGATTTTCCTGCAGTTGCCACAAACTCAGTATGGGCTGAACTGAATGGCAGCCCCCCACATCTCATAACAGCAGCGCAATTTAGCTGCAGGTGGTGGCGGGTACAGATGTGATTCCTGCACTCGTAACCAACCTGCACAGTGTGC
Source organism: Lithobates septentrionalis (assembly GCA_037952835.1). Lineage (NCBI taxonomy): Eukaryota > Metazoa > Chordata > Amphibia > Anura > Ranidae > Lithobates > Lithobates septentrionalis. Next base: position 1,435,539 of record JBBDGP010001546.1, on the reverse strand, counting down.
ACCAATGCCTAATTTCTATGAGAGGTGCAATAAGGGTGCGAACTGCAGCCAGGACTGTTTTGGTACATCATTAGTTAACAGAGAAAGCAGTTGTAGGTAGCCAAGTAAACAAAACAAGAGTCATTGAGCGCTGAAACTGTCAGTCATCTATAAAGGTGTGCATATCCTCGAATGTAAGAAAAAGCTGAAACCCAGTGCAGCTGCCAACCACTAGAAAGGGTGGATAACAGAACATATAAAACAAATGCAGCGCTCTATGGGACCAGCGTAAATAACTTTGCAAATTGTATGCCAAGAAAAGTTAATTTATTAGATGCACACTTGGAATAAAAAACAACCGTCAAATGGTGATGGGATAGTAAAAATTATATAAAAGCAATATAAAAATCCATTGCCATTGTTGACTTACTGTGAAGAAATGTGTACGATACCACCATGAAATCCAGATGACGAGGGGTTAACATCAACGGTGTGCTTCAACTCAGTGGTGAGTCCAGTGGCTTGTCGTGGATGTCGGGCCCGCTATATCACAGGAGGTGTTCTGTAGTACACACCACTGGAGATTAGAGTCAAACAGGCCGATCGGACTGGCCGAGGCCGGGTGCCCTGGATGACGCAATTGTCGGGGCCGGAAATGAACGCAAATGGATGTGTGGAGGTGGATCGCAAGCTCAGTGTTGCCGTGGCGACCGTGGCTTACATGTTTCGCGGCTTGCCCATCAATCCCTGCTATGCTGGATAGATAGTTACATTGCTGCATGTCCCGCTAGGGCTAGGCTGTTTGCAATGGGTATAGGTGCTGCCCCTGAATCTGAGGACAGAACCGGGGACAGATTTTGTCCAGGGACAGTGTAGGGATGTCTGGTCATCCTAGCCTAATGCACCACAATCAACCAAAAATAATACCTGCAGCATTTTTTGTATTGCAGCATATGACTGTGGTGTGGTGCTCTGCAGCTCAAGTGCATTTGGCTGTCTTTCAAGATGCATTACAGATGAACCGTGGTTTGAAGGGGCCCTAAATGAATAGTGCTTCTGGATAAAAAGCGTAACCACAGTATTTCTGTACACTAACTTCTAAAATACATCATTACTTTGGCATTTAATACCAGGGATATGGCTGCAGCTAGATGCCATAACCCGGATATAATTTTTTCCTTTAGGAGCCGGTATTTCTGATAAAAGAGGTCTGAGCAGTGCATTTTCTACTGGATCACTTTTTAGAAGTGGTGGGAAGGGTCACCCCCCTCCCACCGCTTTCCGGTGGTTCCTGGGTTTACCTGGCGATCGGTAGCTCAGAGAAACCGATCCACCACTGGCGGCAGCTGGACACAGATGAGCCAAGGAAACATCACCTTCGCTCATCTCTATGGCCTTGGAGGACTGGAGTGATGAAATTGATGTTACTTTCGGTTCCAAGTAAACAAGGCAATTTTTTTTTTTTTAAAGCAATAGATTAAAAAAATGTTTTTGGATCTTTTGCTTTTAAGGGTAGAGGAGAGATTTGGGGTCTTTTAGACCCCAGATCTCTCCATAAAGAGGACCTATTCTGCTGTACTGTTATTGCAAGGAATGTTTGCAATAGCAATACAAGTTGTCAAAAAGTTTTTTTTTTAAAAGGAAAAGTGTAAAAATTAAAAAAAAAGTAATAAAATTTAAAAAAATTTAATTTTTAATTTTAAAAATGCCCGTCCCCACGTGCTTCTGCGCAGTGCGTGAATGCATATGTTGGTTAATGCCCACATATGTAAACAGTGTTCACACCACACGTGAGGTATTGCCGCAAACATCAGAGCGAGAGCAATAATTCTTGCACTAGAAATTTATTGCACTAGGAAATTTATTCAGAACTTCTCTTCTCTGGTCAAACCCCTGACTGATATGACTAGAAAGGACCATAACCCACAGATTTGGTCTCTGGATTCCATTAAAGCCTTTGAGTCCCTCAAGGCTGCATTTGTTTCAGCTCCTGTGTTGGCACATCCTGATCCTACGCTACCCTTCATTCTTGGGGTTGATGCATCTGAGACCGGAGTGGGTGCTTTTCTTTCTCAACGTCTTACCTCTGAGATCACTATGCATCCTTGTGGCTACTTTTCCAAGAAATTCTCACATTCTTGTCTGAGGCTAAACGCTTATCTCCCAGAAGAGCAGGGTGGGCTCTTTTTCTGTCAAGCTTTAATTCAAGTCTCATTCTTACCTGGTAACAAGAATGTAAGGGCGGACGCATTGTCCCAACAGTTTTCCTCCGCTTCCAAGATTGAGTCGGTGCCTGTTCCTGTAATACTTCCCAATCGCATTCTGGCTACTATACACACCAGTCTCACCTCACTTTTGGGTGACAAAATATGTGCCGATCAGATCCAGTCTCCTCCCAAGAAACCTGGTTGACCGTTGCTTTGTCCCTGAGAATCTCCACACTGCTTTGCTCCAGACTTGCCATTCTCCCAAGGCGGCTGGCCACCCAGGGAAGAATCAACTAATTTGGGCTCTTTCTCAAAAATTCTGGTTGCCTAGTCTCTGCGCTGATGTAACCACCCTTGTAGCTGCTTGTTCTGTGTGTGCACAGAGTAAGACACCACAACACCTTCCAGTGGGCCTCCTACAACCCATACCCAATGGTGAGAGGCCTTGGACCCACCTATCTATGGATTTTATTGTGGAGTTACCCAACTCCCAGGGCAACACAGTTATTCTTATGGTGGTTGACTGGTTCTCAAAAATATCACATTGTATTCCACTAAAGAAGTTGCCCACTTCCAAAGAACTGGCATCCATTTTTGCTTGGGAGATCTTTAGTTTACATGGGCTACCCAAGGTTATCATCTCTGACAGGGGTAGCCAGTTTGTCTCCAGGTTTTGGCGAGCCTTTTGTGCACAGTTGGGAATTCAGTTTTCCTTCTCTTCTGCGTATCACCCGTAGTCTAATGGAGCCGCAGAACGAGCCAACCAAGCCTGGGGCAATTTCTACGCTGCTTTCATCTCGTAACTTCCGACTCCATGTTCCCTCACTGGCACCACGATTTATTGGGCCTTTCCGTATTCTGTGTAGGATCAACCCAGTGGCTTTTGCATTAGACCTTCCTTCTAACATGCATATTTCAAATGTTTTTCATGTCTCCTTATTGAAACCTTTTGGTGTGCAATCGCTTCACCACCTCGGTACCATGTCCTCGCCCGGTGCAGGTTGAGAATCATGAGGAGTGTGAGATACAATCGATCATTGACTCCCGTAGGTTCCGTGGGCACATACAGTACCTGGTTCATTGCAAAGGGTACAGTCCGGAAGAACGTTCTTGGGTCTCATCCTCGGACGTACATGCTCCTGTCTTCCTCCATGCTTTCCATAGATTTTTTCCCCTCAAACCTGCTGGTCCTCTGAGGGGGAGAGGTCATTGAGGAAGGGGTACTGTCAGGGCTGGGCTCTCAGCCCTTCCTTCTCTGTGCTCAGGTTGCTCATCTGTCGGTTAATTGCCAGAACTCGTTCCACAGTGGCTCACCTGTTGATCATCTCCTGCTCGTCAGTCAAGCCCACAGCCAGCCCCTCCTGGCTAGTTAAACTGCCTGGTTCATATCAATTGCCTTCACCTTGGTCAAACATATCTAGAAACTTTCTGCTGTGTTCCTGTTGAAGACTTGATGTTCCTTCTGGTTCCTGATCCTGTCTGCTGCCTCTGACTATGCTGATCTCTGGCTCCCCGATTTCTTGGCTTGTTCTGACTACCCGATTTGGCTACCAAACCCTGACTATGTTTTGACTACATTTACCAGTTGTACCATTTTATTAAAAGGTGTGATTTTTACTACATTTTCTGTCTCCGTCTGTTTCATGGTTCCTGACACAACCCCTCCAGCCACAGGGTTCTGGCTTTCATCTCAGCAAACATTGCTTCCTTTTTGCGTTTTGACTGCCCCATCTCTGCAGTCAGGCACACAACACTTTGGCATACTGTCTCTTTATGACTTGCAAGCAGCACACATTAACATGCAGACTCCAATGGGTTGCTGCAAAACACACCGTCTCTTGCTATTGGTTTTGGCGAAGGCTCCAGCTGTCTGCCTGCTCCACCCTCTGACAGTTCTTAAATAGGTAAGAGACCGAAGGATTTATTCTTTTTTCTTGTTTCAGCTGCGGCAGGCATTGTGATTGACAATGGATCTACTTCGGGGTATATTTTTTAAAAATGTTAAATTAAGGAATTGTCAAAAACTTGTGTTGTGTCTTTGGTGAATGGGTAATGGTACCATGTAACACTCATTCACATGGTGGGGGCGGGATCTACTTAAAAGGGGTTTCCAGATTCCAAAAAGCCCCCCACTCGCAGACCCCCACAACCACTGGGCAAGGTTGTAGGGAAGAGACCCTTTTCCCAATCAAAATGCAGAGCCCCCCCCCCGCCCCAAAGCACCCCCCCATGTTGAGGGCATGTGACCTGGTATGGTTCAGGAGGGGGGGCACTTGCTCAACCCCCTCCCCTTTCCTGACCTGCTGGGCTGCATGCTCTGATAAGGGTCTGGTATGGATTGGGGGGAGCCCACGCTAATTTTTTCATGACTTTTACATTTTTGGCATTCTTTTGTTTACATTTTAGCTGTCAGGGGGGAAGCCGGCTTACAGCTGATGAGTCATTGGTTGTTAAGGACGCAGTGGCCGCTCCTTAACAACCAGCTATTCTTCACACAAAATTTGCATCTGTCTTTCATTTTTCGACCAATCTGAATTTGATTCCTTCCAAAAATGTGGAATTTGTTAGTAAATTAATAAACAAAACTAACTAAATGAAATAAACCTAAACAAATTCCAAAACAAATCAACTAAATGAAATTAGTAACATGATGAATCTATCCGAAACAAAACCAATTTTTTTCATTATACACATGTCTACTAGAGAGGAGCCGAACAACCCCCGGTTCGGTTCGCACCAGAACCTGCGAGCGGACCGAAAGTTTGTTTGTTTTGCTTGCGTCTATCTAGCAAGGTTACTCTGTGGTATAAGCAAGGAAGCTGAGATTTCTGCAATGTGTAAATGTGCTTTTACTATACAAAGATGCTGTACATACAAAAAACTATTACAATATTAGGAATACAATACAAGACTGATAGATATCTATAACAAGCAAAATGCCTAGCAAACTGAACAGCCTATAATAGCAATAGCCTATAATAGTACAAATACACTTAAAGGTTACTTATCTTCTGTTACTGTATGTTCGTGATCTCCATTGGCAACGATTCTCCTGGAGCATCAGGCAAGTTTCTTCTATCATGAGTGGCGTCAGATGTTACAGCATGATGGTGTGTGTGTCCCTGTTTCTACTCACCCCTTTTATGTGTCAGGCTGTTTACCATAGTTACCAAACGACAGAAAACATACCTGTTTACTGTAGCTGTAGAAACAATGGACTGTTGCAAACTGTCAATTGAATACAAAAATGGTATCTATGTACCATTGTCTAATTACCTGACAGTAATCTAACAGTCATTCTTTCAGTTTAAGAGCTGAAAAAGACCTCAAACAACTAAATCTCTTTCTTGTGTACTGTACCAATAGAGGCAATAGCCTGTTGAAAACTGTAACAATACAACAATGATATTTACCCCCATTGTATAAAACAGTATTTGTTTGAGAAATCTACTCAAGCCAAAAAACTGACAGTAATCTGACCAACTCACTATTGTAATATTGTCCCATTTATCTTTTGTCTGATTAATATAAAAAAAAATCATATTTTTAACAAATGCAACACATCGTGCAAACTTTAGAACCCCATTAAAGTCTTTTGGACTCCAACGTTCGAAATCAAAAGTGCTAATTTTAAAGGCGAATATGCAAGTTATTGTCCTAAAAAGGGTTTTGGGACCCGGGTCCTGCCCCAGGGGACATGTATTAATGCAAAAAAAAGTTTTAAAAACATCTGTTTTTTCGGGAGCAGTGATTTTAATGATGCTTAAAGTGAAAAAATAAAAGTGAAATATTCCTTTAAATATCGTACCTGGGGGGTGTCTATAGTATGCCTGTAAAGTGGCGCATGTTTCCCGTGCTTAGAACAGTCCCTGCACAAAATGACATTTTTAAAGGAATAAAAGTAATTTAAAACTGCTTGCGGCTTTAATGTAATGTCGGGTCCCGACAATATGGATGAAAATCAGTGAGACAAATGGCATGGGTACCCCCCAGTCCATTACCAGGCCCTTTGGGTCTTGTATGGATATTAAGGGGAACCCCGCACCCAAATAAAAAAAAAGGAAAGGCGTAGGGGCCCCCAGGCCCTATATACTCTGAACAGCAGTATACAGGCGGTGCAAACAAGACAGGGACTGTAGGTTTGTTGTTAAGTAGAATCTGTTTGTAATTTTGAACGGGTACATTTTTAATGTGTTTAGCTCCAGCCAAAAAATCTTTTTTAAGCTTTTTGGAAAACATAGGGAAGGGTTATCACCCCTGTAACATTTGTTTTGCTGTCTGTGCACCTCTTCAGATGATTTCCCCTCACTTTCTGTCCCAATGACAAATGTTTTTTTAAAATGTGGGGGTTTTAGTGAAACAAGGATTGGTGATAAAGCATCAGTGAGGATTCTCTCTTACAGGAGAGAATTTCCCTTCCTAGGGGTAGATTTCATCTCACTTCCTGTTGTCTCCTTCCGTTTGCAAGTAGGAGTCGTTTGTAAGTTTGAAAGTAGGGGCCTGCCCTATATACTCTGCAGAAATGAGTCCTGCTGCAAAGTATTGCATCAAACTTGTAATTACATGCCCCTGTTAAACAGGGGCAGAAAAATTGGGCCTTGGCCACTGGTGGCGGTGCCCAGAACCAAAAATGTTCTTACAAGCTATCAGCATGAAAATTGAGGAGGAAGAGGATTGTCACTCAGCATAATAGGATAGTCACTCAGCATCAGCATAGGGAGTCTTGAAGGGATCTCACATTAAAAAAAAAATCAAATCGGTTACATCAGCATCAGGTGCTTGGTAGCTGGTGATCCAAGACCGATTCATTTTTATGAAGGTCAGCCAATCGACTGATTCTGTGGATAGGAACACCCTGTGATCGGTTACAAAGCCTCCAGCAGCACTGAATGTGTGTTCCGAAAGAACGCTGGATGCAGGACAGTCCAGTAGCTCAATTGCATACTGTGCAAGCTCTGGCCTGTGATCCATCCTCAAGACCCAGTAACCCAGAGGATTTGCGGTGGGAAAGGTGTCCAAGTCTGATCTTGCCCCTGATCATTCACCATGTAAATGAGACACTGGCGATGGTTGCTGGAACCGATCAGACGGCCACCTTCTCCACTGCTCCTTCTGTGACTGACCGAAGCCTCAGCAACATGTTGTCCAGCAGGAACAGGAAATTGTAACCTCCCAGGCTCTGGAAATGCGTTGCACAAACCTTTCTGCAAGGCTTCCCGAAGATGTTTCATCCTCTGCTCCCTCTGCGACAGCAAGATAAGGTCCGCAACCTTACCCTTGTAACGTGGATCAAGGAGGGTTGCCAGCCAGTAATCATCCCTCCCCTTGACACCACGAATACGAGGATTCTTCCGCAGGCTTTGCAGGATCAGGGAGGCCATGCAGCGTAGGTTTGCTGAGGCATTCGGTTCAGAGTCCTCTGGGTCACTAAGGACGACATGATCCGCAGCCATCTCCTCCCAGCCACGTACAAGTCTATGGGTCTATTCGGACTGTAAATGATCCCTTGAAGACTGCTGCTGATGCTGAGTGCACAATCCTCCTCCTCCTCCTCTTCCTGTGTGATCGGCGTGCAGGAACACTGTCTGGATAAAGGGGGCCTTGAGAGGTAAGGAAGTCCTCCTTTTCCTCCCTCTGTTCTGCCTCAAGTGCCCTGTCCATTATTCCACACAGCATGTGCTCCAACAGGTGGACAGAAGGGACAGTGTCACTGATGCATGCACTGTCACTGCTCACCATCCTCGTAGCCTCCTCAAATGGTGACAGGACAGTGCATGCATCCCTGATCATAGCCCACTGGCGCGGGGAAAAAAAAAAAAAAAACAAGGTCCCCTGACCCTGTCCTGGTGCCATAGTCGAATAGGTACTCAATGATGGTCCTCTGCTGCGTACATGTGTACAAGGACAGTACTTGTGAGGTTCATTTGACTCAATTTGTTACATTAAGGCTGGGTTCACATATGAACACGCAGCGGCTCACAGCGGGAGTCAGAAGTCTTCACTAATGTTATAGTGGCTGTTCAGGCATCCCTTGCTATTTTTATCATTGATCTACAAGCCCTGTTCTCTACCAAAGGGATGCAGACCTTGCAGTTTTTATTAATGCAACATTGACCTCGCTCAGGTGGTTTTAATGAAGGCTGACCCACCCATCCAGCAATCAGTTCTGAAAGGGCCCAAGAGAATTTTCTTCTGAACAGAGAGCATACATTGATTGCTCTATGGGAAGTGCTCCTGGGACTACATCTTGTGAAGTGCTCCATGTTGTCGCTGATTAGCTGTCCATGAAGGAGGTTGGTGGGCTTTCAGCAGTGTCTCCTGCAGGACATCCCCTCTGGTCCATACATCTCTACTAAGCCTGTTTTGACCCTCCTGAATAAGGGTGGTCACAGGCTTTCCAGTGAGCCTCCATTACTTTATCACCAGGTGGTGGGCAGCACTAGCGGTGGAATACTAACCCCGGGTCCCGCATTGAATATCATAAATTTTGAACTTTATTTCACCTTCACTTTTATCATATGAACTATTTTCTCACTATATTATATATTTTATTATGTCCTTGCAACATTTTTTGAGCACTTAATTGGTTTATTATATATCAGCCGATTTGATGTTAATGTCATTTTATTGGATGCTATTCACCGTTGTTGGTTATTTGATTCATTGACATACCACTTTTTTACATTTTTTGTGTCACATGTCCAGAGCTGCACTCTCCATTTTATATTTATAACTGGCATTATATGACCTGCGGAAATGCACACAGACTTTCCTGGCCTGCCTCAGGACATCCTGTAAGCCCGGGTACCTGCCCAAGAACTGCTGCACCACCAAGTTAAGGACGTGAGCCAAACAGGGCACATGGGTCAGTTGTCCCTGTCGGAGGGCAGAGAGGAGGTTGGTGCCATTGTCGCAAACCACCATAGCTGGCTTAAGCTGGCGTGGCGTCAACCACCTCTGAACCTGCCCCTGCAGAGCTGACAGAATCTCTGCCCCAGTGTGGCTCCTGTCCCCCAAGCACACCAGCTCAAGCACCACATGGCTTCTTTTTGCCTGCGTGCTTGCGTAGCCCCTTGAACGCCTACGCAGCACCGCTGGTTCCGAGGACAAATCAGCACAGGAAGAGGCGATGAAGGAAGAAGAGGGGGTGGAGGAGAGAGGTGTGGTAGAATCACCACTAGTAGAATTTTGAAGGCGTGGTGGCGGAACAACCTCCAACACTACTGCACCCTGTCCTGCATCCTTCCCAGCTGCCAGAAGAGTCACCCAGTGTGCGGTGAAAGATAGGCAACATCCCTGTCCATGCCTGCTGGACCATAAGTCAGCGGTAATATGCACCTTACTGCTGACCGCCCTGTCCAGCGAGGCCAAGACATTGCCTTCCCCATTCTGGTAGAGAGCCGGAATCGCCTTCCATGAGAAAAAGTGGCGTTTGGGAGCCTGCCACTGAGGAACCGCACATTCCACAAACTCACGGAAGGGGGCAGAGTCTACCAACTGAAAAGGCAGCAGTTGAAGTGCTAGCAATTTAGCCAAGCTAGCATTCAACCGCTGGGCATGTGGATGGCTGGGAGCAAACTTCTTTTGGCGGTGCAGCAGCTGGGGCATGGAAATTTGCCTAGTACAATCTGACATCGGTGTACCGATAGCAGATTGCCCGCAAGTACTTGGCTGTGACACACCTAGTTCTACACCTTCATTCCTCTCAATGCAGGTTTCAGAGAGGACTGAAGGTATAGTGAGGTTGGAGCTGATGAGGAGCAAGGAGAGGTCCGCGTTCTTTGGTGTGGGTCTTAGGTACGCTTGCCAATGAACTGCATGGCAGGTCGACATTAGGGATGAGCCGAACACCCCCCTGTTCGGTTCGCACCAGAACATGCGAACAGGAAAAAAGTTCGTTCGAACACGCGAACACCGTTAAAGTCTATGGGACACAAACATGAATAATCAAAAGTGCTAATTTTAAAGGCTTATATGCAAGTTATTGTCATAAAAAGTGTTTGGGAAACTGGGTCCTGCCCCAGGGGACATGGATCAATGCAAAAAAAAGTTTTAAAAACGGCCGTTTTTTCAGGAGCAGTGATTTTAATAATGCTTAAAGTCAAACAATAAAAGTGTAATATCCCTTTAAATTTGGTAGCTGGGGGGTGTCTATAGTATGCCTGTAAAGGGGCGCATGTTTCCCGTGTTTAGAACAGTCTGACAGTAAAATGACATTTCGAAGGAAAAAACCCATTTAAAACTATTCGCGGCTATTGCATTGCCGACAATACACATAGAAGTTCATTGATAAAAACGGCATGGGAATTCAACACAGGGGAACCCCGAACCAAAATTAAAAAAAAATTACGTGGGGTTCCCCCTAAATTCCATACCAGACCCTTCAGGTCTGGTATGGATTTTAAGGGGAACCCAGCGCCAAAAAAAAAAAAAATGGCGTGGGGTCCCCCCAAAAATCCATACCAGACCCTTATCCGAGCACGCAACCTGGCAGGCCGCAGGAAAAGAGGTGGGGACGAGAGTGCGGCCCCCCCCTCCTGAACCGTACCAGGCCACATGCCCTCAACATTGGGGGGGTGATTTGGGGTAGCCCCCCAAAACACCTTGTCCCCATGTTGATGAGGACAAGGGCCTCATCCCCACAACCCTGGCCGGTGGTTGTGGGGGTCTGCGGGCGGGGGGCTTATCGGAATCTGGAAGCCCCCTTTAACAAGGGAACCCCCAGATCCCGGCCGCCCCCTGTGCGAAATGGTAAGGGGGTACTTACCCCTACCATTTCACTAAAACACTGTCAAAAATGTTAAAAATGACAAGAGACAGTTTTTGACAATTCCTTTATTTAAATGCTTCTTCTTTCTTCTATCTACCTTCATCTTCTTCTTCTTGTTCTTCTGGCTCTTCTGGTTCTTCCTCCGGCGTTCTCGTCCAGCATCTCCTCCGCGGCGTCTTCTTCTCCTCGGGCCGCTCCGCACCCATGGCATGGGGGGAGGCTCCCGCTCTTCATCATCTTCATCATCTTCATCATCTTCTTCATCTTCTTCATCTTCTTCATCTACTTCATCTACTTCATCTACTTCATCTTCTACTCTGGGCCGCTCCGCACCCATGCTGGCATGGAGGGAGGCTCCCGCTGTGTGACCGCATCTCCTCGTCTGACAGTTCTTAAATAACGGGGGGCGGGCCACCCGGTGACCCCACCCCCCTCTGACGCACGGTGACTTGACGGGACTTCCCTGTGATGTCACGGGGAATGCCACAGAGAAGTCTCGTCATGTCCCGTGCGTCAGAGGGGGGCGGGGTCACCGGGTGGCCCCGTCCCCCGTTATTTAAGAACCATCAGACGAGGAGACGCCATCACACAGTGGGAGCCTCCCTCCATGCCAGCATGGATGCGGAGCGGCCCGGAGAAGAGGAGAAGAAGAAGAGGAGAAGAAGGAAGAAGAGAAGAAGATGAAGAAGAAGATGAAGAGAAGAGCGGGAGCCTCCCCCCATGCCATGGGTGCGGAGCGGCCCGAGGAGAAGAAGATAGAAGACGCCGCGGAGGAGATGCTGGACGAGAATGCCGGAGGAAGAACCAGAAGAAGAAGAAGAAGAAGGAAGATAGAAGAAAGAAGAAGCATTTAAATAAAAGGAATTGTCAAAAACTGTCTCTTGTCATTTTTAACATTTTTGACAGTTTTTAGTGAAATGGTAGGGGTAATTACCCCCTTACCATTTCACACAGGGGGGGGGCGGTATCTGGGGTCCCCTTGTTAAAGGGGGCTTCCAGATTCCGATAAGCCCCCCACCCGCAGACCCCCACAACCACCGGCCAGGGTTGTGAGGATGAGGCCTGAGGCCCTTGTCCTCATCAACATGGGGACAAGGTGTTTTGGGGAGCTACCCCAAAGCACCCTCCCAATGTTGAGGGCATGTGGCCTGGTATGGTTCAGGAGGGGGGGGGCGCACTCTCGTCCCCACTCTTTTCCTGCGGCCTGCCAGGTTGCGTGCTCGGATAAGAGTCTGGTATGGATCTTTGGGGGGGCCCCACGCCGTTTTTTTTGGGTTTTTTTGGCGCGGGGTTCCCCTTAAAATCCATACCAGACCTGAAGGGTCTGGTATGGAATTTAGGGGGAACCCCACGTCATTTTTTTAAAAAATTTTGGCCAGGGTTCCCCTTAATATCCATACCAGACCTGAAGGGCCTGGTATGGAATTTAGGGGGACTCCCATGTCATTTTTTTTTTAAAATTTTGGTTCGGGGTTCCCCTGTGGGGAATTCCCATGCCGTTTTTATCAATGAACTTCTATGTGTATTGTCGGCAATGCAATAGCCGCGAGTAGTTTTAAATGGGTTTTTTCCTTCGAAATGTCATTTTGCTGTCAGACTGTTCTAAACACGGGAAACATGCGCCCCTTTACAGGCATACTATAGACACCCCCCAGCTACGAAATTTAAAGGGATATTACACTTTTATTGTTTATTATTAAAATCACTGCTCCTGAAAAAACTGCAGTTTTTAAAACTTTTTGCATTGATCCATGTCCCCTGGGGTAGGACCCGGGTCCCCAAACACTTTTTATGACAATAACTTACATATAAGCCTTTAAAATTAGCACTTTTGATTTCTCCCATAGACTTTTAAAGGGTGTTCCGCGACATTCGAATTTGCCGCGAACACCCCAAATTGTTCGCTGTTCGGCGAACTTGCGAACAGCCAATGTTCGAGTCGAACATGAGTTCGACTCGAACTCGAAGCTCATCCCTAGTCGACATATGTCTGGTCAAGCATGTGGTGCCCAAGCGGGTGATATGTGAGGTAAGTCCGCGCAGTGGATATGGGTACTGCTGAGATTTAGAGCTGCTGCCTCTACAGATACAATTCCACCTAGGTGGGATGTACTGGAGTGTATATAGAAAGCAGGTGTAGATATGGCGCTGCTCTAGTGGGGTAAATTTTGATGATGAACCACCGTTTAGTGCTTTGTGCAGTCTCCTTACTTCTGTGTAGAGGCTAAGTAATGTATAGTAACGTAAAGTAACACCAATTGGGTGATGTTTTGGCCACACGAGATACGCTTGAGACATATGTTGCAAATAGCAGCGGTGGGACCTGATGCACTCATCTCAAAAAAAGGCCCACACCAAAGAACTTTTGGAATAACGCGCAGAGACAGCAGCGCCCTGCACATGCGGAGCTCTGCGGTGTGATGCAGTCGGTGTGCCACCCTTAAGCTGGCCCCTGGGGGGGCATCCTGCCTCGTTGGAGATGTGCCGCCTCCTCCTCCTCCTATCAGGCACCCACGTGGAGTCAGTGACATCATCCCCTCCCTCCTCATCACTGGAGCAAAGCTGGCAGTATGCTGCAGCTGAGGGAACATGACTGCCAGATTGCTGTCCTTCTTGGGCACCCCCTCTCTCTGGGCTCACGTTACTGCCTTCCTCTAGCTGAGTACCATCATCAGAGCCTTCAAAATGCTGGGCATTCTCCTGGAGCATGTACCCAACACTGTGGTCAAACAATTTGGGGGACTCCTCAGGAGGACATGGTGGGGCTAGGGAAGGAGTGACTGATGCCATTGAGCCGAGGGAGGAGGCCGCGTTGGCAGCTGCTTTGCCAGACAAAGTACCCTGAGCCTGGGTGAGAGAGGATGAGGACGGCTTGGTCATCCACTTTACCAAGTCTTCGGCATGTTGCGGCTCAACACGGCCAGCTGCAGAAAAAAAGGACAAGCGTGTCCCACGGCCACGTGCTGATGAGGATGCACAGTCTCTATGACCAGCACTGTTGCCTCTAGACACAGAGCCTGCTTGCCCTCTTTTATTGGCTTGTGACTGTCTGTCTCTCCTTGTTGGCCTTCCAGACATACTAATGGCCTGCAGTGAGATGTAGCTGCACAAAGCTGGGATGTGTGTATATCAGTGTTTCTCAACTCCAGTCCTCAAGGCGCACCAACAGGTCATGTTTTCAGGATTTCCTCCAGATGAAACGGCTGTGGTATTTACTAAGGCAGTGAAAACTGATCAAATCACCTGTGCAAAATAGTAGAATTCCTGAAAACCTGACCTGTTGGGGCGCCTTGAGGACTGGAGTTGAGAAACACTGGTGTATATTATATATATATATATATATATATATATATATATATATATATATATATATATATATATATATATATATATATATATATATATATATATATATATATATATACACACACACACTGATACTGCAGCTAGCAGAATCAACTGCCTGCCTGTAGTATTATTAGTATAAGAACACTAGCAATTGTCTTCAGGTAGCTTTAGGTGCACACTGTGCAGAGGACACAGTACACTAAGTGTAAATACTGCAGCTGAAAGCAAAAGCATTCGATACAGTTCCGCACACACGGCTCATGTGTAGGGTAAAGTCAACAGGCTTGGAAATATCAGTGTGTAAATGGATAGAAAACTGGCTAAAGGACAGAATTCAGAGACTAGTGGTTAATGTTTCTTACTCTGAATGGTCTAAGGTTATCAGTGGTGTATCCCAAGGTTCAGTGCTGGGACCATAGGCGTGCGCAGCCTATTGCATTAGGGTGTGCACCCGAAAGCTCAAGCACACATACGTGTGTATATGTATGTATATTCAAAAGTATTGGGACGCCTGCCTTTACACGCACATGACCTTTAATGACATCCCAGTCTTAGTCCGTAGGGTTCAATATTGAGTTGGCTCCACCCTTTGCAGCTATAACATCTTCACCTCTTCTGGGAAGACTGTCCACAAGGTTTAGGAGTGTGTCTATGGGGATGTTTGACCATTCTTCCAGAAGGGCATTTGTGAGGTCAGGCACTGATGTTGGATGAGAAGGCCTGGGTCACAGTCCTCACTCGAATTCATCCCAAAGGTGTTCTTTCGGGTTGAGGTCAGGACTCTGTGCAGGTCAGTCAAGTTCCTCCACCCCAAACTCACTCATCCATGTCTTTATGGACCTTTCTTTGTGCACTGGTCCAAATCACTTGGTGGAGGGGGAATATGGTGTGAGGTTGTTTTTCAGGGGTTGGGCTTGGCCCCTTAGTTCCAGTGAAGGGAACTCTTAAGGCGTCAGCATACCAAGACATTTTGGACAATTTCATGCTCCCAACTTTGTGGGAAGAGTTTGGGGACGGCCCCTTCCTGTTCCAACATGTCTCCACACCAGTGCACAAAGCAAGGTCCATAAAGACATGTACTTAGCAGGGCTGGTGGGAAATAACTTCAAGTGAAATGATTCACATTATAACCGTAACTAAAACATATACAATTAAGTGTAACACTCTAAAAAATAAAAATTCCAAAGTGTGAACCTCCCAACTAAAAAGTTGTTGCACTTGAAGTTAATTTGTATTACAATTATCTGTAGAGGGGTTTCCACCATCCCTGCTAAGGCAGCACTGATGAGCACTAATAGGCTGCACTGATTGGCAGCGTTGATGGGCACTAATTGGTAGCACTGATGTGCACAGATAGGCAGCATTGATTGGCACTGATGGGTGGCACTGATGGGTGGCACTGATGGACACTGATTGTCAGCACTGATTGGCACTGATAGGCGGCACTGATGGGCACTGATATGCATCATTGATGGGCTCTGATTGGTAACACTTATGGGCACTGATAGACTCTGATTCACATCACTGATTGGCAGCACTGATGGACACTGATTGGCAGTACTGATGGACACTGATGGGCACTGATAGGCTGCACTGATGGGCACTGACTGGCAGCACTGATGGGCACTGATAGGTGGCACTGATAGGCAGCACTGATGGGCACTAATTGTCAACACTGGCACTGATAGGCAGAACTGATGGGCACTGATCTGCAGCACTGATGGGCACTGATTGGCAGCAATAATGGGCAGCACTTATGGGCACTGATTGGCACTGATAGGCAGCACTGACGGGCACTGATATGCAGCACTGATAGGCAGCATTGGTTGGCACTGATAGGCAGCATTGGTTGGCACTGATAGGCAGCATTGGTTGGCACTGATAGGCAGCATTGGTTGGCACTGATTGACAGCATTGGTTGGCACTGATTTACAGCATTGGTTGGCACTGATAGGCAGCACTGACTGGCACTGATAGGTAGCATTGGTTGGCACTGATAGGCAGCACTGGTTTGCACTGATAAGCAGCAATGGTTGGCAATGGTTGGCACTGATAAGCAGCACTGATTGGCAGCATTGGTTGCACTGAAAAGCAGCACTGGCACTGATTGGCAGCATTGGTTGGCACTGATAGGCAGCATTGGTTGGCACTGATAGGCAGCATTAGTTGGCACTGATAGGCAGCACTGGTCTGCACTGATAGGCAGCACTGGTTTGCACTGGTTGGCACTGATAGGCAGAATTGGTTGGCACTGATAAGCAGCACTGGTACGGATAGGCAGTACTGGTTGGCACTGATTGGCAGCATTGGTTGGCAATGATTGGCAGCATTGGTTGGCAATGATAGGCAGAATTGGTTGGCACTGATAAGCAGCACTGGCACTGATAGGCAGTACTGGTTGGCACTGATAGGCAGCATTGGTTGGCACTGATAAGCAGCACTGGCACTGATAGGCAGCATTGGTTGGCACTAATAGGCAGCACTGGTTTGCACTGATAGGCAGCACTGGTTTGCACTGATTGGCACTGATAGGTAGAATTGGTTGGCACTGATAAGCAGCACTGGCACTGATTGACAGTACTGGTTGGCACTGATTGGCAGCATTGGTTAGCACTGATTGGCAGCATTGGTTGGCACTGATGGGCAGCATTGGGTGGCACAGATAGGGGAGAGGAGGAGTTCCACATTCAGGAGATCGTGAGAATTGCCAGAGCTGTTCAGTTTATGAAACTGTCAGATAATGACACTGCATGCAGGGAGAGAGACCAGCTGTTAAAAGTCAGCGGTGATGTTGGTGGTGGGCGGGACTGAAAAGTTACCAAACACCAGCCAATAGGATGGGTCTGGGCGGGCCGCTACATTTCTCTGGCTCCGCCCCCTCTCTGAAGCAGCCCAATCATTGGCTGGTGTTGGCGCTTGGTCCCGCCCACCCCGACATCGCGGCTGAGCTGTGATGACTTACAACTCAGCCGCGATGTCGGGGGTGGGCGGGACCAAGTGCTATAAACACCAGCCAATGTTTGAGCTGCTTCAGAGAGGGGTGGGGTCACATAAATGTCGCTGCCCGCCCAGACCCCATCCCATTGGCTGGTGTTGAATGGCCGTTCGGTCCCGCCCACCCCCGACATCACCCCGACATTTTGACATCTGGTGTCTCTCCCTGCTTGCAGTGTCATTAGCTGACAGTTTCATACACTGAACAGCTCTGGCAATTCTCACGATCTGCTGCCTGTGAAACTGTTTCACAGGCAGCGCGGGCCACACACTCTCTTGGATGCAGCATTTTGGGGCAAATCTCTGGAGACAGCACGGGGTGATTAGGGTGTGCCCAGGCACACCCGGCACACCCCGTGCGCACGCCTATGGCTGGGACCCTTACTCTTTAATATCTTTATAAATGATATTGGGTGTGGGATCAAAAGTAACATTTCTGTCTTTGCAGATGACACCAAGCTATGCAGTAGAATAACGTCCTTACAGGATGTCTCCAATTTACAAGCTGACCTCAATGCTCTGTCTAATTGTGCACTTGGGGGCTAAGAATATGCATGCATCATACATACTTGGGGGAGTACAACTGGGGGAATCCGTAGTGGAAAAGATTCTGGGGCTTTTGGTAGATCATAAGCTCAATAATAGCATGCAATGCCAAGCTGCGGTTTCCAAAGCGAGCAAAGTCCTTTCTTTTATTAAGAGAGACTCTAGAGAGAGAGAGAGATATCATTTTGCCCCTGTTCAAATCATTAGTTTAGGTACTAAACTAATAATTTATTTTAGGTACTTGTATAGCGCCATCAATTTACGCAGCGCTTTGCATATACATTGTACATTCACATCAGTCCCTACGCTCAAGGAGCTTAGGTCCCTAACTCTTATTCATACACACACATACTAGGGACAATTTAGACAGGATCCAATTAACCTACCAGCATGACTTTGGAGTGTGGGAGGAAACCGGAGTACCCGGAGGAAACCCATGCAGGCACAGGGAGAACATGCAAACTCCAGGCAGGTTGTGGTTGGGATATGAACCAGCAACCATTCTTAGTGCTACCCACTACACCACTGTGCCGTCCAGCACAGTGGTAAGACCTCATCTGGAATATGCATTTCAGTTTTGGACACCAGTTCTCAAAAAGGATATTGGAGAACTGGAGAAAGTGCAGAGAAGGGCAACCAAACTGATAAGAGGCATGGAGGAGATCAGCTATGAGGAAAGATTAGAGGAACTGAATTTATTCACTCTTGAGAAGAGGAAAATAAGGGGGGGGATATGATCAACATGTTCAAATATAGAAGGGGTCCATATAGTGAACTTGGTGTTGAGTTATTCACTTTACGGTCAACACAGAGGACAAGGGGGCGCTCTTTACGCCTAGAGGAAAAGAGATTTCATCTCCAAATACGGAAAGGTTTCTTCACAGTAAGAGCTGTGAAAATGTGGAATAGACTCCCACCAGAGGTGGTTCTGGCCAGCTCAGTAGATTGCTTTAAGAAAGGCCTGGATACTTTCCTAAATGTACATAATATAACTGAGTACTAGCATTTATAGGTAAAGTTGATCCAGGGAAAATCCGATTGCCTCTTGGGGGATCAGGAAGGAATTTTTTTCCCCTGCTGTAGCAAATTGGAGCATGCTTTGCTTGGGTTTTTTGCCTTCCTCTGGATTAACTGTGGGTATAGAATTGGGTATATTGGATTGTACGATTTTTTTTTTTCTTAATTATTGAACTGGATGGACTTGTGTCTTTTTTCAACCTGACTATGTAGCTGCCTGCCTGTGGTATTACTAGGATCAGAACAACAGCAATTGTCTTCAGGTAGCTTTAGGTGCACACTGTGCAAAGGGCACAGTACACTAACTGTAAATACTGCAGCTGCCTGCCTGTGGTATTAATAGGATCAGAACAACAGCAATTTTTTTCAGGTAGCTTTAGGTGCACACTGTGCAGAGGACACAGTACACTAACTGTAAATACTGCAGCTGCCTGCCTGTGGTACTAATAGGATCAGAAGAACACCACCAATTTTCTTCAGGTAGCTTTAGGTGCACACTGTGCAGAGGATGCACTACACTAACTGTAAATGCTGTAGCTGCCTGCCTGTGGTACTAATAGGATCAGAAGAACACCAGCAATTTTCTTCAGGTAGCTGTAAATACTGTAAAAACGCCTGGCTGTCAGTAGGAAGAGAATAACAGGAACGGATCTAAAGTGTGTGTGTGTGTGTGTGTGTGTGTGTGTGTATATATATATATATATATATATATATATATATATATATAAAATGAAATAATACACACAATAATATATATATATATATATATAGCTGTGTGAAGTTGGCACCCCATGTTTGTAAAACCTGAATAAAAATATACCATTCGTTTGTGCCGCGTTTGTGCTGATTTGTGCCGCAAAAATGAGCGTTTGTGCCGGTTCGGTTTCTGAGATATTAAAGATTCAATTTAATGCAAGCCCCGCCCACTTTGCACCCCATGTCCCTGAATTTTAAAAACAAACGCACCATTCGTTTGTGCCGCGTTTGTGCTGGTTTGTGCCGCAAAAATAAACGTTTGTGCCGCTTTGGTTGCGGAGATATTGTGCGTTATAGTTGCTGTAACCCCGCCCATTTTGCACCCCATGTTCCTGAATTTTAAAAACAAACGTGCCATTCGTTTGTGCCGCGTTTGTGCTGGTTTGTGCCGCAAAAATAAAAGTTTCTGCCGCTTTGGTTGCGGAGATATTGTGCGTTATAGTTGCTGTAACCCCGCCCATTTTGCACCCCATGTTCCTGAATTTTAAAAACAAACGCGCCATTCGTTTGTGCCGGGTTTATGCTGGTTTGTGGCGCAAAAATAAATGTTTGTGCCGCTTTGGTTGCGGAGATATTGTGCGTTATAGTTGCTGTAACCCCGCCCATGTTCCTGAATTTTAAAAACAAACGTGCCATTCGTTTGTGCTGCATTTGTGCTGGTTTGTGCCGCAAAAATAAAAGTTTGTGCCGCTTTGGTTGCGGAGATATTGCGCGTTATAGTTGCTGTAACCCCGCCCATTTTGCTCCCCATGTTCCTGAATTTTAAAAACAAATGCGCCATTTGTTTGTGCCGGGTTTATGCTGGTTTGTGTCGCAAACATAAACGTTTGTGCAGCTTTGGTTGCGGAGATATTGTGCGTTATATGTTGTCAAACCACATTGACTTTACACCTTGTTATTAAAGCTTACATACAGAACCTAGACTCAGCTTGGGTTTCCTTAATATAAAGCTCCTCCCACTGTACTGGCACTGCACTTCATATTGTACCCTGAAAAAGGCACCTCTGCCGGGTTAGCCCCCCCATTTTAAAATTTTTGAAAAAATCTTATGCAGTTTGTTAGATCTTTGTTAGATCAGGTTAGATCAACCGTTGTTTGCGTTAGATCTCACACAGAAGAAGCGATATTAACAGTTATTTGCTGGGGGGGCTAACCCGTCATCAGCCCCCCCTTATCAAAAAATTGACCAAACAGTTAGCTATTTTGGAAGCAATTTGTTAGATCCGGTATGATCAAGTGTTTTTAACGTTAGATCTCACATAATTAGAGACTGATTAAGTGATTAATGTGGGGGGGCTGGCCCCCCCTTATCAAATTTTCGGTCCAAAATTCATTCAGGCTAATAGATATTCGTTAGATCCGGTAAGATCAAGTGGTTTTAACGTTAGATCTCACATCATTTCAGAGATATTCCACATCAAAATAGAGATATTAGGTGGTACATATGGACGGGCTGGCCCCCCCTTATATTCAGTGCAATGAAAATCACACCCAACTTTTGCTGCGGCGCAAAAACTTTTCCTCAGCTGCGGGGGCCCAACTTATGATCCTGCACACAAGCCCACTGCTTTCAGAAAATGCCCCTGACCTGAGCTCATCATTGCACATCCATTCCAGATGCTCGTATGTGACATCACATACATCCCATACATCACATACAAGCAGGTGGGCTGGATGCGAGAGGTGAATCAGCAGGATGAGTGTGCCAGGACAAGTAGATGTGTCTCATCTCTGCTTCCTTTTACCACTCTGCATATCACACATATCATAGATGAGAAGAGGGTGCAGTGGTGGGAAAAATGAGCAGGAGGGGTTTAGATGTGGGACAGAAGAACAGGAGGGTACAGCCGTGGGGCAGATGTGCAGGGGGGGTTCAGTTTTGGTGCAGATGAGAAGGAGGTTCAGTGGTGGGACAGAAAAGCAGGGGGGGGTAGAACAGTGGGGCAAATGTGAAAGGAGGTGTATTGGTGGGACAGATGAGCAGGAGGTTACAGTGGTGGGGCAGGAGAACAGGGAGAACATAGGTGGGGCAGAAGAGCAGGGGGTACAGAGGTGAAACAGATGTGTAGGAGGTACATTAGTAAGGCAGATGAAAAAGCGGGTTACAGTGGTAGGGCAGATGAGAAGGTGATTCAGTAGTAGTCAGAAGAGCATGGGAATATGGCGGTGGAGCAAATGTGCAGAGAGGTACAGTGGTGGGGCAGATGAGAAAAATGGTACATTGATGGGGTAGATGAGCAGGGGGGTTACAGTGGTGGGGCAGAAGAGCAAGGGGGTACAGTGGTGGTGCAGATGTGCAGAAGGTGCAGTGGTGGGAGGGATGCGAAGGGGGTTCAGCAGTGGGACAGAAAAGCAGGGGGGTACAGTGATGGGGCAGATGAGCGGGGGAGGGGTTTAGTGTTGGGCCAGATGAGAAGGGGGTTATAGTGGTGGGAAAATGAGCAGGAGGGGTTCAGTGTTGGGGCAGATGAGAAGGGGGTTTAGCGGTGGGACAGAAGAGCAGGGGGGTACAGCGGTGGGGCAGATGTGAAAGGAGGTGCATTGGTGGACAGATGAGCAGGGGGTTACAGTGGTTGGGCAGAAGAGCAGGGAGAACAGAGGTGGGGCAGATGTACAGGGGGGGTAAAGTGGTGGGGCAGAGGAGAAAGGAGGTACATTAGTGGTACAGATGAGCAGGGGGTTACAGCGGTGGGGCAGAAGAGCAGGGGGAACAGAGGTGAGACAGATGTGCAGGAGGTACAGTGATGGGGCAGAAGAGAAAGGGGGTTACAGAGGTGGGGCAGATGAGAAAGGGGGTTACAGTGGTGGGGCAGATGAGAAAGGGGGTTACAGTGGTGGGGCAGATGAGAAAGGGGGTTACAGAGGTGGGGAAGATGATCAGGGGGAACAGAGGTGGGACAGATGTGCGGGAGGTACAGTGGTGGGGCAGATGAGAAAGGGGTTTACAGTGGTGGGGCAGATGAGCAGATAAGTTCAGTGTTAGGACAGATTAGAAGAAGGTTCAGCAGTGAGACAGAAGAGCATGGGGGTACGGTGGTGGGGCAGATTTGCAGGGGGTTACAGTGGTGGGGCAGTTGAGCAGGGGGGTACAGTGGTGGGGCAGATTTGCAGGTGATACAGTGATCTGAGGTGTGAAGGTGTATGAATTGGGGTTGATCTGAGGCGTGAGAGTGCAGGATGTTAATTTCTCACTACTAAAGTAATTTACAGCATTTACTTTATAAAAAATCCTTTTCGTGATTGAGATTGTGAAGTTGACTTTTTTTGTTATAAAATCGGCATGCTAAATTTCTTTAAAACATTTTTCGGCACACTGCTCAAAAGGCTGCTTACCTCCTGGCCTATCAGTTTTTATTAAAGATGGAAAATGGGCTGTGGAGCAAGACCCGCTGTCGCCCAAAACTATTTTCTCATTTTCAATAATCAAAGAAGGTAAGGAAAAAAGGATGGAAAAGGTAAGAGGAGAAAAGGGGGGGGGGGGGTAAGGCTGGGGGGGTGAAATGGCGTTGGTTCAGGATAACTATGGTGAACGGGCTCCGGAACTTATCTGTGACATTAAGTCCCAAGAAGGGCAGTACCCTCTGCGGAAACGACAAACTGGTTCCATAGTCCCCAAGTGTTAGAGTATTTTTCCTGTTGGTGTTGTGCAGTGAGTACTAGATCTTCCATCTCATTTGGAATGGAGTTTTTATAGAGTTTGGCTCAGATGGAGGAGACATGTAGCAGGAAAAAGCTGGATCACCAGGAACCTTGTATTCCGTAATTTTTTGCGTGGTTTATCTGTCTCCCAGAAGTGGATCAATTTAGGGCACGACCAAAATATGTGAAGTCGTGTTCCTCCATCCCCCTGGCATCTCCAACATTGGTCAGTAGTTGCAGGGTGAGGTACCACCTTGTTAACAGTTTATAGTTGGTCTGTTTAATTTTCGTACAAACCGATGATTTCAACAAAAATCTGAGGACATGTTGTATCTGAGCAGATGTAAATGTACGCCCCAGCTTACTTTCCCATTTGTTCAAGAACGGTAAGTGTGGTTGTTCAGCCGGACAGTTCAAGAGGGTGAATGTTTTGGATAGAGCCTGTGGAAGGGAAGCCTCTTTGGAACATTATGCTTCAAAGGACGTCAGGGGACGATTAAATCCCTGTGGATTAGGCAAAGTATTGAGAAAGTGTTGTAATTGTAGCGCTGTCCACAAGGAAAGTTTGAAGGGCTCATTAGCACTACTGTGTAAGGCCATTGGCCTCCCGTTAGGAAGTGGGATGCCTGGACCCTACCTGTTTGGCTTAGGGTCCGAAACATTTGCGGTTCCAGACCAGGTGGGAACCACGGTTTTTCTATGATAGGGAGCAATGGGGAATCAGGGAAGAAAGCCGGTTCTGTGTGCTGACCTGGGAGCATATGCGGAGTGTCGTACCCATTATGGGGTGTGACTTCAGCACAGGCGGTAGTTGGTCATAGCACCACAGAACCCCTGGCAGCAGAATGTCAGTCTGAGCCTGTTCCAGTTGTGCCCACAATTTAGAGCAGCGATGCCAAAATTTTTTAATTTTAAGCTACTGCCACAGGGGCCTAACTTCTCATATAAAATAACGAACTGTTATGTATTTATCATAGATTAAATAAAACATCTCACTGATCAAACTGCAACAAGCTTTTATCCCTACTTACATTGCGATTATTACTGATTTCTGCAATGTGCATGCTAAGTTTAATGCAATAATAACTTCATCTAACAATTATCTACTAACTTGGATGTTGTTATTGGCAAAGAATATGAAATCTCTGAAATGATGTGAGATCTTACGTTAAAACCTCTTGATCTTACCGGATCTAACGAATATCTATTAGCCCGAATGATTTTTGGCCCGAAAATTTGATAAGGGGGGGCCAGCCCCCTCTCATTAATCACTTAATAAGTCTCTAATTATGTGAGATCTAACGTTAAAACCACTTGATCTTATCGGATCTAACGAATATCTATTAGCCTGAATGATTTTTGGCCAGAAAATTTGATAAAGGGGGGCCAGCCCATCCATATGTACCACCTAATATCTCTATTTTGATGTGGAATATCTCTGAAATGATGTGAGATCTAACGTTAAAACCACTTGATCTTACCGGATCTAACCAATATCTATTAGCTTCAATGATTTTTGGCCCGAAAATTTGATAAGGGGGGGGCTAACCCGTCCATATGTACCACCTAATATCTCTATTTTGATGTGGAATATCTCTGAAATGATGTGAGATCTAACGTTAAAACCACTTGATCTTACCGGATCTAATGAATATCTATTAGCCTGAATGATTTTTGGGCCGAAAATTTGATAAGGGGGGGCCAGCCCCCCCACATTAATCACTTAATCAGTCTCTAATTATGTGAGATCTAACGTTAAAAACACTTGATCATACCGGATCTAACAAATTGCTTCCAAAATAGCTAACTGTTTGGTCAATTTTTTGATAAGGGGGGGCTGATGACGGGTTAGCCCCCCCAGCAAATAACTGTTAATATCGCTTCTTCTGTGTGAGATCTAACGCAAACAACGGTTGATCTAACCTGATCTAACAAAGATCTAACAAACTGCATAAGATTTTTTCAAAAATTTTGATATGGGGGGGCTAACCCGGCAGAGGTGCCTTTTTCAGGGTACAATATGAAGTGCAGTGCCAGTACAGTGGGAGGAGCTTTACATTAAGGAAACCCAAGCTGAGTCTAGGTTCTGTATGTAAGCTTTAATAACAAGGTGTAAAGTCAATGTGGTTTGACAACATATAACGCACAATATCTCCGCAACCAAAGCTGCACAAACGTTTATTTTTGTGACACAAACCAGCATAAACCAATGGCGCGTTTGTTTTTAAAATTCAGGAACATGGGGTGCAATGTGGGCGGGGTTGCAGCAACTATAACGCACTATATCTCCGCAACCAAAGCGGCACAAATGTTTATTTTTGCGGCACAAACCAGCACAAACGCGGCACAAACGAATGGCACGTTTGTTTTTAAAATTCAGGGACATGGGGTGCAAAGTGGGTGGGGTTGCAGCAACTATAACGCACAATATCTCCGCAACCAAAGCGGCACAAACTTTTATTTTTGTGGCACAAACCAGCACAAACCCGGCACAAACAAATGGTGCGTTTGTTTTTAAAATTCAGGAACATGGGGTGCAATGTGGACGGGGTTGCAGCAACTATAACGCACTATATCTCCGCAACCAAAGTGGCACAAACATTTATTTTTGCGGCAAAAACCAGCACAAACGCGGCACAAACGAATGGCGTGTTTGTTTTTAAAATTCAGGAACATGGGGTGCAAAATGGGCGGGGTTACAGCAACTATAACGCACAATATCTTCGAAACCAAAGCGGCACAAACTTTTATTTTTGCGGCACAAACCAGCACAAACGCGGCACAAACGAATGGCGCGTTTGTTTTTAAAATTCAGGAACATGGGGTGCAAAATGGGTGGGGTTACAGCAACTATAACGCACAATATCTCCGCAACCAAAGCGGCACAAACATTTATTTTTGCGGCACAAACCAGCACAAACGCGGCACAAACGAATGGCGCGTTTGTTTTTAAAATTCAGGAACATGGGGTGCAAAATGGGTGGGGTTACAGCAACTATAACGCACAATATCTCCGCAACCAAAGCGGCACAAATGTTTATTTTTGCGGCACAAACCAGCACAAACGCGGCAAAAACGAATGGCGCGTTTGTTTTTAAAATTCAGGAACATGGGGTGCAAAATGGGCGGGGTTACAGCAACTATAACGCACAAAATCTCCGCAACCAAAGCGGCACAAACTTTTATTTTTGCGGCACAAACCAGCACAAACGCGGCACAAACTAATGGCACGTTTGTTTTTAAAATTCAGGAACATGGGGTGCAAAATGGGCGGGGTTACAGCAACTATAACGCACGATATCTCCGCAACCAAAGCGGCACAAACGTTTATTTTTTGCAGCACAAACCAGCACAAACGCGGCACAAACGAATGGCGCATTTGTTTTTAAAATTCAGGAACATGGGGTGCAAAATGGGCGGGGTTACAGCAACTATAACGCACAATATCTCCGCAACCAAAGCGGCACAAACGTTTATTTTTGCGGCACAAACGTGGCACAAACGAATGGCACATTTGTTTTTAAAATTCAGGGACATGGGGTGCAAAGTGGGCGGGGCTTGCATTAAATTGAATGTTTAATATCTCAGAAACCGAACCGGCACAAACGCTCATTTTTGCGGCACAAATCAGCACAAACGCGGCACAAACGAATGGTATATTTTTATTCAGGTTTTACAAACATGGGGTGCCAACTTCACACAGCTTATATAGCTATATAACATTATTACATACATACCTAGGATGTATATATGTACACAATACACTGTAAGTGCAGCTAACTGAGTCGCCTGCCTACTCTATCTAACTTAAATCAAATTACACTGTCTCTCTGTACAGACGGCACTGTGATTAGCCATGCAAGTCATAGTGCATTGCTTGGCCAATCATCAGCCAGCAATGCACTGCGATGCTGCAGTGAATTATGGGCCGTGACGCACCACTCGAATTTGGCACGAACGGCCCATAACGTTCGCAATTCGTCAAACGGTCGGACATGCGATGTTCGAGTCGAACATGGGTTTGACTCGATCTGGAAGCTCATCCCTAATGTCTACTAAGAAATAACCCTGACATTAAGGGAGTTTCTTGTAACTCCCTGGTACATAAATTCTCCCTCTTCACTGACGATCTTCTATTGTTTATTAGATACATGTAAAATATGTAGCGCTACTCTATTAATCAGTACCAAACTAGCAATAGAAAACTGACCATAATCAATTAGGACAACGATAAAACTGCCAAACACTCTGCTTAGTGGTGATTCCAAGATGCTAAATCCTACCACAAACAGGCTGTACTAAACTCTGAATACATAACTCTATAATCTTCATAACTCCATGTTGGAATCCATCAAAAACATTAGTGCCAAAAGGACATATATAAGAGTGAATGACAACCAATAAAGTGCCAAAGTGTAAAGTGAAATGAATGATGTAAAAGCCACCCTACTTGAAAGGGACGTGACAATATTACAAAAATTAAAATTAATAACTAACCAAAATATACTAAACACACATAATCCCTAGTGCTCAGCAAGGTAAAAATAATTCATGACAGGAAAACGCATAAAATCGCAAATGAAAATCAAAATGGTCCCTAGTGGTGAAACTTATAAGGTGTAACATATACAATATTGTATACCACAAATTGATGTGCAACAGAGTGATTAAAAATAAAATACACAGTGCATGCAAATTCCACATCAATAATCAATCCACATAATTAAAACAAAATCCTGGAAGTGATAAATGGTGTTAGCAGTGCAGTCATGCCTTTATACATGCACTGATGTGCTGTAGGTGAATGACTCAACAAATAATAATATATGGACAAACAGTCCCACAACAGAGATGCTGTCCCAAAGTGCCAATAGTGCTATATAGTCCAAAAGTGTAAAACTGTGCAACTGTGATGGATAATGTCCACAAGGAACGAAATTTGAATAAGGTGCAAAATGTGCAGTGACTGGTGCTAATCTTCATATAAGTTCTGGTGCACACATCAAACGTTTCCCCCAGCCTCTCACCTCCAACAGCGCCCCCCAGTGGGCCTAGTAGAGCAGATAGAAGATCCTGGAGAGGGTGGGTTTCCTGGAGTGATGTCAGTGGGTCTGGTTCTCTGGGTCTCCTCCCGCCGCTCCCTCCAACAGCGGCCCCCAGTGGGCCAAGTAGAGCAAATAGATGATCCCGGAGAGGATGGGTTCCCTGGAGTGGTGTTAATGGGTCTGGCTCTCTGGATCTCCTCCCGCCGCTCCCAGTAATCCCAATAGTAGTAGTGGTTAGGGACAAAGGAAAGGTCTCATAGTGTAGTACTTCCAAATAAAAATTTTTTATTGAAAAACGTAGTAACTTACATCTAGAATTAGAACGATCAGTGGATGTAGTATGCTTTATCAAAGGGATCCCTTTGATAAAGTCACGTGGTGTGACGCAACGCGTCAGGGTAGGAGGAGCCAGGTGCCGGCGCTTCCCGGGGATGGCCGAACCCGGAAGCATACTACATCCACTGATCGTTCTAATTCTAGATGTAAGTTACTACGTTTTTCAATAAAAAATTTTTATTTGGAAGTACTACACTATGAGACCTTTCCTTTGTCCCTAACCACTACTACTATTGGGATTACTGGGAGCAGCGGGAGGAGATCCAGAGAGCCAGACCCATTAACACCACTCCAGGGAACCCATCCTCTCCGGGATCATCTATTTGCTCTACTTGGCCCACTGGGGGCCGCTGTTGGAGGGAGCGGCGGGAGGAGACCCAGAGAACCAGACCCACTGACATCACTCCAGGAAACCCACCCTCTCCAGGATCTTCTATCTGCTCTACTAGGCCCACTGGGGGGCGCTGTTGGAGGTGAGAGGCTGGGGGAAACGTTTGATGTGTGCACCAGAACTTATATGAAGATTAGCACCAGTCACTGCACATTTTGCACCTTATTCAAAGTTCGTTCCTTGTGGACATTATCCATCACAGTTGCACAGTTTTACACTTTTGGACTATATAGCACTATTGGCACTTTGGGACAGCATCTCTGTTGTGGGACTGTTTGTCCATATATTATTATTTGTTGAGTCATTCACCTACAGCACATCAGTGCATGTATAAAGGCATGACTGCACTGCTAACACCATTTATCACTTCCAGGATTTTGTTTTAATTATGTGGATTGATTATTGATGTGGAATTTGCATGCACTGTGTATTTTATTTTTAATCACTCTGTTGCACATCAATTTGTGGTATACAATATTTTATATGTTACACCTTATAAGTTTCACCACTAGGGACCATTTTGATTTTCATTTGCGATTTTATGCGTTTTCCTGTCATGAATTATTTTTACCTTGCTGAGCACTAGGGATTATGTGTGTTTAGTATATTTTGGTTAGTTATTAATTTTAATTTTTGTAATATTGTCACGTCCCTTTCAAGTAGGGTGGCTTTTACATCATTCATTTCACTTTACACTTTGGCACTTTATTGGTTGTCATTCACTCTTATATATGTCCTTTTGGCACTAATGTTTTTGATGGATTCCAACATGGAGTTATGAAGATTATAGAGTTATGTATTCAGAGTTTAGTACAGCCTGTTTGTGGTAGGATTTAGCATCTTGGAATCACCACTAAGCAGAGTGTTTGGCAGTTTTATCGTTGTCCTAATTGATTATGGTCAGTTTTCTATTGCTAGTTTGGTACTGATTAATAGAGTAGCGCTACATATTTTACATGTATCTAATAAACAATAGAAGATCGTCAGTGAAGAGGGAGAATTTATGTACCAGGGAGTTACAAGAAACTCCCTTAATGTCAGGGTTATTTCTTAGTAGACATTAGGGATGAGCTTCCAGATCGAGTCAAACCCATGTTCGACTCGAACATCGCATGTCCGACCGTTTGACGAATTGCGAACGTTATGGGCCGTTCGTGCCAAATTCGAGTGGTGCGTCATGGCCCATAATTCACTGCAGCATCGCAGTGCATTGCTGGCTGATGATTGGCCAAGCATGCACTATGACTTGCATGGCTAATCACAGTGCCGTCTGTACAGAGAGACAGTGTAATTTGATTTAAGTTAGATAGAGTAGGCAGGCGACTCAGTTAGCTGCACTTACAGTGTATTGTGTACATATATACATCCTAGGTATGTATGTAATAATGTTATATATATATAGATATATAGCTATATAAGCTGTGTGAAGTTGGCACCCCATGTTTGTAAAATCTGAATAAAAATATACCATTCGTTTGTGCCGCGTTTGTGCTGATTTGTGCCGCAAAAATGAGCGTTTGTGCCGGTTCGGTTTCTGAGATATTAAACATTCAATTTAATGCAAGCCCCGCCCACTTTGCACCCCATGTCCCTGAATTTTAAAAACAAATGTGCCATTCGTTTGTGCCACATTTGTGCCGCAAAAATAAACGTTTGTGCCGCTTTGGTTGCGGAGATATCGTGCGTTATAGTTGCTGTAACCCCGCCCATTTTGCACCCCATGTTCCTGAATTTTAAAAACAAACGTGCCATTAGTTTGTGCCGCGTTTGTGCTGGTTTGTGCCGCAAAAATAAAAAAAAAATTTTTATTGAAAAACGTAGTAACTTACATCTAGAATTAGAACGATCAGTGGATGTAGTATGCTTCCGGGTTCGGCCATCCCCGGGAAGCGCCGGCACCTGGCTCCTCCTACCCTGACGCGTTGCGTCACACCACGTGACTTTATCAAAGGGATCCCTTTGATAAAGCATACTACATCCACTGATCGTTCTAATCCTAGATGTAAGTTACTACGTTTTTCAATAAAAAAATTTTTATTTGGAAGTACTACACTATGAGACCTTTCCTTTGTCCCTAACCACTACTACTATTGGGATTACTGGGAGCGGCGGGAGGAGATCCAGAGAGCCAGACCCATTAACACCACTCCAGGGAACCCATCCTCTCCGGGATCATCTATTTGCTCTACTTGGCCCACTGGGGGCCGCTGTTGGAGGGAGCGGCGGGAGGAGACCCAGAGAACCAGACCCACTGACATCACTCCAGGAAACCCACCCTCTCCAGGATCTTCTATCTGCTCTACTAGGCCCACTGGGGGGCGCTGTTGGAGGTGAGAGGCTGGGGGAAACGTTTGATGTGTGCACCAGAACTTATATGAAGATTAGCACCAGTCACTGCACATTTTGCACCTTATTCAAAGTTCGTTCCTTGTGGACATATTCCATCACAGTTGCACAGTTTTACACTTTTGGACTATATAGCACTATTGGCACTTTGGGACAGCATCTCTGTTGTGGGACTGTTTGTCCATATATTATTATTTGTTGAGTCATTCACCTACAGCACATCAGTGCATGTATAAAGGCATGACTGCACTGCTAACACCATTTATCACTTCCAGGATTTTGTTTTAATTATGTGGATTGATTATTGATGTGGAATTTGCATGCACTGTGTATTTTATTTTTAATCACTCTGTTGCACATCAATTTGTGGTATACAATATTGTATATGTTACACCTTATAAGTTTCACCACTAGGGACCATTTTGATTTTCATTTGCGATTTTATGCGTTTTCATGTCATGAATTATTTTTACCTTGCTGAGCACTAGGGATTATGTGTGTTTAGTATATTTTGGTTAGTTATTAATTTTAATTTTTGTAATATTGTCACGTCCCTTTCAAGTAGGGTGGCTTTTACATCATTCATTTCACTTTACACTTTGGCACTTTATTGGTTGTCATTCACTCTTATATATGTCCTTTTGGCACTAATGTTTTTGATGGATTGCAACATGGAGTTATGAAGATTATTGAGTTATGTATCCAGAGTTTAGTACAACCTGTTTGTGGTAGGATTTAGCATCTTGGAATCACCACTAAGCAGAGTGTTTGGCAGTTTTATTGTTGTCCTAATTGATTATGGTCAGTTTTCTATTGCTAGTTTGGTACTGATTAATAGAGTAGCGCTACATATTTTACATGTATCTATTGCTTCTCTGGGGGGACTGAGTGGACCCATCTATGTTGGCAGCTCTCTATCTGGTACCTTACTATTAGTTTTAGATTTTCCTTCAGTATTGTGGTTTTTGCGCATTAGTCCTCTTATTATTTACTTCTATTGTTTATTACTTCCCCACTTACCTCCAGCCCTAATGTCTTATGCATCTTACAAGATTTTGCAGAAATATCGGGAGAAAGGTAAATTAAAACTAAATCTTTGGCTCTCAAAATCACTATACTTCCGGATTTTTTTATTGAGGCACATTTTCCT
Organism: Lithobates septentrionalis; assembly: GCA_037952835.1. Taxonomy (NCBI): domain Eukaryota; kingdom Metazoa; phylum Chordata; class Amphibia; order Anura; family Ranidae; genus Lithobates; species Lithobates septentrionalis. Next base: position 1,403,015 of record JBBDGP010001546.1, on the reverse strand, counting down.
TTTACCTGAATGGACTCCTCTATTCTGTATTTAGACATCCACTTTACTTCTTCTGTTTACAAACAATTTCTATGGGTACAAAGCTTTTGTCATATGCCATAAAAAGTACAATACAGGTAGTTTACACATAAATATTATGGAAAAAAAATTATATTATATTGTTCTTCGGACTCTGATACTTGGTAAAGTCATTCAGGATTGGCAAGGTTAAGCCATGGGTCCCATTTTTTATTGTAAAAATAATTAGTATTCTGTAGTGTGTGGAATATTTTTTCCATAAGATTAATATTGTTGATTCTGGTTTTCATATGAGTTAGAGGGACTGAAGAGGATTTCTAATGGTATGCCATCAACCAGTGTATTGCTACACATGTGTATATCAGTCTCATATTATGGGTGGTGAGTCCAATTATAGGGGAAAATAGGAGACAGTTGTGGAGAGTGAGGTTTATACTACTATCTGAAATTTTGGAAGCAAATTTTTCTAGTTGCTTCCATATCTGTGTAACTTTCTCACAATTCCAAAAAATGTGTGAGAAAGAACTTGTGGAATTACAACCTCTGAAGCATGTCTGAGGAGTATCTGGGAAAATGGTATGAATTTTAACTGGAGTATAATACCATCTTGTAAATAATTTAATTGCAGTCTCTTTAATCGTGATTGATCTTGTGCATTTGTGTAAATTATTGATGCAATTGTCCCAGTTTTCAGTTGTAAAGGAGAAATCACACTCTTGCTCCCACTTGTGCATGTGGGGGAGTTTGTTTTGTTCTAGGTTATTAACTAGATTAGAGTATATTTCTGATATCAGACCTGTTCTTCTAGGTGACTTTAGACATATGTTTTCAAAGAATGATGGTGGATGTGAGTTTACTGTTTTTTAGATATAGGTGCTAAAAAAGTCTAATCTGAAGGAATTTATTAAACTCATAGTTACATAGTTAGTAAGGTTGAATAAAGACACCAGTCCACCCAGTTCAACCTGCGTGAGTGTGGGTGCGTGTCTACTCAGTATTGGGGATCTGATATCGAGATTTTAGTGAAGAGAATGAGGTGAAGTTGTTGTTTTCTAAAAAATTAAAGAGGGGGGGGGCAGAGTCGGCAGCCAGAGCGGATGGTAGTGTGAGGAGAGAGCTCGGCCTATATACCGCGGCTCACAACTACATGAACCAAAACTACATCCACAGAGAGGGGAGACTAAGGGGAACAAAGCGGTCAAGATGAATAAAAGAAAAACGAGAGAGGGACCGAAAAAACTGACCGACTTCTACCCCCTCACGGCCGGCCGAGATTCCCAAGATGGCGCCCGCTCTGAGAACAGAAACTCAGCATCCCCTGCACACTCCTGCAGCCATCCGTGGCCATCCTTGGGTGAGTCTAATCCCACACACTATTCACAACCATCCTCACCCTCTGACAGCCCTGTGAAACAGAAAAGGAGGATTGGGGTGGAGGAGGAGAATCAGGATGAGGCAGGGACAGAGGGAGAGATAATGGAGGAATCCTCCTCTTACGGCCAGCAGTTAGATGCTTTCCCCACATCCGGGCAGCCCATCCTGGACACCACGATGAAAGAAATGTTATTGACTCTCAGGGGGGCCCTCCAACAGGACATGTCTGCATTTATGCATACCACCAAAAATGAACTGTCAGCGTTCAGCAGCAGAGTCAATTATGTGGGGAAAAAAAAAAAAAAATGGAGGAATTCACACTAGCTCATAATGAGCTGGTGGATGCTCACTTTGATGTGGAGGATGAGATCAAAGCCATGCGTCTAAAAATGGCGGACATCGAAAACAGGGCACGCAGGAACAATATTAAGTTCAGAGGGATCTCTGAATCGATCAAACCAGCAGAACTCACTGCGTACCTACAAAAGCTCATGACAACGGTTATACCGTCTCTGGGGCCTAACGACATAATCATAGACAGAGCCCATAGACTGCCAAAGCCCTCATTCCTGCCTCACCAAATCCCCAGGGATGTCATCGCTAGGATCCACTTTTACCACATAAAGGATCAGTTGATGAGATTTGCCAGACAGCACCCCACGCTCCCTAATCCATTCACCGGAATCGCATTGTATGCAGATTTATCGCAAGCTACACTAACGGCAAGGCACAATTTAGTCCCTATTACCAAAATCTTACGCAACCACAAGATTCTTTATAAATGGGGATTCCCTGCCAAACTGCTGCTGTAAACGCACAACGAATCGCACGCAATCACTTCACTTGAAAAAGGTATGGAGCGCCTCAGAAAATGGCGTCTTCTACCGCCAGATGGAGAAGCTGCAGACCCTGATCCCCTACATGACAGACGAAACAATTACTGTCAAAACAGAAGGGGCAAGTAGACGACACCCTGATACACGTTTGCCTCTGCTGATGGCTCTTATACGCATGTGGTACTTCTCTCAGGAACACTAACCCCTGATGCAAACCTCCCATGAACCCAGGTGTAGGTTCAAGAAGCAGCCGTTGTTCGACTAATTTGAATCCTAGTTATCCCCCTTCAATTACAGGATGACTCCTGTGACCTGTTCTATGCAAACTTTACTGTTTGACTGTTCCATATTGCTGCATAATTCAGCTTGGTTTTTTGTTCATTTTTTTTTTTCTTTTTGCTATTCTGAAACCTACTTCGGAAACTTTACCTGAAATCTTACACGTACCCAACAAAAGCTCAAGAGCATATTGTTTATCGATTCCTACCACTAGATGGCAGCAGCTTGTACTCATTGAATGGAATGAACCTTAAAATCGTATCACACAATGTGAGAGGTTTAAACAGCCCCTATAAGCACAGGGCCATGTGGAAGTCAGCTCTGGACCTGAAATGTGACATCCTGTGTGCACAAGAAACACACTTCACCAGCAGCAAACCTCCAGAGTGCACGCACAATAAATTCTCCAAAGTATTCACCGCCAATGACATTTTAAAAAAAAATGGGGTATTGATCACTATTAAGGACACACTAACCTTTTCTTTATTGCAGATTCATAATGACCCCCATGGACGCTTTATTATTTTGATTGCAGAAATAGACCGGGTCCTCTACACACTGGTAAATTAAAATGCCCCAAACGTTAAGCCGATGAAGTTTTTCCGTAAAGTTGTTACACTTGCCAAATCCTTGCAAAAGGGCAATCTCATAATATGTGGGGATTTTAATATGGTTATGAATGATGAAATTGATTCCTCCTCGTGGCTCTGAGGAAGAGGCCCTCTTTAGGAACCTGGTATCATGAAGAAAGGCTCTTTGATCCATGGCGCTGCCTTAGATCCACCGAGAGGGACTACTCATATTACTCCACGGTGCACAATAGCTACTCTAGAATTGATTTCTTTCTAACAGATATGTATACCCTGCAGAAAGTGAATAAGGCTGATATCCTCAACATTACATGGTCTGACCATGCGCCTGTGGCCATTGAGGTTGAGGTTAGCAATAAAACATCCCATAAACCACTATGGCGCAACAATACTTACCTTCGGTCATGTCCCCACATTAAAGAGGAGATAGAGGAGAAACTCAAAGAATACTTTAGTATCAATACCAATGGGGAATGCTCCCCAACAACGATCTGGTGTGCTCACAAAGCATACACTAGGGGAATTCTTATTCAGATTGCCTCGAGGGAAAGGAAAAAGAAGTCACAACATTTAGCAAAGCTTCACAAGTCTATTGCAGAACAGAGGCCCAACACAAGGACCCCAGCTCCACATCCCCCAGCATCTTGAAACGCCTTAATTCCTGTTGCGAAGAACTGCGACAGGAACTTAGGGCAGACTACAACCTATATTTCAAAGGCTGAAACTATCATTTTATTCTCAAAATAACAGGGCAAACAAACTTATGGCTTCGCAAATCAAAAAAAGACATGCTAAGTCCAACATTACTCACATTCAACATCATAGTTCCAATACCACACTCCACAATCCTAAGGACATAGCTAATGCCTTTGGGGACTATTACAAATCCCTTTACAACCTCAACAAAGACCCATCCACCCACCAACCTACGGATAGAGAGATAGAGGAGTTCCTTCAAGGAATCCAAATGCCCTCAATAGACTCAACAACTCTACAAGCCCTAAACTCTCCAATCACTAGTGCAGAAATTGAGACAGTTATTAAATCTCTCCCCATGCACAAATCCCCAGGAGCGGACGGCTTTTCCGCTGAGTACTATAAAGCGTTTAGCTCCCTTCTAGCACCAAAACTAGTAGATGTTTTCAATAAAGCAGCCACAGCGGGATCCTTCCCAAGGGAAATGCTCCAAGCAATAATAGTAACCTTACCCAAACCCAGCAAAGACAACTCCCACCCCCAAAACTATAGGCCAATATCATTACTCAATTCTGACCTAAAGATATATGCAAGGGCACTGGCCAACAGGTTATTGGAAATTACCCCTTCCCTTATAGGACTGGATCAGGTGGGATTCGTAAAGGGCAGACAAGCACCGGATGGAACTAGAAGGATGCTAGATCTCCTACGATTCGCAGAAATTAATCAAGTACCGAGTATTTTTCTAGCCTTAGATGCCGAAAAGGCGTTCGATAGGGTGCACTGGGGTTACCTATCAGGAACTTTACACAAATTTGGAATATCAGGACTGATCCATTCAGCAATTATGTCCTTATACTCTCATCCCTCAGCCCAAGTATATACTTCTAGTCTCCTATCTGATCCTTTCCTATTATCTAATGGTACGCGACAAGGTTGCCCCCTCTCCCCAATAATTTTCTCACTCATTATAGAACCTCTGGCACAAAGTATTAGGTCCAATGCAACCATCAAAGGCATTAATATAGGTAATGAAAGCCATAAGATAGGACTCTTTGCCAACGATATAATATTAACTTTATCCAATCCAGCAGCCTTTATACTAGAACGTAAAAAGCTATTGCACAAATTTAGCCAAATCTCTTTTTACAAAATCAACAAACAAATGTTTCTCTTTGACACTCAATATACCCACAGAAGAACAAAGCGCGATCAAACATATGTTTCCCTGTAATTGGGACCCCCCCTCGAATACGTATCTTGGTGTGCAATTCACCTCCTCTTCCGCTACACAATATTCCAGCAATTACCCTCCTCTACTTGCAAATATTGAAGAAGAGATGGTCCAAATTGGCAAACTGCACTTATCATGGATGGGGAGAATAGCTGCATATCAAATGCAAATACTACCTAAACTTTTATACCATTTCAGAACACTACCCATACCTATCCCCCAATCATTCTTCTCACAATTAGCGAAAATTGTAAATAAGTTTATTTGGGCAGGCAATAAGAAAAACTCTAATGGGGAATATGGCGCTGTTCATAAGGTGTGTGTTGGTAGGGAGTGTATAGTGATAGTATTATGATAATAATGTGAAAAAAACTATAAATGGATATAAAACAAAACCTGTCAGGTGCATACCTTAATTATCAAACATCACATAGTGTGAAAAGCAGAGGTGCAGAATGTGTTGTAGATAATCATATAAGAAATACGTGCAATCAAAGAATGAATTATACCAACAGGTGAATGTGCGTGTTGGTGACGTGAGTAAGCAAAAATGTAAAAAAAAAAACACACAAAAATGTCAGAAAGATGCACAAATGACAACAATGGTGTTGTGAATAATAATGCACCAAAATAATAATAATAAATCAAGTCCAAATAATATAAGTGTCCAAAACTAAAAAACAATGAGAAAAATCTTGGCAATCCAAAAGAACTAAAAAATGTTCCATAAAATATATATATATATGGTGATCGTGGTTTGTGACTCTTCTTCTGGAACCCCCACTTGTATCCCCACTCGCCGGAAGACCCAACCCCTGCAGGGGTAATGGGCAAGTGTAGATAAATCCACTCCTGGAATCCGATCGGTGTCTCCTTCTATGGATCCAGGATCCCCTTCCTGTTATGTGTTGCCTCTATTCCTTTAAAATCGTCCACCACAGCGTGTCCGTATGTATGGAGAAAGAAGGAGCCTCATAGTGTGAATCCAAAAAATTGTTTTTATTATAGCCAATCAGCTCATTAAAAAAGAAATGGATAAAAACAAGTAAACCAGTAAATGTAGTTCAACATGACACTGTCCCGCTTTAGCTGGCGGGACAGTGTCATGTTGAACTACATTTACTGGTTTACTTGTTTTTATCCATTTCTTTTTTAATGAGCTGATTGGCTATAATAAAAACAATTTTTTGGATTCACACTATGAGGCTCCTTCTTTCTCCATACATACGGACACGCTGTGGTGGACGATTTTAAAGGAATAGAGGCAACACATAACAGGAAGGGGATCCCGGATCCATAGAAGGAGACACCGATCGGATTCCAGGAGTGGATTTATCTACACTTGCCCATTACCCCTGCAGGGGTTGGGTCTTCCGGTGAGTGGGGATACAAGTGGGGGTTCCAGAAGAAGAGTCACAAACCACGATCACCATATATATATATATATTTTATGGAACATTTTTTGGTTCTTTTGGATTACCAAGATTTTTTTCACTGTTTTTTAGTTTTGGACACTTATATTATTTGGACTTGATTTATTATTATTATTTTGGTGCATTATTATTCACCACACCATTGTTGTCATTTGTGCATCTTTGACATTTTTGTGTGTTTTTTTTACATTTTTGCTTACTCACGTCACAAACACGCACATTCACCTGTTGGTATAATTCATTCTTTGATTGCACGTATTTCTTATATGATTATCTACAACACATTCTGCACCTCTGCTTTTCACACTATGTGATGTTTGATAATTAAGGTATGCACCTGACAGGTTTTGTTTTATATCCATATATAGTTTTTTTCACATTATTATCATAATACTATCACTATACACTCCCTACCAACACACACCTTATGAACAGCGCCATATTCCCCACTAGAGTTTTTCAGATTTCTTTTGGATTACACTTCGGTGTTTTTCCATTTTTTGGGGGGGCTGCAGTTCTCCTTTACATACCGTCCTAAGCGCGGAATATTTTAGTCCATTATTTGGGCAGGCAATAAACCTAGAATTGCACTGAAACATCTGTATAAACCCAAACACTTAGGTGGTGTAGGACTCCCCAACGCACACATTTACTATGAAGCAGCTATATTGGAACAAACGTGATATTGGTTCACATGCCAAACTGACAATAAATGGTCTGAAATTAGAACAAGAAATCACTCCCGGCCATAATCTCCCAGCACAGGTGTTAGCTGCCGGTATACACCACAGACCAATCATTCCACTGTACCCTACTATACAAGCTTCTATAACAGCATGGTCCTCCATGTTAAGACAGCCCTTTACAGACACTACTATGCAGGAAATACAAATCCCATTAGCAACGTATGACCCAAACCAAACATCTCGACCCAAACTTTGAAAAGAAGAGGGGAACATTTCTTCACACCTGACCTACAGGGACAGGAAGCAATGGAAAGATACCAATTGTTTCAAATAAAGCACTACCTCAAATATAACACACCTAGACCACTAAAAATACCCAAAATACTATGGCACTATTAAACAATTGCCCGGGGAAGCACAAGGGAATATCCTTATTCTACAAATTCACTACCCCCCTATACATGCAGGCTAAACTGCCCAACATGAGAAAGTGGGAACAGGAGCTAAAAAAAAAGAATTCCCATTGCACCAATGGCATCTAGCGGTAAAAAGTAATGATAAATACTCAGCATGCATAGACCACTGGGATAATGCACAGAAGATACTGCATAGGTGGTACCTTACTCCCCTACGTATTCATAAAATGAACCCGAGCATCTCTCCACTATGCTGGCGGAACTGACAATACTGGTAACCTTCTACACATATTGTGGAGCTGTAAGGTAATAAAACCCTTCTGGCAGGAAGTAGCTACCATCATTCATACAATCACAAATACCACAATCACACCAAACCCTGAACTTGCCCTCCTCAGTCTGGGCATAGACAACTTTCCCCATCTGACGAGAAAGGTTGTTATAAATATACTATTTGCAGCACGCATATTATTAGCAAGAGAATGGCGCTCTCAATAACCCCCAAAAATTGAGGAAGTAATTTCCAGAGTGAATGCCCACTACACAATGGAAAAAATGCTAGCGTATAAGGAAAGAAGAGCCCCGGCCTTCCACAAAAACTGGGAGGTCTGGAAATCTTCTCATTATGCTCCAACTCCCTTGTGAATTGTGAATTGTGTTTTATGATATTTAGGCTAAGCAACCAGGCATATAGTGGTAAAAGTATTTAATTAATTAGATAAAGTAATAAGTAAATCAATAAATAATTAACAATACCAGACGTAGTCACACCAGAAGATCCAAGACAGCTTTTATTAATTTGTGACTATACTAAAAAGTATGTGTTTTCTGTTATTAATGTATTAAGAAAGTATCAACGTTTGAAGTTCATAAGTTAGCTATCTACAAAAGGAAGAATTAAGCATATACTGTATTTCTTCACTAGTGACCCTCACTAAGGTCATTAGAGGGCTACCTTGCTCAAGACTATTAGAGGTTCCTGCTCACAGTTTGTACCCAGTCGGGGGTGACAGGTCCTACCTCCTGTTGAGGTCGTAAGCCACGTGGTTATGAGTAGCTCATGTAGAAATATCTCTTTGCAGAAATATGTCTGTCATTCAACACTCACCCTGTTTATGTCATATGTTGTAAACAATGCTTCGTACTTTATGTATAAACTGAAACTTTACAATAAAAATCTATGGTTAAAAAAAAAAAAAAAAAAAATTAAAGAGGGATATTAGGTGGTTGTTTGTCCACCATGAGAAGTCTCCAGCTTCATGCGTATTTAGGGGGAATTTTGGATCTCCAACAAAAGAAGCATGTGGGGGTGTGTTAGATATCAGATTGTATTTTTTGTTGTGTAGTTTCCATACTTGGTATGAATGTGAGACTATTTGATTAAGAGTGTCAAAAGGTATGGTTTGAAATCTTGTTGCCCCATAATATATCTGAGATACTGTATATTGTAGAATGGAGTCTTTTTCAAATCTAACCCATGGAATTTTGGGGTTGAGAATATGCCATTGTGCTATTTGTGACCATCTGGCAGCTAAGTAATATAGCCAGAAATCTGGGAGGCCAAGTCCTCCGTTCTTTTGTGAATTATAAAATACTAATCTTGATAGACGTGGATGAGAATCTGACCATATAAACTTGTTAATCTCTGTTTGGAATTTGGTAATAATTACTTTATTTAATCCAATTGGGAGTGCCCTAAATGGGTATAATATATTTGGTAGAATCGTCATTTTAATTGCTGTGATTCTGCCTAAAAATGATAATTTTGAAAGATTTCCACATTTTGAGCATCAATCTTAATTTTTGTATTAAAGGTATGTCGTTTTTTCAGGAAAGGTTATTAATGTTGGGGGGTGAGAAATATGCCTAATTATGTGAGAGATTCCATCGACCATGAGAAATTGAATGAGGTGCGTAAGGAGTCTAAGTGAGATGGTGGGATGTTTATTGGCATACCGATAAATTTGGAGACATTCATCGTAAGGCCTGATAATGATGCAAATGTTTTAAGAGTCTGTAATAAATTTAAAAAAGCTATATTGGGTTTTGTGAGGAATAAAATCATACATGCTCAATTTATAGGTGTTATTAGATTTATAACCTTTGATGTCTGGGTGTAGTAGTATTGCTGTGGCTAAGGGTTCAATCGCAAGAGCGAATAGTAAGGCAGAGAGGGGACATCCTTGGCGTGTACCCCTGCCCAACTTGAAAGTCAAAATTGCAACCTGGTAATCTTATCCTAGTAGCTGGGTTATGATAAGGAGCTTGAAAGGCGTGGAGAAATTAATCTTTGAATCCATATATTTTTAGCACTATATCAAGGAAATTCCAGGATACACTGTCAAATGCCTTATTAACCTTCCTGGCGGTATTCCCGAGTCTGGCTCTGGGATCTGAATAGAATTTTTTAAATATAGATACAATTTCCTGGGGATGAGTGACTAGTTGATTTGTATTTTTGAGTTTATAAACATGGGTGGGTTTTATTGATTGATTACGTTTGCGGGCAAACATTGTAGACTATGCATTACTAGAGTGGAAGAAAACTTGCTTTTGACCAGCGATGTGCCTTTTCTGCTTTAAATGTGAGTAATGAGTCTAATTCATTATGTTTTTGGGAAATTGTTTTGCAGGTGTCTGTGTCGTGTGAGTTGGTATGACCTTTAATAGGTTGTGAAGATCTTTGGTGAGAGAGTGAATTTTTTCCCCATTTTTTTTTTATTGCATTGTGCTGCTCATTTAATGAGGTGGTCTCTCAAAACTGCTTTATGGGCTAGCCACAAAGTAGTTGGAGAAATATCTTGGGTTGAATTCAATATGCAAAATAGTATTTTATTTCTGATGCAATCTCATGTTGGTGTGTGGGGTCTGTTAGTAATGATTCATTAATTCTCCACGAATATGGGGTAGAAGTAAGGCCTATAAATTGGAGTACTAAAAGTGGTAATATGGTGGTCCGACCAGGAACAAGGGTGTGTTGAGGCATCTTGGGTGTTGGCTAGGATTACTGGAGTGCAAAATATGTAATCTATTTGTGAATATTAGTCATGTGGGTGTGAATAAAAGGTATACTCACGTGCGTCTACATTTAATGCTCTCCAAGAATCAATCAGTTGTAAATCATTTACGTGTGTTATAGTTGTTTTGAAAATGTTTTTGAATTTTGGTTTTGTTTGCTGCGAATCAAGGTTAGGTTGGAAGGCTGAGTTGAAGTCTCCGCCCAAAACAATATGTGGTGAGTGGTATTGTTGTAGTATATTAAAGAATTGTGTGAAAAAAGTGGTGTGTGATTCATTTGGTGCGTATACATTGGCAATCGTTATTTCTCTACCTGATAAAGTGCCTTGTGCCTAAAAAGCCTTGTCCATCATTGCACCCTTGCCCAGTGTCCATCTGCAGCCTTGCCCAGTGTCTTTGCAGCATTGTTCAGTGTCATTGCAGGCTGATTATTTAAAATTGGCGCCGATCTCCGCTGACTGAGCGGAGAGAAGCGAGCGCCGCCGACATACACAAAGCCGAGTGTACTCAGCTAGCCTCGGCTCCTCTCGCAGTCCCGCCCCTATGATAACACAGGTCCAATGGCGGGACTGGGCGGAGCTGAGCCTAGCCGAGTACACTCGGCTATGTGTATATCGGCGGGGCTTGCTCCTCTCTGCTCACAATCAGAGGAGATTGGCGGGGATTAGCGTATAACACGCACCCACGATTTTCCCCTGACTTTAAGGGGAAAAAAAGTGCATGTTATACGCTGATAAGGTTGATAGTTATTCCCGCGCTATCATGTGAGTGTCTATAGGGAGGAAAAGCTGCTTGCACCGCAAAGGGTCTCACTAGGCCCAAAAAATAGAAATAAACAAAGAGTATGGTGCAGCGCTAATCCAATAGAAGATATTATTGAGGGTAGTGATGTGTCGTAAATATCCTAGTAGTGTGTGTACTAATAGGATGTCATAACTTAGGGCTATGAAGCCAAAAATGACAACCGTAAATATTCTATAAAGTGCCAAGTGCATGAAATATATAATGAAACATAAATTTACTACTAATTGTGAAAGAAGTGACAGTATCAACCTCTTCAGTGAAAACCATATAGTGTCTTAATACGGATATACTTAAAAAAAATATAACAGCATAGATAAAATATTTAGTGATGGTATATTCATCTAATAAACAATATAATTCAACTCGTGAAAAAACGATGCAGTGCAAGGAATGTTGCAATCATGTGTATCATGCACAAATAAGGAAAAATTGTGATCTCAATGTGTTAGTGTAAAGATCACACAGTGACAAAATTTATACAACTAGGACAGGTACATTATATACATAAGAAAGTGCACAGTATAGTGCCTAGTGAAAATAAAGTAAATTAAAATAGGTGACAAAAGTATTAGACCACAGTGAAACAATATAGCATCCAGTGATTTCACTCCAAACAAGCAAAAATTAATTGCAGGGCATGTAGTGGGTGTATTAACCAGGGAAACAGCACCGTGACTCCTCTTTGTGACAAAAATAATCTTACACTAGTAAGTAATGGCCCCTTACCACATCTTACTAGGAAAACAGCATAAACAGCACAGCTGATGTAGGCTCCTTTTCATGGACTTGCACCCGGCTCTATTCTCCAGACTCTAGATCTCTCCAGAGATGTAATGGCCATAGATGAAAGAAAGGGAATGCCTCATAGTGTAGTAATATTTTTGAAACAGCCAAAGTTTGAGATTAAAAGTACTCACAGAAAAACTCAAGCAATACAGCGTATATCCGACGAGCGGCGAGCTCGTATGTGTCCGTCAATGGGATGTGCCTCTCCTGTCCCTACGCATGACGTCATGTGCCTCGTGACTTCATCAGGGGATACTAGGGGGCACTGAATGTTGTCCTTAAGTAGTAATGGTCAAGTGCAATATGCGGCGGCCATTTTCTTGTAGTTCCATTGGAAAGTGCCATAGCGGCACATAGCATTTTCCGAGAGACTAATGGGGGCGGCCATTTTTTGGTTATCTGAACGAAAGCACGGCTGCAAATACACTTGCTGGCGATGTTAAAAAAAAACCATAGACCATACAATGTGTAACCCCAAACGAATACTCTCTTAAACTATGAGCTGAGAGCGGGTGTATTACTGGCTAAACAAAAAAGGTGGGAAACTAGAAATAAAGTGAATAGCCCATTATAATGATAGTGGGTGCCACCATTCTAATCAATAAAAAAAGCTAGAGAAAATTAATACAATATTAGTTTATTATAAAAATGTATAAAAAATAATATAAATAAAAAATATAAAAAAAAAAAAAATATTAAATAGAGGAGAGTCTACCGGTATTCTGTATCCGGCTTTAAGGATAAAATGATTATGTTATATTATATTAGAGCTGTAAATAATTTTGGAATGGTCAGAAGTCGCTGAGAAAGCAATTGAGATCGAATTTGATATTTAGACCTCGTGGCGCAAATGTGTCTAATGTGAATAGACATTTGGACTCTGCTGACTTAAGGTCCTAACTTTGTGACCCCCCCTCCCGCCAGTGTTTAGTGTAAGGTTCAGTTCCTCAGAATTGGAGATGGGTGGGGTCTTTGCTATGGCATAGTAAGAAATGTTTCGAAACACTATGTTTATCATATCCTCTGATGATATTCTCGACATGCTCCTTGATCCGCACCCGAAGGGGTCTTTTCGTGCGGCCAACATATTGGAGCCCACAACTACACTCGAGGACGTACACGGCTCCTTCTGTGTTACAGCATATGAAGTTTTTTATCTCATATGTGTCTCCTGTACTGGAAGATGTGAACTGAAATTTCTTTTCATTCGGTCTTCTTGTTCTAAGACAGGCAAAGCATCTCTTACATGGGTAAAAGCCTTTTCCAATGAAGGAGTAAGTTCTTTTGGGTGGATCTAGTACATTCCTTACCACTTTGTCTCTGATCATTGGTGCTCTTCTGTATGAAAACTTAGGATTTTGAGGAAGGGACTCCTGTAGTTGTTTGTCCGCTAAAAGTAAATACCACGCAGTTTTATAATTCTTTCTATTTTCTTGTGCTGAGCACTGAAATCTAAGATTAGAGGTGTTCCCGTCATTGGTTGTTTCTGTTTAGGCGTATCTCTAATTAGTAAATTCCGGTCCATTGCCGTCACCTCTTCTATGGGAGCAAAATTCCCCCCAAGTATAGCCGGACTTTTTTTGGCCCAGTGGGAGGAAGACAATGTCTTTTCAAATACACCTGAAGAATTGGTAATCTATAAAAAGATATATATCGATATTTTTATCCTACGGAAAGGTGACGCAGATCGGCTATTATTTTTGGAAAGACTCAACAAGAATAATAGAAACATAAAATTGTCTTGGGACCTCAGTGAGAAGAAAGTTACATTCTTAGACTTGGAAGTTCTACAAGAAAACTCCAGACTTGGGTCACAAACGCATTTCAAAAAAGTCGATAGAAATAGCTACCTACCTATAGAAAGCTGCCACCATAAGAATTGGCTTTTTAACCACTGGGCACTTAAACCCCCTTAATAACCAGACCAATTTTCAGCTTTCGGTGCTCTCACACTTTCAATGACAATTACTCAGTCATGCAACACTGTACCCAAATGAAATTTTTGTTCTTTTTTTCACACAAATAGAGCTTTCTTTTGGTGGTATTTAATCACCGCTGGGTTCTTTATTTTTTGCGCTATAAAAGAAAAAAGACCGAAAATTCTGTAAAAAAAAATGCATTTTTCTTTGTTTCGGTTATAAAATTTTGCAAATTAGTAATTTTTTCTTCATATATTTTGGCTAAAATTTATACCGCTACATATCTTTGGTAAAAATAACCCAAATCGTGGATATTATTTGGTCTTTGTGAAAGTTTGAGTCCAAAAGCTATGGTGCCAATCTGTGAAAATTGATCACACCTGAAGTACTGACGGCCTATCTAATTTCTTGAGACCCTAACATGCCAGAAAAGTACAAATACCCCCCAAATGACCTCGTTTTGGAAAGAAGACATTCCAAGGTATTTAGAAAGATGCATGATGAGTTTTTTGAAGTTGTCATTTTTTCCCACAATTCTTTGCAAAAATCAAGATTTTTTTTTTTTTATTTATTTATTTTTTTTTCACAAAATTGTCATATTAGCAGGTTATTTCTCACACACAGCATATGCATACCACAAATTACACCCCAAAACACATTCTGCTATTACTCCCGAGTATGGCGATACCACATGTGTGAGACTTTTACACAGCGTGGCCACATACAGAGGCCCAACATGCAGGGGAGCACCTTCAGGCGTTCTGGAGTGCCCAGGCCAATTCTGACATTTCTCTCCTACATGTAAAAATCATAATTTATTTGCTAGAAAATTACATAGAACCCCCAAAACATTATATATATTTTTTTAGCAAAGACCCTAGAGAATACAATGGTGGTCGTTGCACGGTATTTGCACAGCAATTTTTCAAACACGTTTTTTTAAAAAAAAAAACAGTTTTGTGCTTTCAAAAAAACAAAACAGTAAAGTTAGCCCAATGTTTTTACATAATGTGAATAATGAAGTTATGCTGAGTAAATAGATACCTAACATGTCACCCTTCAAAATTGCACACGCTTGTGGAACGGCGCCAAACTTCGCTACTTAAAAATCCCCATAGGAGACGCTTTAAAATGTTTTACTGGTTAAATGTTGTGAGTTACAGAGGAAATCTAGGGCCAAAATTATTGCTCTTGCGCTACCGATCGCAGCGATACCTCACATGTGTGGTTTGAACACCTTTTTCATATGTGGGCGCAACTTACGTATGCGTTCGCTTCTGCATGCGAGCACACGGGGAAATTTTTATTTTTTTTTTTGTTCATTTTACTTTTTTAGTTTGAGGCTTTTTTCCAAAAAATACATTTTTTTATCACTTTTATTTCTATTACAAGGAATGTAAACATCCCCTGTAATAGGAATATGGCATGACAGGTCCTCTTTACAGTGAGATATGGGGTCAATAAGACCCCACATCTCACCTCTAGGCTGGGAAGCCTGAAATAAAAAAAAAAAAAAAAAAAAGGATCATGGCTTCGATCGTAGCGGTGAGTCGGTAGAAGCACCTGAGGGCGGCGAGAGGGGGGGCGTCCCCTCTCGCCTCCCGTAAGAATGATCAAGCAGTGGAAAAGCCGCTATGATCATTCCTATGGTATAGGGAATCGCTGGCTGAAAAAGCTGATATCTGAATGATGCCTGTAGCTGCACCCATAATTCAGATATCCCCGCACAAAGTCAAGGACGCCGTATGACGGCCAGCGGGAAGTGGTTAAAACACATTTTTTTTTAACACAAAGTTGTCCATTTATACAATATTTCTAACACATAGCATGTACATACAAAAAATTACACCCCAAAATAAATTCTCCTACTCCACGGCGATACCACATGTGTGAGAATTCCACAGCATGGCCACATACAGAGGCGGAGTACAGCCGAGTATGGCTGAGTACAGCCGAGTATGGCTGAGTACAGCCGAGTATGGCTGAGTACAGCCGAGTACAGCCGAGTATAGCCGAGTATAGCCGAGTATAGCCGAGTATAGCCGAGTATGGGCGAGCATGGCTGAGCATGGCTGAGCATGGCAAAGTATGGCTGGGTATCACCAAGTATTGCAGAGTATTGCAGAGTATTGCAGAGTATTGCAGGGAATTGCAGAGTATTGCGGGGTATTGCAGGGCATTGCAGAGTATTGCAGAGTATTGCGGAGCATTGCAGAGTATTGCGGGGTATTGCAGAGTATAGCGGGGCATTGCAGAGTATTGCGGGGCATTGCAGAGTATTGCGGGGCATTGCAGAGTATTGCGGGGCATTGCAGAGTATTGCGGGGCATTGCAGAGTATTGCGGAGCATTGCAGAGTATAGCGGAGCATTGCAGAGTATTGCGGGGCATTGCAGAGTATTGCGGGGCATTGCAGAGTATTGCGGGGCATTGCAGAGTATTGCGGGGCATTGCAGAGTATTGCGGGGCATTGCAGAGTATTGCGGGGCATTGCAGAGTATTGCGGGGCATTGCAGTGTATTGCGGGGCATTGCAGTGTATTGCCGGGCATTGCAGAGTATTGCCGGGCATTGCAGAGTATTGCCGGGCATTGCAGAGTATTGCCGGGTATTGCACAGGGTCATTGCAGAGTATTGCACAGGGTCATTGCAGAGTATTGCACAGGGTCATTGCAGAGTATTGCACAGGGTCATTGCAGAGTATTGCAGAGTATTGCACAGGGTCATTGCAGAGTATTGCACAGGGTCATTGCACAGGGTTATTGCAGAGTATTGCACAGGGTTATTGCAGAGTATTGCACAGGGTTATTGCAGAGTATTGCACAGGGTCATTGCAGAGTATTGCACAGGGTCATTGCAGAGTATTGCACAGGGTCAGTGCAGAGTATTGCACAGGGTCATTGCAGAGTATTGCAGAGTATTGCACAGGGTCATTGCAGAGTATTGCACAGGGTCATTGCAGAATATTGCAGAGTATTGCACAGGGTTATTGCAGAGTATTGCACAGGGTTATTGCAGAGTATTGCACAGGGTCATTGCAGAGCATGGGGGGGATGGCTGAGCATGAGGGGGATGGATGTGACTGTACATGTCACGGAGCTGCGCTGTGGGCACTACACATCCAGCCCACAGCGTGGCTCCCATCCGATCTCTCCCCCTCTGTACCGATCGGTATAGAGAGGGGAGGGAGAAACCGGCGTCATGACATGACGCCGGTTGGTTTACATGTGATTGCTCCATCATTTGACGGAGCAATCACATGGTAAACGGCCGCGTTCAGCGGCCGTTTACCGTGATCCGTGATCCAGAGGACCCGGCGGTCACGGATGTTCCCGTGAGCGCGCCCCAGGGGGCGCGCGGGAGCAGTTTTCTGGAATCACGTCATATGACGTGATCCCAGAGTTATCCAACCGCCCTGCAGCCGTCATTTGGCTATGGGGCGGTTGGCAAGTGGTTAATGTACCAAAGGGCCAGTTCATACGGCTGAGACGTAACTGCACGGACTTAAACACTTTCTTAGATCAAGCAGAAAAGGTAGCATCTAAATTTACGAAAAAAGGCTATGATTGCCAGTTCATCAAAAAGAAAATAGAAGAGGTGACGGCAATGGACCGGAATTTACTAAATTAGAGATACGCCTAAACAGAAACAACCAATGACGGGAACACCTCTAATCTTAGATTCCAGTGCTCAGCACAAGAAAATAGAAAGAATTATAAAACGACATTGGTATTTACTTTTAGCGGATAAACAACTACAGGAGTCCCTTCCTCAAAATCCTAAGTTTTTATACAGAAGAGCACCAACGATCAGAGACAAAGTGGTAAGGAACGTACTAGATCCACCCAAAAGAACTTACTCCTTCAATGGAAAAGGCTTTTACCCATGTAAGAGATGCCTTGCCTGTCTTAGAACAAGAAGACCGAATAAAAAGAAATTTCAGCTCACATCTTCCAGTACAGGAGACACATAGGAGATAAAAAACGTCATATGCTGTAACACAGAAGGAGCCGTGTATGTCCTCGAGTGTAGTTGCGGGCTCCAATATGTTGGCCGCACGAAAAGACCCCTCCGGGTGCGGATCAAAGAGCATGTCGAGAATATCATCAGAGGATATGATAAACATAGTGTTTCGAAACATTTCTTACTATGCCATAACAAAGACCCCACCCAACTCCAATTTTGGGGAATTGAACCTTACACTAAACACTGGCGAGGGCGGTCACAAAGTTAGGACCTTAAGTCAGGCAGAGTCCAAATGGATATTCACATTAGACACATTTGCGCCAAGAGGTCTAAATATCGAATTCGATCTGAATTGCTTTCTCAGCGACTTCTGACCATTCCAAAATTATTTACATCTCTAATATAATATAACATAATAATTTTATCCTTAAAGCCGGATACAGAATACCGGTAGACTCTCCTCTATTTAATAATTGCTAGGCAACGGCATAAGCATGAGGGCCTCTTAATATATTTTTGACTACTCGTGTTTGCGTACAAATAGGCCCCACTTTGCACTCTATCACTTGCCAATCTCTTCTCTTATCATTTGCAGTGTTTTTATTCGATGTATTTACTTATTCCTCAACTTTTGCAAGATGCACTTTAAATCATAATATTAACCGATTATGTTATTCATATTATCTAATCTTATTGTTACATGCCCTGAATAGTCCATGTATACCTGGATGCATTTCTATATTCATTATGTCTTTGTACAGTTCCTACTTGCTACGTATGCCTTCATCAATGCTTTGGGCCTATTCCATCCCGTCGGGTTTTTAACTCTCAGAATGCACCAACCCATGCATTCACTGTCCCCATTGAAATACATTTTACCTTGTTTTTAAAAATAAAATTAGTCTTTTCCTTTTTTTCCCACCTAATATATATATTTTTTACATATTTTAGATTTTATATTTTTTATTTATATTTTTTATACATTTTTATAATAAACTAATATTATATTAATTTTCTCTAGATTTTTTAATCAATGATTAGAATGGTGGCACCCACTATCATTATAATGAGCTATTCACTTTATTTCTAGTTCCCCACCTTTTTTGTTTAGCCAGTAATACACCCGCTCTCAGCTCATAGTTTAAGAAAGTATTCGATTGGGGTTACACATTGTATGGTCTATGGTTTTTTAACATCGCCAGCAAGTGTATTTGCAGCCGTGCTTTCATTCAGATAACCGAAAAAATGGCCGCCCCCATTAGTCTCTCGGAAAATGGCCGATATGGCACTTTCCAATGAAACTACAAGAAAATGGCCACCGCATATTGCACTTGACCATTACTACTTATGGACAACATTCAGTGCCCTCTAGTATCCCCTGATGAAGTCACGAGGCACGTGACGTCACGCGTAGGGACAGGAGAGGCACATCCCATTGACGGACACATACGAGCTCATGCCTCGTCGGATATACGCTGAATTGCTTGAGTTTTTCTGTAAGTACTTTTAATCTTAATAAACTTTGGCTGTTTGCAAAAACATTACTACACTATGAGGCATTCCCTTTCTTTCACCTATGGCCATTACATCTCTGGAGAGATCTAGAGTCTGGAAAATAGAGCCGGGTGCAAGTCCATGAAAAGGAGCCTACATCAGCTGTGCTGTTTTTGCGGTTTTCCTAGTAAGATGTGGTAAGGGGCCATTACTTACTAGTGTAAGATTCTTTTTGTCACGAAGAGAAGTCACGGTGCTGTCTCCCTGGTTAATACACCCACTACATGCCCTGCAATTAATTTTTGCTTGTTTGGAGTGAAATCACTGGATGCTATATTGTTTCACTATGGTCTAATACTTTTGTCACCTATTTTAATTTACTTTATTTTCACTAGGCACTATACTGTGCACTTTCTTATGTATATTATTATTATTATTATTATTCAGGATTTATATAGCGCCAACAGTTTACGCAGCGCTTTACAATATAAAAGGGAGACAATACAGTTATAATATAATACAATACAATAGGATTAAGAGGGCCCTGCTCAGAAGAGCTTACAATCTAATAGGGTGGGGTATATAATGTACCTGTCCTAGTTGTAGAAATTTTGTCACTGTGTGATCTTTACACTGACACATTGAGATCACAATTTTTCCTTATTTGTGCCTGATACACATGATTGCAACATTCCTTGCATTGCATCGTTTTTTCACGAGTTGAATTATATTTTTTATTAGATGAATATACCATCACTAAATATTTTATCTATACGGTTATATTATTTAAGTATATCCGTATTAAGACACTATATGGTTTGCACTGAAGAGGTTGATACTGTCACTTCTTTCACAATTAGTAGTAAATTTATGTTTCATTATATATTTCATGCACTTGGCACTTTATAGATTTACGGTTGTCATTTTTGGCTTCATAGCCCTAAGTTATGACATCCTATTAGTACACACACTACTAGGATATTTACAACACATCACTACCCTCAATAATATCTTCTATTGGATTAGCGCTGCACCATACTCTTCGTTTATACGCTGATAAATACGGTATTTGTAATGAACAAACTGTATGGGGTTGGAAAAAAAATTACTTTCCATCCGATCGCAAAACTTAATGAGACCAAATGGTCTCAAACTCAGTCTTATGCCGCATACACACGATCGCACTTTCCGACAACAAAATCCATGTTTTTTTTCCGACGGATGTTGGCTCAAACTTGTCTTGCATACACACGGTCACACAAATCTTGTCGGAAATTCCGAATATCAAGAACGCGGTGACGTACAACACATACGACAAGCCGAGAAAAATGAAGTTCAATAGCCAGTGTGGCTCTTCTGCTTGATTCCGACCATGCGTGGAATTTTGTGCGTCGGAATTGTGTACACACGATCGGAATTTCCGACAACAGATTGTTGTCGGAAAATTTGAGATCCAGATCCCAAATTTTGTTTGTCAGAAATTCCAACGGAAAATGTCCGATGGAGCCTACACACGGTCGGAATTTCCGACAACAAGCTCCCATTGAACATTTCCCGTCGGAAAATCCGACCGTGTGTACGCAGCATTAGAGTATAAGAATCAAAGTTTTTTAATTTAACAAAGAATAACAAAAAGAAACATCTGAAGTAATTTGTGAATAAACTTTTTAAGCAAAACAGGAAAAATTCCTCTAGTGAGAAAGTATGTAACGACTGAGTGGGGGTAAATCATGTCTGCATAGGGCGGGTAGCCACCCCCATTATTTTGAGTATGTACAACTGTGCAGCTTATAACAAAAATATTCAAATTTAAAGACGCTGTAAATGTTTCAGTTCTTGGGTCTGTGAAAAAAAAAAAAAAAAAAAAAAGTTAATCAAAAAGTGCGCCTAGACACCTAGTGGAGTTGAAAAAAATCCACCCAGATTCAGAGCAATTCTAGATGATTTATATAATTGTCTGAATCATGGTGTATATGATGTGTTGTCACCATGAAGCAAGAGATTGAGGTGTATGATTGTGATAGAATCTGTTATGCTTAATGGGTATATTACTCCACTGATGTCTAGGCCACATTAATAACCAATGTAAAAATGTTATCTGGTGGTTAGCACTAGATATGTCTAGAAAAATTAAAAAAAAGAAAGTAAAATAAGAAAGGTAGTGTGAGGAGAAAAAAAAAAGCTGATCACCGGCAGCTGTGAAAGGGACATCGGTCCCCATCAAGGAGAGCCTCTGCAGAGGATTCTGTGCCCACCAGCGCCACCTACCAGTGCCCACAGTGTCACCCATCATTGCCCACAGTGCCACCAATCGGTGCCTCATCACCAGTGCTGCCTATCAATACCACCTACCAGTGCCACCTACCAGTGCCTATCAGTGTCGCCTTATCTGTGCCTATCAGTGCAGCCCATCAGTGCAGCCTCATCAGCGAATATCAATGAAGGAGAAAAATTACCCGTTTGCAAAATTTTATAACAAACTATAAAAGTTTTTTTTTTTTTTTGTTTTTTTCAAAAATGTCTGTTTTTTTGTTTGTTTAGCAAAAAATAAAAACCCAAGTGGTGATTAAATACCACCAAAAGAAAGCTCCATTTGTGTGAAAAAAAAAATATAAAAAATGTAATTTTGGGTACAGTGTAGCATGACCACGCAATTGTCATTCAAAGTGACAGCGATGAAAGCTAAAGATTGGTCTGGGCAGGAGGGGGGTTTAAGTGCCCAGTAAGCAAGTGGTTAGGGCAGGAGGGGGGTTTAAGTGCCCAGTAAGCAAGTGGTTAAAGTACTGTGGACAAAATAACCAATGTTGAAGCTTGTTGTACCATGTTACAACAGTAGATGTCAGTGTGTTATTTCGATGAATTTAGCTATTTTATCTATTAAAAAATGAAAATTTATATCAAATATTTACCGTAATTTTCCTTTCCTGACTCCATGGCAGCAATGTGTGGGTTAGCCTTGCCTCCATAACTACCCAATAGGACCCCTCTCCCATAAATCTTTGCTCTAAGCTGCTATCCATGTTCAGTAACTAGCCTACTCCAGACATTTGGGAGGGAACTCCTGCTGCCATGGAGTCTCAGGAAAGGAAAATTACGGTAAGTATTTGATATAAAATTTTCCGTTTTCCTGACAGACTCCATGGCAGCAACGTGTGGGAAATAACTTGCCATACACACCCGGGCGGGCAAAATGTTGAGCAAAGAAACCAAAATTTATTTAACATTGTCAGCTGACAATACTTGTAAACCAAAATTAATAGATGACAGAGCAGCTGGTTCAACACAGTAGTGAGAAACAGATGTGTTGATAGAAGACCAAGCGGACGCTCTACAATTGATTTCAGGCACAACATGCCGAGAAGCTGCCCAAGAGGTCGAGATACTCCGGGTCGAATGACCTCAGGAGGAGCCAAGCCCTTTGCCCTGTATGCCCTCTGAATGGTCTGCACAATCCAGGAAGAAATTGATCTGACCGAAGCCCACATTCCTTTGTTTTTACCATGGAGAAGGACGAAGAGAAACTCTGGTTGTCTGAAAGAAGCCTTAACCTCCAGGTATTGTTTTAGAGTGTGGCCTACATCAAGAGAATGAACATCCTGATTGTCTGTTGACTTGAAAGTGGGAAGTACAATCTCTTGATTTTCATGGAAGACTGAGGTCACTTTAGGGTTTGACCCCAACATGGGAATCACTACTGCTCTGTCTGGAAAAAAAAAGTCAGAAAAGGCTCCTCTGAACCTAAATTTCTAATTTCGGACACTCTTTTGGCCAAAGTCACAGCTACCAGAAAAGTAGTCTTGAGTGTGATTTCTCTTGCTGAAAGAGGTTTGTCGGGATCTGATCCGAGATTGGAGAGAAAATACAAAACAAGAGGGGAGGTCCCATTTGGGGAACCTAGTTCTTCTTTGAGGTCTAAGCCTGATGGCTCCTTTAAAGAACCGACGGACCAGAGAATGATTTGCCCATGAAACTCCTGTGAAGGCCGAGATGGCTGATCTTAGTGAGCTGACTGCCAGAGACAGGTCAATGTCCTGTTTGAATAAAACTCAGTATGTCTTGGACTGCTGGAGAGTTACAAGTATTCGACCTGGAAGACATGTGATCAGTGAATCTGGACCATATGTGTTCATATACCCTATTAGTACTCTTCCTTCTGGCACTAAGAAGGGTCGGAATAGCTTCCACAGGGCAACCTAGAGCATCGAGCCTTCCCCTCTCAAGAACCACACCCTGAAGTGTAGGTAGGATGGACAAGAGGGAACCAAGGCCTGTTGGGACAGAAAGGAATCAACGCTATGATCTCCACCTTCTCTGTTCTGAGCCTCCGGAGAAATTGAAGAATCACCAGTACCAGTACCGAAGGGAAGGCATAGGCTTTCTGAAACCTCCACTGATCCATGAGAGCATCTGTACCATACGCCTGAGGGTCTCTGAACCTCGAATAGTATTTGGGCATTTTGTGATTGCATGGGGAAGCAAACAGATCGACCTCTGGAGACACTCCCAGGGTCAGAAGCCACTCGATCACCCCTCTGTGGAGAGACCACTCGTTGTTCATTTGAACACGAGAAAGGAAGTCCGCCTGTACATTCTGAATCCCTGGAATGTAAACCGCAGAGACGTTGGACAAGTTCTTCTGAGCCCAACTCATTATTGGCTCCACTTCCTGTATAAGGGACCAGCTGCGAGTTCCACCTTGCTTCCTTATATAAGCCACAGCGGTTGTATTGTCCAACCTGAGCATTACTGACAAATTCATTGTTAGATGGCGAAATGACAGGAGTGCCCAAAAGGCGGCCCTCAGCTCCAGTATGTTGGAGACAATCCCCCGAGAAGGGGAATTCCATCTGCCCTGAGCCACTTCCGAAAGGCAGTGAGCACCCCAGCCCCGATTTGCTGGCATCCAATGTTATTGTGACCCATGAGATGGGAATGGTTGAATGGCACTTGCGCAGATTTTTCCCTTGAAGCCACCAAAGAAAGGGACACTCTCATGGTTGGAGTAAGGTGTATGCGCTGGATTTGGCTGGAGGAATCCCATTGTTGAAGGAACCCTTTTTGGAAGGGCCATGTATGCCATTGCGCCCACTTCACCATAGGAATGGTGGCTGTCATCGTGCCAATTACTTTCAGGCATTGGAGAGCGTAAAGGTGAGATGACGTGAGGGCTGCATGTATTCTGTCTCGAATCACTCCAATCTTCTCTTCTGGAAGGCAAATAGTGCCTTCCACCGTATTGAAATGAGCCCCTAGAAACACAAGGGATTGTGTTGGTTCTAGATGGCTCTTTTCTAAATTCAGGAGCCACCCAAATTCTTGCAGGGTGGAAATGACTAGGCTCCTGTGCTCTAAAAGTTGATCTTTGTTCTGAGCTAGGAAAAGTAGGTTGTCTAGATAGTGGTGGAGACAAACCCCTTTGACCCAGAGAAGAGCCACAACAGATAATAGGACCTTGGAAAAGACCCGAGGTGATGTTGTTAGACCAAAGGAAAGACACTTAAATTGCAGATGCTGATCGCCTACCGCAAAGCAGAGGAATGGTTGGAAGTCCGTTGCCACCGGCACGTGAAAGTAGGCATCTTTCAGATCAATTGAAATCAACCAGTCTAACAGATGTACTGACTGTTGAATTGTAATGATTCCATTTTGAATTTTTCCTCCTGGATAAAGAAATTGAGATGGGTTAAGTCTATGACTGGTCTCCACGTGCCGTTTTTCTTTTGTATCATGAACAGAGGAGAATACATGCCTTTGCCAGGTTCGTCTTCTGGAACAGGGATGGCTGTGCCTTGATCCAATAAACAATTCACGTAAGTTAACAGGACCTGCTTTTTCTCCTCTGAACCCGGAAGAGTTGTGGGAACAAATCTGAATCTTGGGGTGTTGTTGAAAACCCACGTGTGACCGGAGGAGACAGTCTTGACAGTCCAGTAATCCCGAATTGAGGCCGCCCAAACATGCCGGAAGTGGAGAAAGCGAGCCCCCACCTGACATGTTTGAGCGGGCCCAATTTTTAAAAGGACTTCGTGGAATCCTGATTGCCAGAGGAACCACCTTTTGTGGATTTTTTGAAAGAGGACTGCCTGGATTTCCAGGACCTTGAAAATTCCTGACCAGGTCGGTAGCTGCGCGCTTCCCTAGCGCGATCAGAATTTTGTCTTCTTTGAAATGAGCGTTTCTGATACTGTAGGCGTCGGTTCTGAGGGAGGAAACCAGACTTACCCCCTGTGGCCCAGGTTATGGCACTATCAAGCTTGTTGCCAAAGAGAGAGGTTCCCTCAAAAGGAATTCGGCACCAAGCTTGTTTGGAAGCCGGATCCGCCAACCATGGACAGAGCCATAAAGCACAGTGCTGAAAACAGTTGCCAACATAACCCGGGACATCAGGCAGATGACATCAATAGAAGCCTCCCCAAGAAAGGCAGACGCCAGCCTGATCTCCTGGATAGGAGAATCTTTAGCCGAGAATCTTTAATAGAGATACCTCATAGGAAATCAACAACATTGTCAGACCAAAATTCCATAGCTTTGGATAGCAAGTACTGGCTTACAAGCCATTCCTGTTGTCAGGTAAATCCTTTTTAAATCCGAATCAATCCATCTTTCCAAGGGATCTTTAGTAAGATATATAACTCTTCCTTTAGAAGACACTGTATCTTTTAGTCTCCTAAGTGCTGCATACACCAAAGGAGCTGACTCAAGGCGTTTTACTTCCTCTTCCTTGAAAGGATACAGTTTCAAGACTTTAGATTGCATGGAACTCTTTTTGTCCATCTTGCTCCATTCATCAGATATGATGTTACCCAGCTCAGAGAGAAAAGTAAAGTATTGTCGCTCCTTATTGAGCTGCTTGAAGAATTTTCTCTGTTTTGGGGGGGGGGGGGGGGATGACAGGGTCTTCCCACTTCAGAGCCTCTCTTACTGCTTTCACCAAGGAAGGAACTAAAGCATATTCAAACCCCATACCTAGATCTTCCAGATCCGATTCGCTGTCTGAGATAGAAGCGGAGTGACGACTTGGCTGGGAAGATTCCCACATCTCGTGTACTAAACCATAATGGGGCATAATGGGTCTGATGGGGAATCAGGGTGCTGTTGAGCCTCTCTTTCCTGTAGAGATTCTTTCACAACCCGCCTCACCATAGCTTCTAGACGCTGGTCTGCCATAGAGCCCACGATCATTCCCGGGACTCTGTAAGCTTCCTACAGCTTTTAAAAGTGGCGCCCATGATGTCATCGATGGCGTGAGACACTCGCGCATATGCGCGACCCAAGCCTCATCTTTGTATCGGGTCTGCGCATACGCAGAGTGCACGCCGATACCCGGAAGTAAGAGAGCGGCTGCTGGAATGCAGGAAGCGTCAGCGCCAGGCATAGGACACCAGCGACACTAAAGACAAGGAAAAGGAAGGTACAAACCACAAACAAACACTGCTGCCATGCATATATGTATAAAAACTTACCACTCCACCTACGACGACCTGAGCCGACGGAGCCGCCACACACACACCGAGCTCATAGCAGATAATGGCCGCCTAATAGCAATAGGCAGATAGGCCGTGCGCACTTAGATGAACATATTCCAATCCTTCAGAGCTACTTTGCTGTACACTCCATATCCTGCTTAACAGTCAGGGCCTATCGGAGGAGGAGGAACAAAACTTGGCTCTTGGCTGACTTTGATAGTATGGAAGTCATCTTCAGGTAGGAGAACCAACCTGTTTCTACGGAGGAGGAAAAAAAAAGGAACATGGATAGCAGCCTAGAGCAAAGATTTATGGGAGAGGGGTCCTATTGGGTAGTTATGGAGGCGGGGCTAACCCCCACATTGCTGCCATGGAGTCTGTCAGGAAAAAATTCTTCACACAGAATAATGCCGCGTACACACGGTCGGACTTTTCGTCTACAAAAGTCAGACAGCCTGTCCGACAGACTTCCGGCAGACTTTCGGCGGACTTGCGGCGGACTTGCGGCATACTTTCTAACGAACGGACTTGCCTACACACGACCACACAAAAGTCCGACGGATTCGTACGTGATGACGTACACTGGACTAAAATAAGGAAGTTCATAGCCAGTAGCCAATAGGTGCCCTAGCGTGGCTTTTTGTCCGTCGGACTAGCACACAGACGAGCGGATTTCGGGGTCCGTCGTAGTTACGACGTAAAGATTTGAAGCATGTTTCAAATCTAAAGTACGTCGGATTTGAGGCTAAAAAAGTACGTTGAAAGTCCGGAGAAGCCCACACACGATCGGATTACCAGCCAGCTTTAGTCCGTCAGCGTCCGTTGGACTTTTGTAGACGAAAAGTCCGACCGCGTGTACGCGGCATAAGTATATAGGGCTAATATTGCAGTTAGTAAATGATCTGGTGTTTTTGTGTACAGGTTTATAACCACAAGGCCTCTCCAATTAGTTAGGGTGAGTGTTAAAGCAAATACTTGAGAAAAAAAGAAAAATTAAATAAAAAAGTAAAATGCAAAATCTAATTTTATATATAAATTTATATTTATATATATATATATATATATATATATATATATATATAAATTAGCTTGTGGGGATCACCTGAATGACAGTCAGCAGGCACGTTCTGCAAAATCTGGCGGATGCCAGGTTCATTTGCTGGAGGTTTGCAAAATAAAAACAAACAGTAAATTAAATCCTTGCCGTCCGGCGCTAACTAAACAAATAGTCTCCTCTCTATACAGTGCGGGGCTGGTCCCAGTCACCCACAAAACATGGGGAAAAGCAAACCTTTTTAGTCCAACACCCAAGGCTCCTCTCACTCAGGTTCCTTCCTAAGTCTCAAAACCAGAGAGCTCTGTTGTGCTCTCTTCCTGGTCATTTAAAGTCCAGAGTGTGGGCTCAAATGGACCAGAACATCCGGACCGGAACCTAGCCTGCCACAGAGGCTGGAAAAACCCGGGCCGGATTCCGATTTAAGAGAAGAGGAATGAAGACGGCGGAGAAGACCGGGACACCGCTAGCAAAAGACCCGGCAAAAGAGCAGAAGATACCGGAGAGCGTGAGAAGAACCAGAGAGTGTGAAGAAGCCTGAGAGCGCGGGGAAGAAGGAAGAGACCACGGAGAAGAAAGAAGAGACCCCCAAAGTTGGAAGAAGACCCCCAGAGCTGGAAGAAGACCCCCGGAGCTGCCTAATAAATTGTATTAACAACCTGTCTAGTGTGTTTTTTTTATTGACATTTTTTTCCCAGGTGAATGGGTAGGGGTACGATGTACCCCATACTCATTCACATAGGGTGGGGGCCGGGATCTGGGGGCCCCCTTATTAAAGGGGGCTCCTCGATTCCGATAAGCCCCCCGCCAGCAAACCCCGACAACCAACGGCCAGGGTTGTCGGGAAGAGGCCCTTGTCCTCATCAACATGGGGACAAGGTGCTTTGGGGTGGGGGGGCCGCAGGGCGCCCCCCTGCCCCAAAGTACCCACCCCCCATGTTGAGGCATGCGGCCTGGTATGGTTCAGGAGGGGGAGTGCTCGCTCGTCCCCACCCCCTTTCCTGACCAGCTGGGCTGCGTGCTCGGATAAGGGTCTGGTATGGATTGGGGGGACCCCCATGCAGTTTTTTCAGCGTAGGGGGGTTCCCCTTAAAATCCACACCAGGCCCGAGGGCCTGGTATGCTCTTGGAGGGGGAACCAATGCCGGTTTTTTATTTAAAATTTGGCGCGGAGTTCCCCCTCAAGATCATCTGAGCACGCTGAAGTCGGATCATGCAAGACGGCGATCCGACTTTGATCCGACTTCAATGATAGTCAATAGGATAAAGTAGGATCAAAGTCGGACCAAAGTAGTACAGGGAGCATTTCTAAAGTCGGAACGACTTGTGTCGGACCAGTTAGAACGGCTCCCATAGGGAAACATTGAATTTCACACATCATGCGACATGAGCTCCCAATGTCAGAGCGTTTGTCGGACCAGTGTGAACCCAGCCTGAATCACAACCGTCTCTTCTCCCTGTACACATCGATATTGGTCTGGGTAAGCAAAGGGAATTCAATCCCTGACATTTTTTTTTTTCTGTATGTCCTGTTATATTGCCATGGTTCAGGTTTCAGTTCGAGATTATATATGTGCTGACAGTGCTAATAATTACATGGAAAAATAACCTCTGGATAATCTCATATGTAATATGAACTCCCTCTGAAAGTATTCTCTTTATCTGATTACTTTTTGTTTTTTACTCTGCGGTCCTCAATCACAGATCTGTGGAAAGTGACATTCATCTATACCATACAGAAACTTTCAGCTGTGGAAATCCCATTCAGATCCATGACTAATGCTGACTAGTGCTGATCAAATTGGCCAATGTTTGTACCCATACACACTACAACTATTCGTGGACACCTTATCTGTTGTACTGGGAATTAACCACTAATCAGCTGACTTCTGTTTGATTGGGTTGAATGAATGTGTGATTGGTATTGCTATCCGTGTTCTGCTAACGTTATCAGGTTATATTATTATGTGGTGGAGGTATCTTCTATTTTTTAAATTTGTATATGGTGGAATTATTTATAATAAAGTAATTTTTATTATTTTTGCTAAAGTTTTTGTTCCTTGAAGAATCCCTTTTGGACTGTTTGTCCTCTTTTTCTCCAGAGAATTCTTTCTTTCTACCTGTCCAGGGTGCCCGCGATGTCGGCACCCGAAGCCGATCTGTCCCTCGGCTCTCGGATGGAGGCACCGCCATCTTTGGTAAGGGAATCAGGAAGTGAAGCCTTGCGGCTTCACAGTCTGGTTCCCTACTGCGCATGCGTGAGTTGCGCTGCACTATCCCACTGGTCCCTGCTGTCTTCTGGGACCTGTGTGTCTTCCAGAAGATAGCAGGGGGACGGAGGAGGCGCCGAATATGGCATAGATAGCCGCAGTATCCGCGGCTATCTATGCCCGGAAGTGGGAGCAAATACTTGGAATATACAGGTATCTGCTCTCCCCTCAACCCCTGAAAGGTGCAAAATGTGACACCGGAGGGGGGAGGATTCTGAAAAGCGGAAGTTCAATTTTTGGGTGGAACTCCATTTTAACCACTTGACAACTGGGTACTTAAACCCCCTTCCTAACCAGACCAATTTTCAGCTTTCGGTGCTCTCACATTTTGAATGACAATTACTCAGTCATACAATACTGTACCCATATGAAATTTTTGTCCTTTTTTTCACACAAATAGAGATTTCTTTTGGTGGTATCTAATCACCTTTGGGTTTTTTATTTTTTGCGCTATAAAAGGAAAAAGACTGAAAATTTGGTAAAAAAATGAATTTTTCTTTGTTTCTGTTATAAAATTTAGCAAATTCGTAATTTTCTTCTTAAATTTTGGCCAAAATTTATACTGCTCCATATCTTTGGTAAAAATAAATACAAATTGGTGTATATTATTTGATCTTTGTGAAAGTTATAGAGTCCAAAAGCTGTGGTGCCAATATCTGAAAATTAATCACACCTGAAGTACTGACGGCCTATCTAATTTCTTGAGACCCTAACATGCCAGAAAAGTACAAATACCCCCCAAATGACCCCTTTTTGGCATTCCGAGGTATTTAGAAAGATGCATGGTGAGTTTTTTGAAGTTGTCATTTTTTCCCACATTTCTTTGCAAAATCAAGATTTCTTTTTTCTTTTTTTTTTTCACAAAATTGTCATATTAGCAGGATATCTCTCACACACAGCATATGCATACCACAAATTACACCCCAAAACACATTCTGCTATTACTCCCGAGTATGGCGATACCACATGTGTGAGACTTTTACACAGAGTGGCCACATACAGAGACACAACATGCAGGGGAGCACTTTCAGGTGTTCTGGAGCACCCAGGCCAATTCTGACATTTCTCTCCTACATGTAAAAATCATCATTTATTTACTAGAAAATTACATAGAACCCCAAAACATTATATATGTTTTTTTAGCAAAGACCCTAGAGAATACAATGGCGGTTGTTGCAACTTTTTATCTTGCACGGTATTTGCGCAGCAATTTTTTGAACGCTTTTTTTTGGGAAAAACAATTTTCTGCTTTAAAAAAAAAAACCCAGTAAAGTTAGCCCAATGTTTTTGCATAATGTAAACGATGAAGTTACGTCGAGTAAATAGATACCTAACATGTCACCCTTCAAAATTGCACACGCTCGTGGAATGGTGCCAAACTTCACTACTTAAAAATCCCCTTAGGCGACGCTTTAAAATTTTTTACTGGTTAAATGTTTTGAGTTAGAGGAGGTCTAGGGCCAAAATTATTGCTCTCGCTCTAACGTTGGCAGCGATACCTCACATGTGTGGTTTGAACACCGTTTTCATATGTGGGCGGGACTTACGTGTGCGTTTGCTTCTGCATGCGAGCACACGGACAGGGGCGCTTTAAAAAAAAGGTTTTTCTTTTTATTGTTCATTTTACTTTATTTATTTTAGTTTGACACTTTTTTCCAAAAAAAATTTTTTTTTGATCACTTTTATTTCTATTACAAGGAATGTAAAAAAAACATCCCTTGTAATAGGAATATGGCATGACAGGTCCTCTTTACAGTGAGATATGGGGTCAATAAGACCCCACATCTCACCTCTAGGCTGGGAAGCCTGAAATTAAAAAAAAAAAAAAATCCTGGCTTTGATCGTAGCGGTGAGTCTGTAGAAGCACCGGAGGGCGACGGGAAGGGGGGGACGTCCCCTCTTGCCTCCCGTAAGAATGATCAAGCAGCGGAACAGCTGCTATGATTGTTCTTATGGTGTAGGGAATCGCCGGCTGTAAAAGCTGATATCTGAATGATGCCTGTAGCTGCAGGCATCATTCAGATATCCCCGCACAAAGTCAAGGATGTCATATGACGGCTGGTGGGCGGGAAGTGGTTAAAACGCATTTTTTTTTTTAACACAAAGTTGTCCATTTATACAATAGTTATAACACATAGCATGTGCGTACCAAAAATGACACCCCAAAATAGATTCTCCTACTCCTCCTGAGTACGGTGATACCACATGTGTGAGACTTCCACAGCATGGCCACATACAGAGGCTGAGCATAGCTCAGCATTGCAGGGTATCGCCGAGTATGACTGGGTATGGCAGAGTATGGCTGGGTATCACCGAGTATTGCAGAGTATGGCTGGGTATGGCAGGGTATTGCAGGGTAGTGCAAGGTAGTGCGGGGTAGTGCACGGAATTGCAGAGTAGTGCTCGGTATTGCAGAGGAGTGCACGGTATTGCTGGGTATTGTAGAGTAGTGCAGGGCATTAGAGCATGGAGGGATGGCTGAGCATGGATGGATAGCTGGATGTGACTGTATTTGTCACAGAGCAGCGCTATGGGCACTACAGATCCAGCCCACAGCGCTGCTACCATCCGATCCCTCTCCCTCTCCTCTCACTCTGTACCGATCGGTACTCAGACGGAGCGATCACATGGTAAACAGCCTTGATCAGCGGCCGTTTATCGTGATCCATGATGCGCCGGGTCCTCTGGACCCGGCTGTCACGGATGTTCTTGGGTGCGCTCCCCAGGGGGCGTGCGAGAGCAGGATTCTGAGAGGACCTCCATGGACGCCCTCCCAGAATAAGCTGACTGCGCTGTAGCAGTCTTTCGGCTATGGCCCGGTCGGCAAGTGGTTTAAAGAAGTAGTGGCTTCTTTTAGAGGCATTATAAAGTGGAACTAAACCCTCCTATCCCTTATAGCCAAGGACCTACCCTCTTAGCCACTGTTTATCTGCAGTTGCCATGGTGCTGCATGTGTAGTCAGTTATGACCCCGGCCTTTTGATGGTTTGACAGTTTGGTTGAGAACTGTGACAGTTATCATTCAGGACATGCCGTGAATATAACTGTTTCCTAAAACAGTTTGATGGGTTTAGTCCAGTTTTATTTCACGAGTTTCTCTGCATATTCCTGTTGGCAGTTGATACAGGAAAAAAAATAGCTGAAAATGATATTGAAACCTATCCCTATTCACCTCAAGAAAAGCCCATAATGCTTTTAAAGGAGGTCAATTGAAAGAAGCAAATGGATGAAACTCGATCTGGTGAAGCAGAGGTAAAAGATCTAGAGTGTTTATGCAATTAATCTTTGGCTCTATTTGTTTGTACAATCCTCCACACTAAATTTCAAAATATGTATTTTAGAAAGACAAAATATTCTTTTAAACAAGTCGTAAGTTTATATATGAAATCAGCAATAACTGTGGAAAGCTTTTTGTCAGAGCCCTCTGGAGCAAGTGGCATACCAATAGCCATAGCATCCCCTGCAGCTGCTGGGTGACCTGGGAGTGGGACCCAATAAGGAAGGTTGTTGAAACAAATAAAGCATATAAAATGTGTGCGCATGTTGAAATAATACATATCCTTCATTGAATTTCTTAAGCCTCATACACACGATAGGACTTTGTTACAAACTTTCCCGTGGATTTTTGTACAAAGGGTATCGGCCCTAAACTAAGCATACACATGGCAGGACTTTTTCATCCAACTTTCACCAAATCACGTGGTTTTTACTGCCACCCTTTGGTCAACTTCTGTATCGGCGAGATTTGACACCTGCGAGCCCTGTCGCGGGAGCCAGCACCGAGTTGGCTCGCTTATTGGGAAAGTAAAAATGTGTTTTTTCCTTTCGCGATGAGCGACAAGCATTGCCGAAAGGTGTTTGGTATGAATCATGAGGGCGAAATCCATGCCAAATTTTAAATAAAAAAATGGCATGGGTTCCCCTCCAGGAGCATACCAGGCCCTTAGGTCTGGTATGGATTTTAAGGGGAACCCACTACGCCGAAAAAACGGCGTGGGGTTCCCCCAAAAATCCATACCAGACCCTTATCCGAGCACGTGGCCCGGCCGGTCAGGAAAGGGGGTGGGGACGAGCAAGCGCCCCCCTCCTAAGCCGTACCAGGCCGCATGCCCTCAACATGGGGGGTGGGTTCTTTGGGACAGGGGGGTGCTGAGGACAAGGGCCTTTTCCCGACAACACTGGCCGTTGGTTGTCGGGGTCTGCGGGCGGAGGGCTTATCGGAATCAGGGAGCCCCCTTTAAGGGGGCCCCCAGATCCCGGCCCCCCACCCTATGTGAATGAGTATGGGGTACATCGTACCCCTACCCATTGACCTGGGGAAAAAAAGTGTCAATAAAAAAACACGCTAATCAGGTTTTTAAAGTCATTTATTAGGCAGATCCGGGGGTCTTCCGACTTCTCCGCTCTCTCCGGCCTCTTCTTCCGGTTCTTCTCCGGCCTCTTCTCCCACTCTCCGGTTCTTCTGCCGGGCTCCTCCGCTATCTTCTGCTCTTTTGCTGCTCTTTTGCTAGCTGTGGCCCGGTCTTCTCCGTCGTCTTGTTACACCACGCGCTCTCCCGCTGTAATGCCGTGTGCGAGGTGCGCGACGACTTATATAGGCATGGGGTGTGGTCACTGGGTGACCCCGCCCCCTTATGACATCACAGTCCCATCATGCCCTGGGGCTGTGACATCATAAGGGGCCAGGTCACCGGGTGACATCACCCGGTGACCATGCCCCATGCCTATATGTCGTCACACACCTCACACACGGCATTACAGCAGGAGAGAGCGTCGTGTCAACATTGGAAGAAGAGAAGAGGGAACAAGACGACGGAGAAGACCGGGCCACCGTTTCATTTGTTTCGATGCGGCATTCGTTATTTAGGATAATTCGTAACTTCGGATACATTTTGTATTCGTTACGTTGACTAACAGCCATATTTGAAAGGAAATTCCAATACCTATAATTTAATAGTTATTATTAGATATTATTTGAATTTTCGATCTCTACCTCTCTCTCTACCTCTCTCATACCTCTTCTATACCTCTTTTAAGAAAGTATTTTATTAGCTTTAGAAACTGCATTGCCTGCTATTATTCAGTTTAAGATCTACCAAAAAAACATCTTCCTCAACCATCACCAGGTGTTCTCCGCCTATAGTGTATGATGCAAGCATGTTTTTAGCCCCAAAGTCCATAACTTTCATTTATCAACATTAAATCTCATTTGCCACAATGTTGCTCAATTAGTGCACTCAGGTTGGCTTGTAAGTTGGAGACATCCTATGATCATATTATTCCACTACATAACTTGATGTCATCTGCACACACTGCAATGGTACTCTTAATCCCAAACTTTGTATAATTTATAAAATAAGTTAAAAAGTAAGGGTCCCAACACCACACAATTATGAACATTTTAAACCCAAGGGCTGTCAGAGTATACTTAGCAGCTACAGCTTATGTTCCAAAACTGAGTGCTTATTCAGTTTCTTTCCTCCTGCCACACCATTGCCAGGTGGACCAGACAACTTATTTCCATGGCTTACACCGTAATGCCGCGTACACACGATCAGAATTTTCGTCAGAAAAGGCTTGGACTCAAGCCTTGCATACACACGGTCACACAAGTTCTCTGAATTTTCGACCGTCAAGAACGCGGTGACGTAGAACACTACGACGAGCTGAGAATATGAAGTTCAATGCTTCCGAGCATGCATCAAATTGTTTCTGAGCATGCTTCGGACTTGCTACAGACGATCGGAATTTCCGATAGGAACTTTTTCCGTCTGAAAAATAGAGAACCTGCTCTCAATCGTTTGCTGGCGGAATTTCCAATTGTGTGTACTGGGCATTAGGGACAGTGTTCTTCCTTTCCCTATCAGAGCTCATTCCAATCAGATCTATTATTGTCTGTATCCCAGATTTGCAAGGCCCCCACTTTGTCCTCTGTTCACAAGTTCTCTGGGTTTTACCAGGTGGGTGTTCAAGTCTCAGATGATGTGAGCCTCAGCTGCATCAGCTCTATCTGTCATCGAGTCCTTATCCAATTTTTGTGGTGATGTTGACAGTTCTGTTTGCTCTGTTGTTGCCTACACCTCAATTTACTGCTTAGGGGCATCCCATGGTCTACAACCTCCAAAGAGTTGAGCTCTGTTATTTCTAAGCCATTGTTTCTAATTTTTAGAGACTCTTTAATGACTGGCGTAGTACCACTGGATTGGAATAAGGTCAATGTGGTATCTAATATTTAAAAAGGGATTAAAGTCTTTACTGAGTAACTACAGACCTGTTAGGAGTTGAGAGTTTAATAAAAGACCACATAGATAAGATTTTGTTAGAAAATTATATTTTAAGCAGTAGTCAGCATGGATTCACAAAAGTCCAAAGTTATCAAACAAATATAATTTATTTTTATGAGAGGGTAAGCACAAACTTGGCTTACCAACCTGGCTGGGATATACAGTAGTATTCTTGGATTTTGCTAAACCATTTGACACAGTTCTCTGCACATGGATAATGTGTAAGTTAAAGGAGTTGTAAAGTCATTAACCACTTAAGGACCGAGCCTCTTTTTGAGATTTGTTGTTTACAAGTTAAAAACTTCTTTTTTTTGCTAGAAAATTACTTAGAACCCCCAATCATTATATATATATATATATATATATATATATATATATATATATATATATATAATTTTTTTTTCTAACACTCTAGAGAATAAAATGGCGGTCATTTCTGTCACACCGTATTTGCACAGCAGTCTTACAAGCGCACTTTGTTTGGAAAAAATAAGACAACAGTAAAGTTAGCCCAATATTTTTTATATTGTGAAGGATAATGTTACGCCGAGTAAATTGATACCCAACATGTGCTCGTGGAATGGCAAACTTTTACCCTTAAAAATCTCTGTGTGGTTTAAAAAAATCTACAGGTTGCATGTTTGGAGTTACAGAGGAGGTCTGGGGCTAGAATTATTGCTCTCGCTCTACCATTCACGGCGATACCTCACATGTGTGGTTTGAACACCTTTTCATATGCGGGCGCTACTCACGTATGCGGGCACTTCTGCGCGCAAGCTCGGCGGGATAGGGCACGTTTAAAAAAAAAATTCTTATTTATTTTATTTTTTATTTTTTATTTTTACACTGTTCTTTAAAAAAAAATTGTCACTTTTATTCTTATTACAAGGAATGTAAACATCCCTTTGTAATAGAAAAAAAGCATGACAGGACCTCTTAAATATGAGATCTGGGGTCAAAAAGACCTCAGATCTCATATGTACGCTAAAATGCAATAAAAAAAATGGCCCTTTAAGAGCTATGGGCGGAAGTGACGTTATGATGTCACTTCCACCCTGATCTTCCCCTCACTCGTCTCCATGTCAGGCTAGGGAGAGGATCCGATCGCCTCTGCCGTTACCGAAGGCTCCGGTAAGCGTCGGAGGGGACTGGAGCGTGGCGGGATGGGGGCTCCTCTCCCGATAAAAGTGATTTTGCGGTGAATCTGCTGCAGAGACCACTTATCTTGAAGTGGACCGCCCGCTGAAGAAGAGGATACCGGGGTTATGGCAGCTAGCTGATGCCATAACAATGATTATCCTCTTCAAAGTTCCGACGTATAATGATGGTGGTCGGTCCGGAAGTGGTTAAGATAAAAAGCCTCCTGTGTGCAGCAGCCACCCAGCACCCCTACTACCTACCTGAGCCCCATCTCTCTCCAGCAATATCCACGAGTGTCTTGGTTACCAGGCTCTCCCTCCTGATTGGCTGAGATGCAGCAGTGGCGCCATTGGCTCCTGCTGCTGTCAATCAGTCAGTCAGCCAGTCAGGAGATAGAGGGGACGGGGCCGCAGCTCCGTGTCTTAAGGGAAGCAGGGAGCTGTGACTCAGCTCAGGTGCCCCCATAGCAAGCTCCTTGCTGTAGGGGCACTTAACAGGAGGGAGGTGCCAGGAACACAAGAGGGCCCAGTGAAAAGGAGGGTCTGTGCTGCTCTGTGCAAATCCACTGCAACAGAGCAGGTAAATATAACATGTTGTTATTTTTATAAAAAAAAAAATAGACTTTGCAATCACTTTAAAGTCTACAGGCTGAATTTATTCTCTTATGAGATGAGGTGGTTAAGAGGGGGATATGATCATCACGTTGTGACATTGGGTAGTCAGCTCTTATGGTAGATGCATTTATACAGTGAATCAATGGCAGAGAGGAACTATATTTAATGGCGTGGTAGCCCACTTTTATTAAAATGGCAGAAAACAGTCTTCCCACGTAGGGAATCTTCTCCAGCTTTAGCAAAACAAACACTAGAAAATGCAGAACCACCTGGCTCATAAGCTCACTCAGCTTCAACTGCAGTACCACGCTCCATCTCTTACCAGTCTCTGACTGTGTTGTCCAGCTTTCCTTGGTACTTGGCTTTAGCCTTTAGTCGCAGTGCTCTGCTGCATGGCCCACCTCTGGCCTATGGATTGGGGTTCTCCTGGCATCCTGATAGGAGCCAAGCTGATTCCTGGAACGAGACCTGCTGTTTCTTGGTTTCTGGCTGGGAACCTCTGAACCCTTGGTGAGACCCTCTGTCTGTTGGCTTCTAGCTGGGGCCACCTGACCCATGGGTAAGATCTTTCATCTCCCACACTGGAAGCAGTGTCCAAACTGGTAGTTCTGAGCTATCCTCTGACCTGAGTATATACCAACCCTGTGTACTTATCCAGGTTGCAGGCATCTAGCAAAACCCCGACACAGGGTTGAATGTTCTGATCCAGATCTAAAGAATCTGGAGAAAGCCAAATTCTAAAAAATTCTAAAAAAAACTAGTCTGGAACATCACATTTACCCTAAATGTAAATCCTGTGTTACATTTTCACATATTCTCACAGTGACAGGGCCTCCCACCATCACAATGTATAGATACATAAGTGGTCTATTAGGGTTGCACCGATACCGATACTAGAATTGGTATTGGTGTTGATACGGAGCATTTGCACAAGTACGTCTACTCGTGCAAATGCTCCGATACTTAAACCGATACCTGGTCAGCCTCACAGGTGATCGGTGCAGTGGTGGGGGTAGTTACAAGCACCGATCTCCCTATATAGCTTTCACTAAAGCAGCTGACACCCGCTCCTCCTCCTCCTCTCCCTCCCACAGCATTCAGCTGCTTTATTGAAAGCTATACAGGGAGATTGGTGCTTGTAACTGCCCCCAACGCTGCACCAATCACGCCGACTGTCCCCTGTGTCCTCCTCCAGTCCTCCTCTGTGTCCCAGATCTGTTAGGATGGAAATCAGACGAAGGAGCCGGTAAATATGTAATTTACTGGCTCCTTCCTTTTCTGAATATACAGTCAGTGATTACTGACTCTGTCCATTCATAACTGAGCATCGTAAACTGTGACCCTGATTCTGACCCTAGTTAGCCTACCCTGACCTCTGCCTGTCCCTGATTTTATACTCATCCTCTGCTGCCTGCCCTGACCTATGACTGTCCATGAATCACAATTATCATTTGCTGCCTAACCTCACCCCTTCCTTTCTCTGGATTACTTTAATTGTCTGCTACCTGCTCTGATCGCTTTCTGTTCCTGGATTATAGTCGATAGTCTGCAACCTGTCCTGACCACCACCTGCCTCTGGATTTTGTTACCGGCTACTCTCCTGCTGTGCTAAAGTTCAGCCTGTTACTCCTGGAGACCACATACTCTTTCCTTTATCCTTGCTCAGTACAGATTGGCCTGCTTGCAGTAATGGAGCAGGGGCAACCAAGTTTGATAAACCTAATAATGTTATTTCCTTGCTGCAATCTGGGTGGGATGAAGGTGACATGGAGATTTTTATACCTACCTCACTTATATAGAGTGATTAAACCTTTATCTATGTAAGAATTAAAAACGAATGAAACTTGTGCGAAAAAATAAACCATTACATTTATTTATACAGAAAAGAAACATTAGAGATTACCAAATATAACGTGGAGGATACAACCTTAAAACATAGATGTTACCAATGTTACAAAATATTGCTATGATGGTCATACACATGCCAGCAAGAGATTAATAATATATTAAGGCAAAATCCTACGGTAGAAAAAGTTACAGAAAAGAGACTTATTATTATTATTATTATTATTATTATTACATTACCAAGACCGCCCTCATGTTACCATGCTTGCGGGGGGGGGGGGGGGGGCACACCGAGAGGAAGAGAGCCTGTGAAGATCTCTGTACTGTCTTTTATACCCCCCCTTATGCCCCTATTCTCACCAATCCAGGTTCCCACCCCCCTGGGACCTTGTCATTGGTCTAGAATTGCTCACATAAGCATTGGCTACCTCTAAAGCCTCCTAAATGTTCATTGGTTCATAGTTGCCTCAAATTCTGATTGGCTGCACCTCAAGCCTCTTTGCCTACCATGCCCAGGACTAAAACTTCCGGTGCCTTTAAGTCTGAGAACCTGAGTACTTGTTTAATTATCTCTTGATTTCCAACCGTCAGCCCTCTGTGATATAACATAAATTAGCATTTGAAGGACTTAAGAGCCGCAATGTCTGAAATGGCCCTCTATACGAACAATAGGGTAATTCAGTTACTATGCAGACAGCAGATCAAACACGGTGTGTTTGAGATACCAAAAACAGTAAATAGGCCCACCTTCCAATACACATGTTCCTATAAAAAAAAAAAAAAAAAAAACTATATATATATATATATATATATATATATATATATATATATATATATATATATATATATATGTGACTCAGGGGGTTGGATGTGTCATTGCCATCACCCCTTTGAAGATTTAGAAAGAAATATACACCTCAATGTGGGATTTTTAAGGCAATGTAGTAGAAAGCAAAATTGTATTTAAATAAAAAGATAATTTATTAATACATAGAAAAAAATAACATACAAAAATACTTTTGATAATTTTGCGATTAAAAGAACCGTCAGATGACATGAAATAAACCAAGAGCCAAAGCTCCTACATCGTGATACATCCTGCTGCAAGATACAATCACCACCTATAATGATGCGATGGCGTCAAGTAGCGATATTCCAACGCTTTTCAACTTTATAACATCAAAAAGAGTCTTTCTCAGGGAAAGATTGCATCACGTTCTGAAGTTTCAAAAAATAACAATGTTACCGACAATATATATATTGCATGTATTTCATTGATCGCATGGATTGAACAACTTACATTTTCCGTATAGTTGCAAGAAAAAATGCATTCCCAATGCTACAGGGGGGGTCTCCGCTATTTGTTGCCCCTACTGTCTGATATCCTCTACAGGATGGCGGGGTATAT
The DNA here is from genome assembly GCA_037952835.1 of Lithobates septentrionalis. Taxonomy (NCBI): domain Eukaryota; kingdom Metazoa; phylum Chordata; class Amphibia; order Anura; family Ranidae; genus Lithobates; species Lithobates septentrionalis. The sequence goes on along the minus strand of JBBDGP010001546.1, from coordinate 1,361,388 downwards.
TTTGAAGGAACCAATAATAGGCAGCCAGTAGAATTGCTATTAAAGACAAGGGCGAAGAGGATTTTTTAATAATTGTAAAAACAAAGTTTTTCCAGAGATCAATATTCTCTGAGGCTAAATGGTGAAATGATTAAGGCTTATATGAAGTTACCTTCTGGTGATGTGGTCGAGTATGAGTCTTAGAAGAGTACACAGGAGCCTATACCTCTGAGCCCAAGCTGTAGAGTACCTCTCGGTTGAAAGCCGGGTGGGAAATGCTGCCATGAGCCGTCCCTAGCGTCCTAATAAATGGATGTTGGCGTGGCTAAGAACTCAGAGCATCGCATCGCTGTGGCAACGCTTCGCTGCCAATTGGTGCTGTTGTTGGGGGCGCGGTGCTGTCAAGGTGGTGTTCTGCCCCCCACGTCAAGGATGTCGGGATGTCAGAAGCTTGGGGCATCGCATCTCCATGGCGACGCTCCACTGACTATTGTTGCCATTGCGGAAGACGCAAAGCGTCGTTCCACCCCTTGATCGGGGCTCCACGCCTCCCCTCCCCATGTCCTATGGGGTGTGGGCGTGGCTTGCCGAGACAAGGGAGGTAGGCGTCGCGTAACCCTGGCAACACAGCGCGTTCCCATTGTCTATCGACGGTACGTGCAGTGTCAGAGTCATGTGACTCTGACACTGCGGGGACGCCGTTTAACCTGATAGAAGATAAAAAAAAAATAATAATTAGGAATCGTCTCATGCATGGGCAAAAACCAACCTGGGTGAAACAAGGGAACAAATAGCTTGTTTATTCAGCAAGGAACCTTTTGAATCAAGGTAAAAAATAATTTAAATTCATGCTCCATGGTTTGATAAGGCATGGTGCACACAAAAAAGAAAAACGGTAAAAGGGCAATGGGAATAGCTGTATTAATTTCTGGAATATGCAGTTCAGTTTTGGGCACCAGTTCTCAAAAAGGATATCGGGGAACTGGAGAAAGTGCAGAGAAGGGCAACCAAACTGATAAGAGGCATGGAGGAGCTCAGCTATGAGGAGAGATTAGAGGAACTGAATTTGTTCATTCTTGAGAAGAGGAGAATAAGGGGGGATATGATTAACATGTTCAAATATATAAGGGGTCCATATAGTGAACTTGGTGTTGAGTTATTCACTTTACGGTCAACACAGAGGACAAGGGGGCACTCTTTACGACTGGAGGAAAAGAGATTTAGTCTCCAAATACGGAACGGTTTCTTCACAGTAAGAGCTGTGAAAATGTGGAATAGACTCCCTCCAGAGGTGGTTCTGGCCAGCTCAGTAGATTGCTTTAAGAAAGGCCTGGATACTTTCCTAAATGTACATAATATAACTGGGTACTGACATTTATAGGTAAAGTTGATCCAGGGAAAATCAGGAAGGAATTTTTTCCCCTGCTGTAGCAAATTGGTGCATGCTCTGCTGGGGTTTTTTGCCTTCCTCTGGATCAACTGTGGGTATAGTATTGGGTATATTGGATTGTACAATATTTTTTTTTTCTTTATGGTTGAACTGGATGGACTTGTGTCTTTTTTCAACCTGACTAACTATGTAACTATGTAAATTTAGGGGATAAATGAAAACCGCATCATTGGGGATTTTGAATTATTCCATATGTGGAGTGCCTATACCCTTTAGGACGGTCTCTATCTACCTTTACCTCCGGCATGAAGGTTAGGGAGGGAGAAACCGTTTAGGACTAATAACCACCGACACAGTGAAAAACCCCCCCACGGTCCTGGATCATAATCGGGATCCGTGGGTGTCAGGGCCACGGTATTTAACACGTGGCCCCCCTGTGCCGGGTAGGGATAAAGGGACAGAAAGGGCAATCACTATCGGGACCTAAAATCCCAGCACTGGGAAGCAATTGAAAAAGTTGTTCTCCTCCACTGCGTTCAAAATGACAGAAGTTATACAACAATCATGAAGGTAAATGAAATTTGATAGACTACAAATAGTAATAATGATAATAATATAAAATAAAAGAAAACTCTCTCCGAGAATTTTTTGGACTGAGTGTATGCCCGATGCCTTGGTGGTTTGGAGCAGGGGGTCTCTCAGTGTGGAGCCAATGAGAGGTGCTATTTGTCCCCTTGTTTCACCCAGGTTGTTTTTTGCCCATGCGTGAGACGATTCCTAATTATTATTATTTTTTTATCTTCTATCAGGTTAAACGGCATCCCCGCAGTGTCAGAGTCACATGACTCTGACACTGCACGTACCGCCGATAGACAATGGGAACGCGCTGTGTTGCCAGGGTTATGCGATGCCTACATCCCTTGTCTCGGCAAGCCACGCTCACACCCCATAGGAAATGGGGAGGGGAGGCGTGGAGCCCCGATCAAGGGGTGGAACGATGCTTTGCGTCTTCCGCAATGGCAACAATAGTCAGTGGAGCGTCGCCATGAAGATGCGACGCCCCAAGCTTCTGACATACAGACATCCTTGACGTAGGGGGCGGGACGCTGCCTTGACAGCATCGCGCCCCAACACCAGCACCAATTGGCAGCGAAGCGTTGCCACAGCTAAGCAATGCACTGAGTTCTTAGCCACGCCCACATCCCTTTATTAGGACGCCAGGGACGGCTCATGGCAGCATTTCCCACCCGGCTTTCAACCGAGAGGTACTCTACAACTTGGGCTCAGCGGTATAGGCTCCTGTGTACTCTTCTAAGACTCATACTCGACCACATCACCAGAAGGTAACTTCATACAAGCCTTAATCATTTAATCATTTAGCCTCAGAGAATATTGATCTCTGGAAAAACTTTGTTTTTACAATTATTAAAAAATCCTCTTCGCCCTTGTCTTTAATAGCAATTCTACTGGCTGCCTATTATTGGTTCCTTCAAAATATACCCCGCCGTTCTGTAGAGGATATCAGAAAGTAGGGGCAACAAATAGCGGAAACCCCTCCTGTAGCATTGGGAATGCATTTTTTTCTTGCAACTATATGGAAAATGTAAGTTGTTCAATCCATGCGATCAATGAAATACATGCAATATATATATTGTCGGTAACATTGTTATTTTTTGAAACTTCAGAACGTGATGCAATCTTTCCCTGAGGAAGACTCTTTTTGATGTTATAAAGTTGAAACGCGTTGGAGTATCGCTACTTGACGCCATCGCATCATTATAGGTGGTTATTGTATCTTGTAGCAGGATGTATCACAATGTAGGAGCTTTGGCTCCTGGTTTATTTAATGTCATCTGACGGTTCTTTTAATCGCACAATTATCAAAAGTATTTTTGTATGTTATTTTTTCTATGTATTAATAAATTATCTTTCTATTTAAATACATTTTTTTTCCACTACATTGCCTTAAATATCCCACATTGAGTTGTATATTTGTGTGTATATGTGTGTATATATATATATATATATATATATATATATAAATAATATGTAGCAAATACCCCCGAAGGAGCTGCTTGTATTATTGTTATATCCGTAATTCACGTTTACCACCTACCCATAAATTCGGAAACACAGTCCATAATGCTTTTTCTCTTGCTTTATTAAATAACATGAACTGGGATAGGAGAAGGACTTCTTCTGAGATGCTCTTTTGTTGCATTATCCTCTTTTCACTTTCTCTTATGGAGAACTATAACCAATTGCAGATAATAGAAAATCACTTTGTGTGATTTCTTTAATCAGGGAAGATGGAAGTAAATTTGATAGAGAATAATAGATAAAGAGTCACTCTGAATAACATCTTCATCTGCAGAACTCCTTAGGAACAGTCTGTATCTCTATATGTGTGCTTGCAGCTTTACCGCTACCTTTTTACCACTACTTCCCATCTGCATGGTACTTCCAAGTTGAGCTAAAGAAAAGTCACTCTGAATAACTCCTCCCGCTTGACTGATTGGAATCCCAGGGCATTGCTGAACCCAAAGTCACAGGCCATCACCGCCTGTCTCACTGACTTGCGTACCAACATCCCTCAGCCTCTGGCATTACCCTTCCCTTGGGCTTTCACTCATGTGATCAACAGTCCATGTGCCACTCAAACGATCGATCGCCCAGTTTCCTTCCACTTAGTTGCTACTTCTTCTGCAATAAAAATGCAGGGACTAGTGCGCAAAACCACAACCTCACCAATGAAAATCCAACCTAAACATTAAAAAATGGTACCAGATGAAAAAGCTGCAAACATAGAAGAATGCACTTACACACCCCAATAGAATGGTAATTAAAATAAGGTATGGTATGTGGCGCTAATCTATCCCTAAGTACCAAAATACGGAAATGGCTCAACAAAGCTGCACCAATCTGTATACAATACAATCTTCCTATTGCAAATGTAGGTGTGTAGCAATACCTTAAGACCAATACAAAAACTGGGGACAACCACAGATTGCTACCACAATATTACATATCACTTCTTGCTTCCAAGTGCAAGGTGCATATATGTTAAAAATACCACACGATAACCCATGCATCACAATGTTAACTTATGAATCCTCATGCCTAAAAAATACATAAAATATTAAAGTGCTTCGTGCAGGGTGCAGCTCCTGTTGCGATTAATGATGCAAATAATAAAAAGTGACACAGTGTGCAAAATTATCCTAAATTGCATAAATATGTGACTGAAAAATGTGTCACTTTAACTTTATTTAAAACTTTATTTAAAATACTACACTATGGAAGCTACTCTTTTCTTCCTTATCACCATTCTGGGATCATTGTGAGTGGCGGGGAGCGTCACACAGAGTCAGATCCACGGACACCCTCCAGGGAAGGTGAATCGCCTCAGGAAACCCATCCTCTCCACTGAAGCATCATCCATCTGCTTGATTCGGCCCATTGAGGGCCGCCACTGGAGGTGAGAGGCTGGGGGAAATAATTGGTGTGTGCACCAGAACTGAAGTGGAAGAATTCAGCACAAGTCACTTTTATTTGCACTTTATAAATAGACTTTTATGTGTGGACATTAGGAGTCACATTGCACGATAACAGCGTTTGTGTGGACTTTATTGCACTATTGTCACTTTTTATGTACTGCACTGTCTATATGTGGATGCAGGGTTTTTAATCGCATCTCAAGTCGAATAGATGCATGTATAAGTATATTGCAAAATTGTTACTTTCTGGGTACTGTTATTTCCTATATGTTGATGCGTAGCTCCGAGTCGCATCTATAGTCGCATATATGCATTCATGAGTACTTTGCACATCGGGTCATTTTGCATTTTTATAACAAGAGTTATATTTTGTAGAGGAGCACTGTACACTTAATATTTATAGCACGAGGAACCATACACACATTTTTTTGCACTATATTATTTTTGGTCTGTATTTTTCAGTCACATATTTATGCAATTTAGGATAATTTTGCACACTGTCACTTTTTATTATTTGCATCATTAATCGCAACAGGAGCTGCACCCTGCACGAAGCACTTTAATATTTTGTGTATTTTTTAAGCATGAGGATTCATAAGTTAACATTGTGATGCATGGGTTATCGTGTGGTATTTTTAACATATATGCACCTTGCACTTGGAAGCAAGAAGTGATATGTAATATTGTGGTAGCAATCTGTGGTTGTCCCCGGTTTTTGTATTGGTTTTAAGGTATTGCTACACACCTACATTTGCAATAGGAAGATTGTATTGTATACAGACTGGTGCAGCTTTGTTGAGCCATTTCCATATTTTGGTACTTAGGGATAGATTAGCGCCACATACCATACTTCTTCCGCAATGATTCTTTGTTTCCCTATCTCCTTTCTGGCCCGATCCCTTCCCCGCAGGGGCGGCCAACGACACCAGCGACTACATGCAGTACGGTGTCGTCTCTTCCTCTATGGAGACTGGTTCCCCACCCTCCTTGCAGGGGGGGCTCCGTTGGCTCCCCAGAGGGGGAACCTCTCCCCTTCGGGAACCAGGCTGGCTTCTCCAAGCCCGAACAGGACTCCTCAAAAACTCTCTTGACTGACCATGTGACCCGGCTTTTATATGAGAGTTCCGGGACACTGCCCAACAAATTAATGATTGGCCGAGTCTCGCACACAAACTACCTGCCACTCAAATCCTAAATGAACAAACAGGCCTGCTGCAATGGTACAAGCCTGCCTAAATTTACCTGACATTGTAAACTAACAAAAAGGTCACCTACATAAAAGTAGGTGCCCGCTACATACATATATATATATATATATATATATATATATATATATATATATATATATATATATATATATATATATAATGGGGCATGGTAATCTATTTAGAAAGTCCTCACGATGGTTCCCTTGAAGCTCCTTGATATAAATCTGAATATTCAAAATCTCCACCACAAAGGCTCCCCTCAGGAAAGGTTTTTACCATCTAAAAAATTCAAAAAGCATTTGACACTGTATGCTTGCCCAATTCATTCAATACACTTGAAAGGTGGGGGTTTGCCTTCACTTTCTGGTGATCATCAAGGCTCTTTTTTCCACCACAAGAGCGCAAGTGCGATTGCAAGGGTGCTACTCCCAGCCTATACATATGCGGCAAGATTGCGATTGAGATGCCGGTTGCAAATTGATAAATGCTTATTGTTTGCGGTTGGCCTCCTTTTATTTGTCACATCGCCTTTGACATCCACAACTAATATTTTACGTCTACTCAAGGGCTTTGAAATCATATCAGGACTTCATATACGGTAAATATATCCAAATCTATGGCCCCAAATGTAATGGTTTCTACAGACCTACTTGACCGCCTCATATCACTCTTTCCTTTTGTCTGTAGTGAGAAACAGATTCAATATTAAAGTGATATTAAAGTCTTAAAAAGTACACATGCGGCGCTAATAAAAAGCAACAGTCTTTGAAGTTTTAAAGGGGAAAAGATGATAATCCCTTCACCAGTTTTCAGTGTGTATAGAGAAGCACACCACACCACGTGAGAATAAAATCTGCTTACCAGATAGCAGGTGATAAGTATTCATAACTTCCCAAGGCATCACATCTGAACTCGTCAATCACCAGTAGATGTTTAAAATACACTGCAACTTCCAGTTCCGGCGCCGCATGGAGTGACTGCTCCTCTCGGCTCCCACAGCACGACCCAAAAATGGCCTAAAAAATCAGCCCGAGCCGCTCCACGACCACACATCCTCCTCCGGGGGTCGCCCCCCCTTGCATGGACAAGTTTTTGGAAAAAACGGCGCCCGCACGCCAACGGCCCTGATGGCGCCGACAGCCCAGCCGCAAATCGCGGCCCCGGTCTCGGCCTACCCGGATCCTCCTGCAGACGCGCTGACGGTGGCAATGGAGGTAAGTGGCTGCACAATCTAACCCCCCCTCTCCCCTCTTCACATGCCTCCTCCACACAGCATACCTCCTCAACACAGTATGCCTCCTCCACACTGCAAGCTGGGGACAACAGCACAGAGCGCATAGCACAGGCTGTGGCTGCTCTCCTATCCCCCATGATAGCTGCATCTGTGGAGAAAGCTGTCAATGCAGGCATGAAGCAGATTAAGGCCCAACTAGGGGAACACACTGCTAGACTCAATGACTTAAAGCACCGTTTATCTAACATGGAAGAGGAGCTTTACCAGGCGCAAGCCACAGAACAAACCTAGGACAAGACCAATCAACATGTTTTTCAAAAACTGGAAGATTTAGAAAATAGATCCAGAAGGAGTAACCTGCAATTCGTGGGCGTCCCAGAATCGCTGCAAACTCCTGCTTTTCTGAATTCTGCTTCATGCGCATCCCGGAAGCATTAGGCCTTCCAGACCCCTGCATAGTGGAAAGGGCCCACTGCATGGGATCTTTCAACTCTGAATGCAAAACACCCCGGCCAATAATCGCCAAATACCTAAACTACTCTGACAAGGCCCTTATTTTACAAAAGTTCTGACAATCCCACTCACTTCAAATTGATGGAATAAGGGTCCTGATATTTGCTGATTACTCAATTGCAGTCTCATAGAAAAGGAAAGCTTTTCAGCAGGTCTGCACGGAACTCTGTAAACCGCAAATCAAATTCACACTGGCCTTTCCGGCTACTCTTCGCCTCAAGACCCCTAATAGCGAACAACTTTCATTCCAAGACCCCTCTGAAGCGGAAGCTTTCTTACGGTCTCTGCATGCGGGCCCACACCTCATCCAAAGCTGCCCCAATCAACCGCTCCCTGGACCAAAGGAGCCCACGAAAAGACTCCCCCAAACGCTTCAGGCCCTCGGCCCCGGATCACCACCGTGCCACTCCGCGCTGAGATGGGGGACGCAACTTTGTACCTGCAACTCACTCTCTCAAGGTTGCGTACTATGCAGCACCTCAGGTTTTGAATCTGTTTTGTATCAGCACCTCGCTGCTTCTCCCTCTTGCCACCAGTTTCAACTACTGATGCTACCACCATTATGGTGGCCATATATATATCACTGTGTTCTAAGGTAATTTTCTTTTTTTTTTTCAGCTAATAATATTTGTTCTCATTCTACATTGTTTCTATTATAGTATACTACCCCTCCTGGCCTATTACCTCCTCCCCCCCCCTCTGCCATCTATCCTGGGGCACTGGCACGCCACTAGTCTCCCTGACACCACTCTCCTATAGCGGGAATAGTTTCATACATCATGATACAGCAACAACCTCACAATATCAACTACACGGTGACAAATTTGTAAATTCGGCCCATTTCTCTTTTTCAACCCCCCCCCAACATGAAAATTGTTTCTTGGAACGTAAAAGGGCTTAGATTCCCTAACAAGAGAATGAAGATCCTCCAACATCTCAAAAGAATTAAAACTGACATTGCCCTACTCCAGGAAACTCACTTATCAACCCCTGATTTTCATCGTATTAAAAAGGTCAGGGTAGGCACAGTCATAGGCTCAGATGCCAATGGGTGCAAAGCAGGAGTTCTCTTGCTGCTACACAATAACCTCCCCTGTACGGTCTTATCCGTACAATCAGACAGCCAGGGACGGTTCATCTTGGCACATATTCAAATAGGATCCAAAGACCTAGTGATTTCAAACATATACGCCCCTAACAACCCTGGTAAACCCTTCTATAGTGAATTATCTGCATGGTTACTTCAAAATACCCACCTCCCACACTTAGTTGGAGGAGATTTCAATGACATCCTACATCAGACTGATGACAGATCTTCCCCTAAATGTCTCAGGTCAGGACTTGATCCCACCACTCCCACGCACTTTGCATCCACCATGGAATGCCTCCACCTCCAAGACCTTTGGCGCCTAACACACCCTGCTGACAGGGAATTCACCTTCTACTCCAACCCACATAATGTACTCACCAGAATCAACTACTTTTTTGGCTCTGACAATCTAATCCCCATGTTATCTGATGCAGACATCCTTGACATTGCCATATCTGATCACACCCCAATTTCAGTGCAACTCGACCATCTCGACTTACCTCCCCATCCCAACATATAGCGCTTCCCTTCATACCTCCACAATAACACTAAATTCCAACAATTCATGGAAACATCATGGACAGAATACACCACGGCCAATGCCCCCCACTCTGATCCAAACCTCTTCTGGGACGCCGGCAAAGCATTCCTCAGGGGTCAGATCATCTCTTATGCTACCTCCTTTAAAAGGAATACTTTATCAAATACAAATTAGCCAGTGCGCAACTACATTAGGCGCAAAGATCCCTATATACCTTGGACTCCCCTGACACTAGAAATGAATGGCAGGTAGCCAAGAGGGTCTTCAACACCTGGGCAGACACACTTGAGTTAACTAAAAAAGCACACTTATGAGGCATACACATGATTGGAAATTCGGCCAGCAAGAGACCGATGAAAGCTTTTGGTCGGAAAATATGACCGTGTGTATGCTCCATCGAACTTTTGCTGGCCAAATTCCAGACAGCAAATGATTGAGAGCATGTTCTCAATTTTTCGGTCAGAAAAAGTTCTGCATTTGAACTTAATTTTCTCGGCTCGCCGTAGTGTTGTACGTCACCGCATTCTTGACGGTCGAAAGTTCAGCGAACTTTTGTGTGACCATGTGTATGCAAGCCAAGCTTGAACGGAATTCCGTCGGAAAAACCATCCAAGATTTTTCTGACGGAAAATCCGCTCGTGTGTACGCGGCATTACACGCCACCCTCCACAAGTTCAGAAACAAAGCAGGCACACTATTAGCTAGGCTCTGTAAGGGACCTTTCTGCCCGACCCACATTACCTCCCTTCGAGACACTAATGACAATGTAAATACCACTCCGCAAATGATAAATAGAGCAATGCTTAAATACTATTCAGCACTGTATGCTCCAGACTTCATAGACAGACAGCACACTCTTTCCTAGAGAATATAGATATTCACTCCCTCGCAACTAGAAGCTCTCAATGCCCCTATCTCTCTACCCAAAATCTCTAACACCATCCACAACTTAACCCCCTCTAAGGCCCCTGGTCCTGACGGATTCACTAGTGAATTCTACAAAACCTTACAAATTATCACAGAACCCACTCTTCACAAGGTTTACAATGGCATTAGGTCCGGTGGCCCATACTTACCAACAGGCAACCAGGCCATTATTAAACTACTCTCAAAGAAAGGCAAAGACCCACCAGACCCAGGCTCCTACAGACCCATCTCCCTATTAAACCTAGATGTCAAAATCCTATCCAAAATCATCACCACTAGGCTTGCTGCCATCATCCCCTCCCTGATACATCTAGCCCAATCTGGATTTGTGAAAGGCAGAACAGCCACCCTGAACATCCGTAAGGTCATGCTGGCCCTGGAACATGGCAAAAATAATACAGACGGTGACTACGCCATCATTAAGTTAGATGCGGAGAAAGCCTTTGATAATGTCAGCTTCGAATGGCTCTCCATGGCTTTGACAAAAATGGGTTTCACTGCCACCTCATTAACACCATGTATACAGCCCCTGCAGCTAAGCTGGTGGCAGCAGGCCTACTCTCAGATGAATTTTGCCTCCACAAGGGTACATGACAAGGCTGCCCCTTATCCCTGCTCCTTTTCAATACTGCACTAGAACCACTATCCAGACACCTAGCTCAAATAGCCCCCCTACATGGCATTAAAATTGGCAAACATGACCTGCGTACTTCCCTCTTTGCGGACGATGTCCTTATATTTTCAGCGAACCCCTCCGACATGTCCACTATCAAAAAGGTATTTGATGAATTTAGGTCCTGTTCAGGCCTCCGCATTAATTATGGCAAGAGTGAAATTCTCCCCATAGGAACTCTATCCAACCCCCCCCCCCCCCCGGACTCAACACTACATTTTTTTCAGTCGCTAGCTCCCATATCACCTATCTCAGAATCAAAATTGGGAAACTACCCTCCTCTCTATACCACCTTAACTACCCTCACCTGATTGCAAAAATCTCTCAGGAATTGGTTAACTGGATAGATCTGCCCCTCTCGCTCCTGGGAAGATGCCACTTGGTGAAAATGATCAGTTTTGCTAGATTATTATATCCACTGCAAACTATCCCTCTACTCCTTCACCATAAAGATGTTAAACTCCTTAATTCAGTCATTTCAAAATTTCTATGGCAAAACAAACGACCACGTATAGCCTTAAAGAAATTGTATCTTCCCAGACGTGAAGGGGGTATTAGTCTCCCAAATCTTAGAACTCATAACTTGTTGTGCTTATTAAGAACTGGATTGGATATCACAATCCTCAAGGTATTCCAAATACTCCATGGAGCCTGCAATGGCCCACCCTTTCTCTTTAGTGGCCCTCCTTCCCGCCTTTATACCAACACAAACTCCTGCTGAGAGACATCGCTATTGCCTGGAGAGACACCAGGAAAAGCCTCAAGCTTTCCCCATTCATATCAAGTCACCTACCAATACAAGGGAACCCTAGCTTCCCCCCTGGACTGATACATAAACCATTCACTATCTGGCAAGAAAAAGGCCTTACAAAATTCTTCTCTCTATGCGACATGGATACAGGGCGACCTGTAACTTTCTCATCTATAGCTGAAACTTTCTCACTCCCCCAAGCTCATGCTTTCCACGTTTGGCAATGCATCAGTTTCTTAAAGGACGCATGCAAAGAGGACCGTAAACGATTAACACCAACCTTCACAGACCAGCTACTCCTAGAAGGATCCTATAAAATATTGAACATTTATAAACCTCTCCTTCGGAAGACCACCCCCTCTCTGGCATCCTCATCTGCAGCCAACTGGGGAAAAGACTTCCCGGATGCGGACCTGGTAGAAAAAATACTACAGGGTTTCAACACAGTAGAATGCTTAATCCCCAATGAAATATGGAGAGAAACTCAACTAAAGATCGTCAATTGAGCCCATATACCAGGGATATGCAATTAGCGGACCTCCAGCTGTTGCAAAACTGCAAGTCCCATCATGCCTCTGCCTCTGGGTGTCATGCTTTTGGCTGTCAGTCTTGCTATGCCTCATGGGACTTGTAGTTCTGCAACAGCTGGAGGTCCGCTAATTGCATATCCCTACCATATACCCTTCCTCTCTTCCAAAATAGAACAGAACAGTGCTAAATGCTCCCTCTGCCACCAACTGAGACCATCCCTGGCTCACCGTTTTTTGGGCGTGCTCCTACATATCTACCTTCTGGAATCAGGTCCTATCCTACATTTTTGAAATAACCCTACTAAAGTTATGATATGATAGGATATGTCTACTCATCGCTTGAAGAACCATTTTGAAAAACTGGTCTTCATCTCACTGCCCTAATACTACCCAAATCAAACGAGAGTTCCTACTCCTACTATTCAAAGACTGATTCAACACAGACTTCAAACAGGAAAGATCTAAAGGCCACTTCTACTTCAAGTGGCAACCCTTCATGCTCTCAGCACCCTCTCCAGAAGACCTCGTCAGTCTACTCCTGGCCAGTACTCGTTCTCATATTATGGGACTCTCCCGTCAAGCCTAGGGGAGACAGTCTCCTCTGACGGACAACCCACTACCAGTGAACTTTAGTTGCTACATGGACTGATTATCTCCCAAGAATTTTCCCAGAAAGGCCTCCAGCCATCTTTTTTCTTCACTACCAACCTTCTCTACCAACATAGTAGAGAAAACTACCGCTCACAACTACGCTTCGACAGCCACCCCCCCCCCCCCTTTACCTATGTAACAAGAACTTGCTTTTCCCACCTCAACCCCCCCCCCCCTTTTAATTTTTTAATTCACCACCCTTCCCTCTCCTGTTATTCTATGTTGTTCCATCTTGTAATCCTAGGAAAATTTGTTTCATTGTAAAACAAGATCCATTCAGTTACTTTCTTATTGTCATTAGACACTGCCCTGATGTAAAATGGTATATCTAGCTACTCCACCCATGCTGGTTTGTCCAAGACCCCTAGATTACACGGTTTCATTTATCTAAAATTTCTCTGTATAATGTTCTTACAAATGCTGTTATTGTTATTATTTTCGGCTTTGTATATCTCAAATAAAAAACGTTTTGAAAAAAAAATACACTGCAAAGCTTGCATCCATTCACTTGTTCCAGGCAGCAACAAAGCAGTAAACTTCCAGCAGTCAGTGGGCATCTCACCCAATCAAGGGGATATCATCACCAAATGGAAATAAAGCAGCATATAGTGAAGCCCGTCTCACTTGTGAGAGGATTTATTGTAGCAACTTACATATACAGTCAATAAGAACAATCATTATAAAACAAAACAGCTGTGGCATTCAGCGTGCCAGCCTGACATGTTTTATCCGAGTGGATATCATCAGAGGCATGGCTCTACCACACAAGCACGCCCTTTTAAGTGTGTCACCAGGTGATGTGAATCACAGAGGAATCAACCCCCAGGATGATGCGAAAACCCAGAAATGCTCTGCTGGAATGCATCACGTCCTGCGCCTGCATTCCATACAGAGGAAATGCCTCTCAGATGTGAGAGACGGAGGAGGAGCCCCCGGACAGACGCACCGTCAGGAAACGGATCCTCTAGCTGCTAGATGCTATCATGTCAAAGCTAGATATATACATGCACAAAAAATACATTTACTATAGCGATGTCGCTTAAATAATATACAAATGGCTTAAGGATACAAAACCACTTTGTAGGAGGATCACATAAGTCATGCATTGTATAAAACCATACATAAAATTTCAATAAACAAAAACAATAAAAACAGAGTGCATATACACATGGAAAAATGCATTTGGTAAAGCAATGCCACATAATATGTGTGTGTATGTATGGCTTAAGGATGCATACCTCTTACCTGAGGGATCACGAGCCATACGGTGTATTATACCATAATTGAAATGTGAAAACTTTTATTAAATAATATTTAAAAAACTATACTTTTTAAGAACTTAAGCGCCGCTAGTGGACATTTAGTAAATTATCAGTCATCCAAATATTATAAAACATAATATATTAGTCATTGCTATTGGTACCGCTACCTATTGCCACCCTTGTACAATCAACTCTAAAATGATAATTAATAGACCTCAGCTGTTATTAATTAAGCTATTCACGTCACAATCTATATTTAATCCAAATGGCGTGTAGTATATTAAATAATAAATCCAGCGGGTTTCCATATGTGAGATCTCTCTCTTAGGTTTACCCCACATTGGCGTGAGATTGTCGCTATCAATAGCTGTGAATGTAGTACCCACTGGATTTTTGTTGTGACACTCTAAGTAATTGATGGGAAACAGTATGTTTAGGAAACCCCTTTTTGATGTTAGCCACATGTTTTATTCTAACGTTCATAGCTCTAACCGTGCGACCCACATATTGTAGACCACATGGACAGGTTAACATGTAATGGGATGTGCAAGTAATGAATGTATTAATATCATACTCTTTCAATGCAACGTTAGATTTAAATCGGCAAATTTTTCTATCTTTGTTTCTATTAAGATGGCAGACAGCACATTTGCGACATGGATAGAAACCTTTTGTTTTCTGAAAAAAATAAACTCTATTGGGAGCATCTAGAATGTTAGGCGCTACTAAGTTTAAGGGGAGGAACTCCTCTAAAGACTACTTGTGGACTGTCTAGGAGGACAGGGCCCAACACGCTAACATTTTTAAAATTGGCCAATGTTTTGAAAAAAAACAAATTACGTCATAATATTGGTGAGAATATGTGGTGACCATAGAAAAATTATGATCATGCTCACATAATTTATCTCTGCCTTTCAACATCACAGCTCTATCCATGTTAGCCAGCTCCCCATTAACTTTATCCAAATCACCAGGAAGGTAGCCCTTATCAATGAATTTATTTTTAAGGAAGAAGCTAGTTGGAAAAAGTCCTTTTTCATAGTACAGTTTCACCCCAAGCGAATGAACTGACTCTTAGGTACTGATTTTAGCCATGTGGGGTGATAGCAACTACCCTGCCCTATATACCCATTTATTCAGTACTTTTGAAGTAGGTAGAAATGTTAAAAGTATTCTCTCTAATCTCGATGTTTAAATCTAGAAAATGGATATTCATCTGGCTAGCTTCATATTGCAGAGAAATGCCCAACATATTATCGTTAAGCTGTTCCATGAATACAGCCAATGAATTCATATCGCCATCCCATAGGAGGAGGACGTTGTCTATATATCTACCCCAGAAAACCAATTCTGGTCTCCTAAGGGCATAGACGGTGTCCTCTTCCCATTTATCCATAAACAGGTTTGCCATGCTTGGTGCAAATTTTGCACCCATTGTGACCCCTCTATTCTGAAGATAGAAAGATCCTCCAAACCAGAAGTAATTATGAGACATGGCAAACCTGAGTAGGCTTAACACAAATTTTCTTTGGGGAAAGAGTAAATTACCATCTCTCCTCAAATACATATCTACTGCCTCAAACCCACCGTTATGTGATATTATGGTGTAGAGAGAAGCCACATCGGCAGTAGCCATAATGTAACTCTTTCCACCCCATGGCCTCCAATGTTTGAATGACCTGTGTGGAATCTTTAATGAAAGACGGAGTCTGTGAGACTAATGGCTGTAAAAAGCCGTTTATGAATTTGCCTATTCTTGAAGAGTCCAGCCCACTGATAATAGGTCTTCCCGTGGTTTTAACTGGGTCTTTGTGCACTTTGGGTAAAAAGTATATAACTGGAATCCTCAGTGCCGAAGGAACCAGATATACCTTCTCTTAGTGAGTAGATTATCTTTAAACCCTACATCTATAAGTTTGGTCAGTTCCTTTTTATACTTAAAGGTAGGGTCATTGTGGAGTGACTTATAGGTGTCTCTATCAGAAAAGATTTTATTCATTTCTTCCACATAAGCTGTTTTATCCATTACCACAATTCCACCACCTTTATACACCGGGCGGATGATAATATCCTTCCTATTTTCCAAGGATTTCACACCTTCACAAAATCTAAAATTATTTCTATCTTTCTTAATTTTAGGTTTATCAATGTATTTTAACACAAGATTTGTAAATGCCAAGATCGATGGAGGTACATGTCCCAGTGGGTTGAAGAGCAAGGCATTTGATAACCCCGATCGTCTAACTCCTCCGGTATGGTCTTTGATCAACCTCGGGGGCTGTGAAAGAAAATATCTTTTGATAATCTTTCGTATATATTTATGGACATCGATAAATGCTCCAAATTTACTTCGAGGTTTATCAGGGGCAAATTTTAAGCCATGATTTAACACAAATTTTTCATTGTCAGTAAGAAAATGAAAATACAGTTAGGTGTGGGTAGGGTAGGCTTCTCTGAAGAGAAGGGTTTTCAAGGATCGTCTAAAAGCTAATAGAGTAGGAGACAGATTGGGGTAAGGCATTCCATAGGATTGGAGAGGCTTTGGAAAAGTCCTGGAGGCGAGCATGGGAGGAGGTGACGAGGGAGCTAGAGAGAGAAACGAAGAGAACAAGTAGGTTGGTATTTAGAGACTAGGCTAGTGATGTAGCTGGGGGCTAAATTGTGGATGGCTTTGTAAGTAGTTGTGAGTATTTTGAATTTAACTTGTTGGGTGAGCGGAAGCCAGTGGAGGGATTGACAGAGAGGGGTAGCAGATACAGAGCGATTGGTAAAGTGCACGAGTCTGGCAGCAGCATTCATGATGGATTGAAGAGGTGATAGACTATGTAGAGGTAAGCCAATGAGAAGGGAGTTGCAGTAGTCGAGGAGAGAGATGACCAGTGAGTGAATTAGGAGCTTTGTTGTGTCATTGGTTATAAAGGGGCGTATTTTGGAGATGTTGCGGAGGTTGAGGCGGCAAGTTTTTGACTGTGATTGGACGTGGTGCTTAAAGGAGAGTTCAGAGTCCAGGACTACACCTAGAACCTTGGCATGTGGGGATGGGCTTATAGTTCTGCCATCGATTTTGACAGAGAGATCAGGGTAATAGGCATATGGGGGAGGAAAAATTATAAGTTTGGTTTTGGATAGATTGAGTTTGAGGAAGTGGTGTGACATCCAGACTGATATATCTGATAGAAAATTAGTGATATGTGAGGAGACAGAGGGAGTGAGCTGAGGGGTAGAGAAATAGATTTGGGTGTCTTCAGCATAGAGGTGGTATTGGAAGCCATGGGAGGCTATCAGCAGACCCAGGGAGGAGGTGTAGATTGAAAATAGGAGAGGTCCAAGAACAGACCTTTGGGGGACCCCAACAGAGAAAGGAAGAGGAGAGGAGGAAGTAGAGTTGTAGGAAACGCTAAAGGTGCGGTTGGATAAGTAGGAAGAGAACCAGCGAAGAGTACAGTCACGGAGATCAAAGGCATGGAGTTTTTTGAGGAGGAGAGGGTGGTCAACCATATCAAAGGCAGCAGAGAGGTCTAGGAGTACAGAATAGTGTTGATTGGTTTTGGCTGTTAGTAGATCGTTTGTTAGTTTTAGGAGAGCAGTTTCTGTGGAGTGTTGAGGACAAAATCCAGACTGAAGGGGATCAAGAAGGCTATTATCAGCGAGGTGGGCGCTCAGTCAGTTGTAGACCAGACGTTCGAGGAGTTTGGATAAGAAGGGGAGCAAGTAAATGGGGCGTAGGTTGTAAAAATTGGATGGGTCCAGTGAGGGCTTTTTAAGTATGGGTCTGATGAGTGCATGTTTTAGAGAGTTGCAGAAGATGCCAGAAGAGAGGGAGAGATTGAAGATGTGGGTTAGAGAGTGTAGCATAGAGCCAGGGGGTGAACGTAGCATTTGTGAGGGAACAGGATCCAGAGGGCAGGTGGTAAGGTGGACATTGGCAAGTAGTTTAGCAACCTTGTCTATAGTGGTGGGGTTGAAAGAGGGAAGTAATGATTGTACCTGTGGGCATGAAGTGTAAAGCGTGGAGGGTATCTGAACAGTAGAGATCTCCTCACGGATTGTATCAATCTTCTGTTTGAAGTGATTGGCGATCTCCTGGGCAGTGAGTTGGTGGGTGGAGGCGGTGGAGGACGAAGTAGAGAGTTGAAGGTAGAGAAGAGTTGACAGGGACGGGATGATACGTTTCTAATGAGAGTGATTAAAATAGGTCTGCTTGGCAGTGAGGAGGCTGGAATTGTATTTTTGGAGGACAGATTTATATTGGTTGAAATGTCTGAGACTTAGTCTTGCGCCACAGGCAGTCATGAGCATGACTGTTTTTTCAGACTTCTAAAGGTCTGTTTGCCAAGGTTGAAGGGGTTGGGGCCTGATTCTGTGTGTAGTGAGGGGGGCCAGTGAGGCTAGAAGTGAAGCATCGTAGACAGAAGTGGCTAGGTTAGTGCAGGATAGGGGTGAGATTTTGTCGTAGAGGTTGTCGATTGCAGAGTAGAGAAGAGAAGGGTTGAGATGACGTAGTTTTCTGCGGGTAACTTTTAGGCAGTTGGAGGGAAAGGAGGTGGAGGAGAGGGAGAGCGTGAAACTAATAAGGTAGTGATCAGAGAGGGAATGGATAGTTAGAGAGGTTGCATGGAGTGCAAAGGTGATAAAAAACGAGGTCAAGGGTATTGCCTTCAGAGTGAGTAGGAGAGTGTATCCACTGCTTCAGGTCAAAGAAGGAGGTTAGGCTGAGAAGTTTGGAAGTGGCAAGAGTGTTAGTATTAATATGGATGTTGAAGTGCCTGAGAATGATTGTGGGGATTTCAGAAGAAAGAAAGTAGGGTAGCCAGGCAGAGAAGTCATCAAGAAAGGTTGATACTGGTCCAAGGAGGCCGGTAGATCACAGCTATCCTTAGAGAAATTGGAATGAAAAGACGAATGCAGCATTCTTCGAAAGAGGAGAGTGACAGAGAGGGAGGTGGTTGAAGTACCTGAAAGGTGCTATGTGGGGCTAGAAGGATTCCGACACCACCTCCCTTATGTCCACTGGATCCGTGGGAGTGAGTCCAGAGAAGACTACCATGGGATAGGGCAGCAGAAGACGCAATGTCGGATTTGTGAAGCCAGATTTCGGTAATGGTGAGTAGATTAAATGAGTTGGCGATAAAGAGATCATGGAGAGAGGCGAGATTGTTAGACAGAGCGGGAATTCCAAAGGGCACAAAATAAAGGGAGTCTGGTCTTGGGAAGAATAGAAATGGGAACTAAATTGTGTTGATTGCTGCTGCTGCCAGAGGGTGCAAGGTGATGGGTGCATGGGCTACTGTTAAATGATGGAGGCCTGGGGTTTGGGGATATATCTCCAGAGGTTAGGAGAAGCAGGAGGGTGAGGGAATGGATACCTTATCAGGGTATGGTCATTGTGAATAATTGTACTGAGCATGACCATTCCTTGAATTATTATTGTGAGGAGGACCACGAGTGGCCTGTGGGTTGTTCTGATGGTTTGTTTTTTTAGGCCCAACCCTCTTCCATCCCCTAACTGGGGAAGCATTATTATGACCCCTAATGTTAGATTAAGGAGCTTCTTTTGTAGATCCAGTATTGGCTGGTCCAGGGCCCTGATCAGCCCCTCCATTGGCTAGAGCAGACCTCCTGACCTGCCACTTGAATACCTGATTACTCTTATAGTCATCCAATTTCCTAATGTATTTTTTCTTTTTTTTAACTTTATGTTCCAGATCCTCTTTTTCAAGGATCTTTTTTAAATTATCATATTTATTTTTATATTCATCTAATTCTTTATGATAGTGATAGTTTATCTGTAACATCTAATATGTCCTCATCTAATTTAATCAATTTATGCATTTTCCTAGCGATTAAACATCGCAGGAGGTCGAGTCCGACGTCATTAAAATATTTGTACCAGCTTTGGAGGTCTGGTTCATCCTCCTGAGGGGTGATCTCAAACCTCAAGCTCCTCTGAACCATTTTATCATCCAGATAAGATATTTTTCTAAGGCCACATCCCAGTTCCCATGGATGAATAAGGCTCTAATATCAAGATTTTGTTGAACTTCCACATTACTAGATCCAGAGAACGTGCATTCCTGAAGTCAAAAATGTCCATAGTGATATATATTGCAATCAACCAGAGAGCAGCAAATTGTAGATCAAACAAATGGTAAAACAATAAAAACAGGAGGGTATCTGCGCTACTGAAAAAGGTAGCAATATTGGAAGAGGAAAGCAGCCAGCACTATTTGTTGATAAGCAAATATAAAAAGTCCACATGCAGCGCTAATAAAAAGCAACAGTCTTTAAATTATTGAAAGAGGAAAAGATAAAATCCCTTCACCAGTTTTCAGTGTGTCTAGGGAAGCACTCCACACCACGTGAGAATCAAATCTGCTTACCAGATATCAGCAAGTGATAGGCATTGATTAATAACTTCCCAATGGATCACATCTGAACTTGTCAATTACCAGTAGATGGTTAAAATACACTGCAAAGCTTGCATCCATTCACTTGTCCCTTTTTCAGTAGTGCAGATACCCACCTGTTTTTATTATGATATTAAAGACTTTTTTTTTTTTTTTAACAATCAGGAGTGCTTTATTGAAAAGAATAACTTACAGTACAAAGCAAGCAAAAGGTATGTAGAACTTACAATGTCATGCAGACCACATATATATCTTTAGGCAATCTATTTCTTACATAGTAACTATCACACAATATCCAATGTGAGTACATAAAATACACTTAATACATTAAGGGAAAGTCATACATATGGATCCCACCAGGCAGGGTAAAAAGAAGGAGAATAAGGAGGAGGGGGGAGACAGAGATCAGGTCAGGAAAACACGGGAGGAGGGAGAGGCCACACCGGAGGCAGCAAGAAGGGAATCAGTCAATCCCACCATAACTCAATAATCTTTGTCAACCAGTATAAGATTTCCATAACTGCTCTACTAAGTAATCCATGGGAGCCAGACTTTGTCAAATTTCAGGGGGCAACCCCGACTGATGTACGTCAACCTATAGAGAGGCAAGGCAGCATTAATTCTATTTTCCCAAGAGGAGAGGGCTGGGGGGCTAGCAGAGGTCCACCTACAAAGGATTTCCTTTTTGGCATAGTAGAAGAGGAGCGAGATTAAGATTTTACTATGATGAGATCTGTGCTCATCCTCATGTATTCCCAATAGGGCCAACTCAGGTGTTTTGGGGACAGACAAATCCATCCGGATATTTAAATGATCATACACCCCCAGCCAGAACTTTGACAATGCGGGACATTCCCAAAACATATGAAGGTATGTACCAATCTGAGTCCGGCATCTAGGGCAATGTGGATCTCTACCGGGGTACATCCTAGATAATCTCGCCAGAGTAAAGTAGATCCTATGCAAAAATTTTGTTTGTCAGTTTATCTCCAGCCGAAATCACCAGTTAGGGACCATGTTCCAGACTGGCCTCCCAGTCCTCTCTGTCCAAAGTGGGGATATCTAATTTCCATGCATTCCACAACCTATCCATCTTGGGAGATTCCTTAGGCAGCAGAGTATTGTTTAGAGCAGAGAGGGGCTTCTCCAATTCACTACTGGATAGTAAATCCTCCAAAGGGTCCAGCTGGAGGAGTGGCGGGACAGGGAACTGTGCCCTAGCCGCGTGGCGCAGCTGAGCATATCAGAACTACATCCAGCCTGGGAGCCCATATGTCCTAGACATATGAGCAAAGGACATTAATACACCAGTGGGCATAATATCTCTGAGAGTTTTTATTCCAAAACACGCCCATAACTGGGGATCAGGGATTGTTCGAAAATGGGGCAAATGAGGATTCCCCCAAAGAGGCTGGACAGGTGCCCAGCGCTCTGCAAGGGAAAAACCCCTTCCAGCCACCCTCCATACCTGAAGTGTTGCTCTAGTTGGAGCAGGCAGTTCCGCATAGGCTTTCACCCCTCTGTAAACCAGATTTTGTAGTTCTTGTATAGACCCTAGCCGAGCCGCCTCCACACACACCACAGCATTAGAACGTTTCCCTTCAAACCACGAATACCTCGTCACAAGCATCGCAGCCCAGTAGTAGATCTTAAAATTGGGGAGAGCAAGCCCACCCATCTGTGTAGGTAATTGCAATGTGGATTTTGCCAGTCGTGGAACAGAACCATTCCAGATAAAGGAAATGATATATTTGTCCAGTTCCCGAAAAAAGAACGCCGGGAGCCAGATTGGGCTATTTCTGAAAAGGTAGGTAAACTTGGGTAAAAGCATCATTTTTAAGATTAATTAATACGCCCTATTATGTTAAGAGGAAGTCCAGACCATGAGTGACACCTCTCCTTAAGGAGACGGAGCAGAAAAGCATGTTGAGGCCATAATACTGGGTAACATCCCTGGACACCCGAACTCCGAGATATTTGAATTCCACGTCAGGGGCGTATTGTTCACCGCATTAGGGGCCCTACTGTCCAAAGGAAAGAGGACCGATTTGGACCAGTTTATGCGGATCCCTGATACATTGCCAAACCTGTTAAAAAGATCCAGGGCAGCCAGTAAGGACGGTCCAGCATTGTTCAAATAAAGCAACGCATCATCCGCGTATAGGGATATTTTCTCTTCAAGTCTACCTATCTGCAGCCCCTTGACCTCCGAAGACTCTCTAACTAGTATTGCTAGGGGCTCCAATGCAAGGGCAAATAAACTAGGTGACAGTGGACATCCTTGGCGAGTGCCTCTGTGGAGTGGGAAAGGATCAGAAATCCTATCATTAGTGCGCACCCTAGCCCTCGGTGCTTGGTATAACAACTGTAGCCAGTGGAGAAATCCAGGGCCAAAACCGAAGCGTTGCAGCACTCCCCAGAGATATTCCCACTCCACAGAGTCAAACGCCTTCTCGGCATTAAGAGAACCAATCACCCTTTGTCCAGAGTTGTCATGAGTCATGGACAAGTTAAGGAAGAGGCGTCTTATAATAATATCTGTACCCTTGCCCGGCATGAAACCAGTCTGATCAACATGAATCAGTGTTGATATAACGGACGATAAATGAGTGGCAAGGATCTTGGCCAACAATTTAGTATCCACATTGAGTAGCGATATGGGCCTGTACGACACACATTCCTGAGGATCCTTACCCAGCTTAGGGATCAATACAACGATCGCCTCCTCCATTGATTCAGGCAGAGCATCTCCACCAGCAAGTTCAGAAAAGAGGGACGTGAGTTTAGGTGCAAGGAGCTCCATATTCTGGGAGTAAAACTCCGTAGGCAGTCCATCTACCCCTGGGGTCTTCCCTATCTGGAGATCCCCAAAAGCAGTCTGGACCTCCTCTAGGGAGATATCCATATCTAGCATTGCCCTATGCGCATCAGATAATGTAGGGAATGGGACACTGTGCAAATAATCCTGCAATGCCAAAGGGTTGCCGTCAGCTCTGGAAGTGTATAGATCTCGAAAAAAAGAGGAGAATCTAGCACTGATATCTTCTGGTGAGATCAACAACTCCCCCTGGGCATTACGAGCACCTGCAATATGTGTGGATCCTAGTTGGCCATGTGCTAGCCAGGCTAACAATCTCCCATTTTTATTGCCATATTCAAATATCCTTTGCGCAGAGTACAACATAGATTTTTTAGTTTGTTCCAAATTAAATAATGAAAGTTCCCTCAGAGCCCTCTGCCATGTTTGGTAATTAGGGATAGTTGGGGATCTTATATATGCCGCCTCACTCCCTCCTCCTCCAACAGTTCTAAGGACCAGAAGCCTCTCTCTGCAATGAAGAGATACGGGATATATATTCACCCCTAACCCAGGCCTTAAATGTATCCCAGAGGATAAGGGGATTAGCTGACTCAACCAAAAGTTACAGATAGCCTCCGACATTGCCTCCTGAATCCTGTCATCCATCGCCCAGAACCTTGAAAGTCGCCACAGTCTTGGACCAGATGGTCTGTCCAAGGAGATGACAAGGCTAAGGGGAGCATGAT
This sequence comes from Lithobates septentrionalis, assembly GCA_037952835.1. Classification (NCBI taxonomy): domain Eukaryota; kingdom Metazoa; phylum Chordata; class Amphibia; order Anura; family Ranidae; genus Lithobates; species Lithobates septentrionalis. The sequence goes on along the minus strand of JBBDGP010001546.1, from coordinate 1,337,189 downwards.
CTGATATTCCCCTTGGGAGGTGTTTGACCTCCCTCGTCCAGCAAAGCGCACTCTTGGATACATAGACCAGGTCTATTCGGGAAAAAGCTCTGTAAGAGGCAGAGTGACAGGTGTATTCTCTATCTCTAGGATGAAAATGTCGCCATGCATCCGTCAGCGCAAATGGGGTCGCCCAATTTAGCAAATCCGATGAGATGCGAACCCCAGAATTAAGTCTATCCACCTCCTGAGAGGGCACCAAGTTAAAATCTCCAAAAATGAATACTTCTTGGATGTGGTACCCCATGACACTTTGCATAATATCATAAAGAAGTTGAACCCTCGTAGGAGGTGGAAGATAAAGGCCCACCAACACCAGCCGTCTAGCATGCACAGTCATATGAATAATCACATATCTTCCCCCAGTGTCTGTTTTAATATCAAGAACCTGGAAAGGGAGGGACCTGCGGATCAACACGCTCACTCCCCTGGCGTAATTTGAGTAGGTAGAATGGTAGTGTGCTCCAACCCAAGCCTTTTTAAGGCCAAGTATTGTAGAGCCAATCAGATGCGTCTCTTGTATAATGCATATGTGTGGTGTGTATTTTTGCAAATATTTAAAAACAAGAGACCTCTTGATGGCTGAGTTTAATCCTCTGACATTCCATGAAATAATGGAGGTGTTAGCCATGGGACAAGTTGTAAAGGAGAAGTGCTACAGATCCGCTAGTTCCAGCCATCTTCCAGCGTGGCCTCAAAGACATTACCTCTAGTCTATCCACCAACTGAACATTATGTAATGTGGGAAAAGGTAGACCTAAAGGCACATCTGTAAGTAAAAAGTGCATAAATGAAGGGCAAAGGGGCCCCATTGTTTTTAAAGCAACTCCAGCTTTAAGCAAAACATGTACATTTCCCCAGTATCTGCAACGGCAGAAAACTTCGCACCCTCCCCCACATCCCCATTAAATCTGGTGATGCATAAGTACCCAAAAATCCCAACTAGTATAACTGTAGTAGGGGCGTGAACTTATAGTAGATGGTGTTGTCTAACAAGACAACAGAGATGCTGGAATAGTATTACTTGTAGGAACATTTCTCCTGGGCGATTTCAGGGGCACATATCTTAGTTACAACCTGAAAAGTGAACCATGTTCTCTCCTTGCTCAAATAACAAGCGTAGAGGGCTATGCAGAAGGAGCAAAAACTAAGCAATCACCTATGAATAGTTGCTAACCCACACATGCCCCTTGGTATTTGTAGTGCAATGACAGATAATAATAACAAAAGTTCAGCAGTACAATCTAGTTGTCACCTCCATGGCTGGAGGCTGCGCGCTCCTCTGTCAAGTGACTTTAGTTCCTGGAGCTGGTAGTACTCATTACACCAGGGACAATTGGAAACTGCAGATAAAGTTTTTTTTATATAGGATAAGTTCCACATTGTAGAGAAAAACGAAAAAAGGGCATGCACTGCAGTTCAAGCTTAAACAATACCAGACAGTACATCCAAGACAGTTTAAGCAACGATAAGGTCCTTACCAATGAACTATGATAATAGCAGTTTCCCATAACTGTCAGGGTGGACTATAAAATAATAGTAACATCTCGAGCAGGTTCCAGTCTTTCCTTCAAGGTTGCTGCATGCAAAAGACCCCCGTGGCAGTCAACTTTATTCATATATTCATATTCATAGTAAAACATACGTCAAACCTATTAAAGAAAAGAAAAAAGGGAACTTCGTCTGTCCCATGTACATACTAGTACCAACTCAGCCATGTTATCCGGTGCAGCAGATTTTCAAGCTGTCAAGGGCAAGTGCCGGGGTCTCTGTCAGGCCGCAGACGGTAGTAGGTAATAACAACTGGATCAAAGATCCTCTAGCCAGTAGTTGAGCATCCAGAGCAGCCTGGAGAGGATTGAAGTAGCATTCCACTTAACGATGATGCGGTAAGGCTTCAAGCCAGATGGCAGCATCTCGGGGAGATGTAAAGAATTTCACTGTCTCGCCATCCTGCACCCTCAATCTGGCTGGGAAAAAAATGCTATATTTCATGTTCCGCGCCCGCAGCGATGCTTTAACTTGGTCAAATGATCTGCGCAGCTTCTGCGTTTCAACAGAGTAATCTGGGAAGAAGAGCAGGTTTGCATTTTGGAACTTTAGTTCTCCAGCCTTGCGCGCCTCCCTGAGAACTTCATTCCGATCTCTAAAATTGAGCATTTGGAAGATCCGGGTACGGGGATTGCAGCCGGGCGGACCAGGGACAGGAGGGATCCGGTGTGCGCGCTCCACAGTAAAGAAGTTAGAAAATTGAGCAGCCGGGAGCAATGATTTCAATAGATCTTCCACAAAGACCGTGGGATTCTTCCCCTCAGCCCCTTCTGGCATGCCCACGATCCGAAGGTTGTTCCTCTGGTTCTGGTTCTCAGCGTCGTCCACTTTGTATTCTAGAGCCCGGACTTTAGTCTGTAGCGTGCGGATAGAGGCAGCATGGTCTGTAACGGTATCCTCTGTCAGCCCCACACGCTCCTCTACCTCCGTCACCCTCGAGCGAAGCTTGTCCTGGCCCTGCCGGATCAGGCTCACATCAAGCTGCACTGACTCGATCTTGCTTGTCAGGGCAGCCTGGCAAGAGGCTATCGCAGCCAATCCAAGCTGTGGTGTCTCTGCTGGGCCATCAGCCTCCGTCTGCAATGCCAAATTTGAGAGCCGCCGGGGAGAATCTGCCACGTGGGAGTCCGCAGTCAGGGCTATATCCTCCGGGATTTGCGGGAAACGTAGCTTTTTCACCCGCCGCCTTGTTTTATATGGCATTCAGGCTATTGTAGTTAGTCTATCTGGTGGAAAAGCAGCCAGGAAACAGGATAGACAAGAAAGGGAAAGTGGGAGACTTACACCATGGTGGATGGAAACGAAGGGACAAAAGTCAGTTCAATGAAATGCATAGAGGAAGGGAGAAAAACAGTTATTCAGATATTAGAGGCAATGAGTCAGGGTTAAGCTCAGAGTTATCCCATAACTCCCAAATTTTGGAAAATTGGGGTAGGGAGTTGTGTACCACAGCAGTAAAGTGTTCCATTCTACTTATGTGAGCTAGGACCTGCAATAGTTGGGATAATGTGGGTGGAGAGGTAGATAACCATCCGAAGGGAATTACCCATTTAGCTACTAAAAGGATACATGCAACCAGCTTTTGGGCATGCTTGAAGATGCCGGGGATAGGCAGGTCCAAAAGATAATGGATTGGGTCTAGAGGAAGAGTTATCTCAAGAAGGCTTTGTAGGAGGGCTTGAATTGAGGATTAAAATGGTTGGATATTCCCAAAAAGATGTGGTAGTGTGAATCCACGTAACTCCTTCAGCGAGTTAGGCATGGGATGCAAGGCAGCCATGGGTGGGGAAGGTGAAGCCACAGGCACTCTACCACAACGTGGCACCTCCAGGTAAACCGCCAGAGCAGAACGGGCTGTATCATGGAAGAATCGGCTGATCAGGGCTGTTCTGTCTCAAGGAGCAGATAGCTAAACCTTCTTGTCCCAATAACTTCAGATACCATATTTCTTTGATCTCAGTTTTATTAGAACAAGCCAGGTGAAACTACAAATAACAGAAATAGACTTCAATAAGTACAATATTGCGTACAATACAGCATACATTGCAGAAACAACGATATACAGTATAAGATGAGATAATAAAAACTTACTTTTTAAGTTCTCTAAGGGGTGATGGCGATAGTTTGAGAAAGACATGTCTTGCTTCCTGCGATGTCTTGTAAAGAATGGTGGCTGGTTCACTTCCTGTTAAGATTCTACCCAGAATTCCCTGCTTGCTGACAACTTCCTCAACTACACATACAGTAAAACAAATAAACAGAACTGCAGCAATAACAAAAACTAACACTAGATGGAGCCTGCACACCACATATGATTATCTTAAGTAAATTACACATTTTGCATGTAAATTTAACACAGGTGCAAATAATCAGCAAGACATCTGGTGGACAGAACACTCCCCGCCTGACATCAAGTGATGTCACTAACAGAGTCCTCTGTAGAAAGCAACAGAATAAGTTTGGTCACTGGTCTCAAGAATACTTTAACCTCATTCTGTTGAAAGATCTTGACCTCAACCTTACGGACACGATTATCCTTGCTTGGCAGTACTTCGGTGATCAAACCTAAATGCCACATATTCCTTAGTGCCTGGCAATCTTTCATGAGCACAACATTACCAGGTTTAAGATTAGGCTTTTCAGTGTGCCACTTTCTCCTTACTTGTAGAGTAGATATATATTGTTCCCTCCACCAGTTCCAGAAGGTATTGGCAAGGGTTTGTACTTGTCTCCACTGACGTTTGTAAAGGTCCTTCTCACAAAAATCTCCAGCTGGAGCACCGGCAAGACAAGTCTTTTGCGAGAGTAACATGGCAGGTGTGAGGACTACTGGATCTTCAGAGTCATTTGAAATGGAGGTTAAAGTCGTTAATGATAGCTGTAACCTCTGCCATAAATGTCACTAAACATTCGTGAGTAAGCCTTGCAGTTCCTACTTGTAGGAAGATAGTCAAGAATTCTGCAGGCTATGCCTATCATCCTCTCCCAAACACCTCCCATGTGAGAAGAGTGAGGTGGGTTGAAGATCCACGTGCAGTCTTGTTCACTCAAGTATCTTTCTACTCTGAGAACATCCAAGTTAGAAGGAATTTGAAGTTCTTTTACTGCTCCTACAAAGTTAGACCCTGTCAGAGTGAATGAGTTTCACTGGGCCTCTGGTCGCAATGAAACGTCTAAGAGCATTAATGAAACTGGAAGTGTCCATTTACATTCAATCACTTCAATGTGGACAGCACGGATGGACATGCAGATGAATATGACTGCCCAGCGTTTACTGTTAGATTGCCCCTTTTGGTGTACCGGGTGGCAACAGACCAGGGACCAAAAACATCAAGTCCAACATTAGTGAAAGGCGGATCCATGCTAAGTCTGTCAGATGGTAAATTGGCCACCTTTTGAGTCTGTAACATTCCACAAAGTTTTCGGCAGATAACACTTGAAGAGGAACCTACTCACACATCTCTTAGCTCCGACTAGCCACAGTCCAGCAGTTCGTAAAGCTCCTTCAGTAAACAGTCGACTCTGGTGTTTAGTTTTGTCATGGTAGTGTTGAATGAGTAAGTAGGCAATATGATGGTAAAAAAAGGTAAATGATGGTAACCAGGAATCACTAAAGGATGGTTCTCTGAGAACTCTAACTTGCCTTCTTTTAAACGACCTCCTAGTCTTAACTAGGGATAAGCCGAAAACCCCCTTGTTCAGTTCGCACCAGAACATGCGAACAGGAAAAAAGTTCGTTCGAACATGCAAACACCGTTAAAGTCTATGGGACACGAACATGAATAATCAAAAGTGCTAATTTTAAAGGCTTATATGCAAGTTATTGTCATAAAAAGTGTTTGGGGAGCTGGGTCCTGCTCCAGGGGATATGGATCAATGCAAAAAAAGTTTTAAAAACGGCCGTTTTTTTCAGGAGCAGTGATTTTAATAATGCTTAAAGTCAAACAATAAAAGTGTAATATCCCTTTAAATTTCGTAGCTGGGGGGTGTCTATAGTATGCCTGTAAAGGAGCGCATGTTTCCCGTGTTTAGAACAGTCTGACAGCAAAATGACATTTCAAAGAAAAAAAGTCATTTAAAACTACTCACGGCTATTGCATTGACGGTCTGACAATACACATAAAAGTTCATTGATACATAACGGCATGGGAATTCCCCACAGGGGAACCCCGAACCAAATTTTTTTAAAAAAATGACGTGGGGGTCCCCCTAAATTCCATACCAGGCCCTTCAGGTCTGGTATGGATTTTAAGGGGAACCCCGCGCCAAAATGAAAAAAAAAACGGAGTGGGGTCCCCACAAAAATTCATACCAGACCCTTATCCGAGCACGCAACCTGGCAGGCCGCAGGAAAAGAGGGGGGGACGAGAGAGCGCCCCCCCTCCTGAACCGTACCAGGCCACATGCCCTCAACATTGGGAAGGTGCTTTGGGGTAGCCCCCCAAAACACCTTGTCCCCATGTTGATGAGGACAAGGGCCTCATCCCCACAACCCTGGCCGGTGGTTGTGGGGGTCTGCGGGCGGTGGGCTTATCGGAATCTGGAAGCCCCCTTTAACAAGGGGAGCCTCAGATCCCTGCCCCCCTGTGTGAAATGGTAAGGGGGTACAAAATTACCCATACCATTTCACTAAAAAACTGTCAAAAATGTTAAAAATGACAAGAGACAGTTTTTGACAATTCCTTTTTTTAAATGCTTCTTCTTTCTTCTATCTTCCTTCATCTTCTTCTTCTTCTTCTTCTTCTGGCTTCCTCCAGTGTTCTCGTCCAGCATCTCCTCCACGGCATCTTCTATCTTCATCTCCTCGGGCCGCTCCACACCCATGGCATGGGGGGAGGCTCCCGCTCTTCTCTTTATCTTCTTCTCTTCTTCATCTTCTTCATCTTCTTCTCTTCTTCTCTTCTTTATCTTCTTCTCCGGGTCGCTCCGCACCCATGCTGACATGGAGGGAGGCTCCCGCTGTGTGATGCGTCTCCTCTTCTGATGGTTCTTAAATAACGGGGGCGGAGTCACCCGGTGACCCCACCCCCCTCTGACGCACGGTGATTGACGGGACTTCCCTGTGATGTCACGGGGAATGCCACAGGGAAGTCCCGTCATGTCCCGTGCGTCAGAGGGGGGCGGGGTCACCGGGTGCCCCCCCCGTTATTTAAAAACCGTCAGAAGAGGAGACGCGTCACACAGCATGGGTGCGGAGCGGCCCGGAGAAGAAAATAAAGAAGAGAAGAAGACAAGAAGATGAAGAAGAAGATGAAGAAGAGGAGAAGATGAAGAGAAGAGCGGGAGCTTCCCCCCATGCCATGGGTGTTGGAGCGCCCCCTGGAGAAGAAGATAGAAGACGCCACGGAGGAGATGCTGGATGAAAACACCGGAGAAAGAACCAGAAGAGCCAGAAGAAGATGAAGGAAGATAGAAGAAAGAAGAAAGAAGAAGCATTTAAATAAAGGAATTGTCAAAAATTGTCTCTTGTCATTTTTAACATTTTTGACAGTTTTTTAGTGAAATGGTAGGGGTACTTTTGTACCCCCTTACCATTTCACGCAGGGGGGGCGGGATCTGGGGGTCCCCTTGTTAAAGGGGGCTTCCAGATTCCGATAAGCCCCCCGCCCGCAGACCCCCACAACCACCGGCCAGGGTTGTGGGGATGAGGCCCTTGTCCTCATCAACATGGGGACAAGGTGTTTTGGGGGCTACCCCAAAGCACCCTCCCAATGTTGAGGGCATGTGGCCTGGTACGGTTCAGGAGGGGGGGCGCTCTCTCGTCCCCCCCCTCTTTTCCTGCGGCCTGCCAGGTTGCGTGCTCGGATAAGGGTCTGGTATGGATCTTTGGGGGGACCCCATGCCATTCTTTTTTTTTATTTTGGTGCGGGGTTCCCCTTAAAATCCATACCAGACCTGAAGGGTCTGGTATGGAATTTAGGGGGACCCCACATCATTTTTTTTTAAATTTTGGTTCGGGGTTCCCCTGTGGGGAACTCCCATGCCGTTTTTATCAATGAACTTCTATGTGTATTGTTGGACCGACAATGCAATAGCCACGAGTAGTTTTAAATGACTTTTTTCCTTTGAAATGTAATTTTGCTGTCAGACTGTTCTAAACACGGGAAACATGCGCCCCTTTACAGGCATACTATAGACACCCCCCAGCTACGAAATTTAAAGGGATATTACACTTTTATTGTTTCACTTTAAGCATTATTAAAATCACTGATCTTGAAAAAACTGATGTTTTTAAAACTTTTTTTGCATTGATCCATGTCCCCTGGGGCAGGACCCAGGTCCCCAAACACTTTTTATGACAGTAACTTGCATATAAGCCTTTAAAATTAGCACTTTTGATTTCTCCCATAGACTTTTAAAGGGTGTTCAGCGGCATTCAAATTTGCCGCGAACACCCCAAATTGACTCGAACTCAAAGCTCATCCCTACTCTTAACATGCCATTATGAAGGATTGGATCAAGTTTCTTTAAAACACTGTCTTTAGGAACAGGTTTCTGGTTGAGAACACAATCAATCTCTTTGGCAAAGACTTCTCTCTGTACAACAGATATTAACCAATTTTTAGATAGTTCTAGGTCAGGTGCTGAGTAGACTTTCCTACAGTGGTGTCAACCTCTGCAGTTGTCATGAGTTGGTGGTTGTTTTTTGTAGGACTGAGCTATGTGGATTAAGCAAGTGATAGCTTTAACTAGTGACCTCCAGGTGGAGAACCTGCTGAAACTGTGGGTTTTAAACTGATTGATAGAAGTTGTTGTGACTGCTGTAGAAACCTGAGGGCGAATTTCCTGATCCTTGTCTGCATCTATTAGATCAAATGTGGTGAGGTCTTTAGTGTTAGTCGGTACCGCGTAGAAAGGTGGGACCTGTGAACTACGAAGTACTTTTGAGGCGGCTGGCCACCACAGACCTGATGGCTAGGTCTGAAGGATTATAGTCTGTAGGCACAAAATGCCATTGCTCTGGGCGGGTGGATCTCCTTATCCTCAACACTTTGTTATTGACATGGACGTAGAAATGCCTAGTTTCATTATGGATGTAACCCAGAACTATTTTACTGTCTGTGTAGAACTCAGCCTTTTGAATTTCTAGGTTTGTCTCTGTTGTAATTAGTTCAGCTAGCTCTGTAGCCAATACTGCAGCACAAAATTTCAGCCTGGGTATGGTGTGTTCGGGAAGTGGTGCAAGTTTTGCTTTCCCCATTATAAACCCTATGTGGCCTTGTCCTTTAGTGTCTATGGTTTTCAGGTAAGCTACAGCAGCAATTGCTTTAACTGAAGCATCCGAAAACACACAAAGTCTTTGCATCTGAACGTCAGCAGATGACAGAGGAGCATATGGTTGTGGAATTTTAAGGTTGGATAGAGCTGTTAGTGAGTCCTTCCACTCTAGCCATAGGTTCTTCTTGGTGGGGAGAGGGTGGTCCAAATCTAGCGACTCACAGGTTAAGTCTCTCAGTAGTGCTTTACCCTGGATGGTGACAGGTGCTGCAAAGCCTAAGGGATCATACAGGCTGTTTATGGTAGACAGGACACCTCTACGGGTAAAGGGTTTTTCTTCTGTGTTTACTTGGCAAGTAAACGTATCAGATCTTAAGTCCCAAAGCAAACCAAGGCTGCGTTGCATGGGAAGTGAGTCTGTGCCCAGATCTAAGTCCTTTAACTCGTTAGAATGATCTTGGACAGGAAAGGCTTCTAAAACTTCTCTACTGTTGGAACCAATCTTGTGGAGTCTTAGGTTGGAACAAGCAAGCATTGCCTGAGTTCTTTTGAGGAGACTGATTGCGGTTTCATTTGTGGGTAGTGATTTCAAGCAATCGTCTACATAGAAATCCTTGTCCACAAACTGTCTGACATCTGACCCATACTCTGACTTTCCTACTCTAGCAGAGTGTCTGAGGCCATATATATAACTGCAGGGGAAGGACTGTTGCCAAATATGTGCACCCTCATGCGGTATTCTGTGATGTCTCCAGAGGGGTTGTTGTCCCTGAACCAGAGAAACCTCAGAAAGTTACGGTGTTCTTCTTTAACAAGAAAGCAATAGAACATTTGTTGTATGTCTGCCATTAATGCGACTGAATCTTTGTGAAAGCAAAGAAGTACTCCTAATAGTCTGTTGGTCAGGGCCAGAGAGAAGGACATCGTTTAGAGACGCCCTCATGCTTGGCGCTAGAATCGAACACCACTCTAATCTGCCCTGGCTTCTTAGGGTGATAGACCCCAAATATGGGTAAGTACCACCATCCACCATTCCTCTGAGTCTTTGAGGTTTGGGGCTATCTCAGCATGACTATTATGGAATATTTTCTCCATGAAGGAAAGGAAATGTTCTTTCATCTCTGGTTTCCTTTAAAGATTGTGTCTTAGGGAAGTGAGACGTGTATATACTAGTTCTCTGTTAGGCAAATGTCATCTTTGTGGTCTAAAGGGAAGAGGTGCAACCCAGCTATTAGTCCCGTCTTTCTCCATACTCCTTTCCATAACTCCTAGGAAGAGCCTATTCTCAATGGACATTGCTACCTGGTTATCTTCCTTTGTTCTTTTGAACACTGTGCTTCCTAAGTCGCTTTGGTTGTTGTCATAGGTATTGCTATCACAGAGGGGACTTAGGAAGGGAAGAGGTACAGGGTTGTTATGTGGTAGCTCCTTTTTATGAGGATGTGATTTTGACAGGGTTGGAAAAGAGAAGGATGACTGTTCTCGAGGGTACTAGTGAGCAGGTTATTAACAGATGCCGGTTTGTGTGCACCTCCCAGGCAAACATCACCTATAATGACCCACCCAAGGTCCAATTTTTGGGCATATGTGGCGTTTTGAGGACCATTGATCAGTTTTCTTACTTTGTGAACTTGCATGATATCTCTCCCTAGGAGTAAGATTATCTGAGCCTGATCATCTGGTTCTGGTATGAGATGTGCTATGTGGTTCAAGTGAGTCTGGTGAGCTGCTGCGTCTGGTGTGGGAATCTCTGATCTGTTGTCTGGCATCTGCTTACACTCCATTATGGTCGGTAAGGGTAGGCATGTCTTACCGTCCATAGATTCAATTTGTAGGCCGTCAGCTCTTCTCCCCGCCATTTCCACTGTACCTGCACAAGTCCTAAGGGAGTAAGGGCTGCTGGGGCCTTTGAGGTTTAGAATGACAAAAAACACAGATCTAGCTAGTGACTTATTACTCTGATCATCCAAGATGACGTAGAGCTTGACTGCTTTGTCTCTGCGTCCTTTTGGGTAAACTCTCACAAGACAGATTTTAGAGCAGGATCTACCACCCGTACTTCCTTTGCAAACTTCAGTGCACTGTGAAGTGATTTCTATTGCATCTGTACTAGAGTCTTTGGTCTCCCTGCCTTGCTCCTTGTCCCTATGAACAGGTGGGAAAGTTCTTGGAGTAGGCCTTGGGTGTAGAGCTGTGTTGTGCTCTGTGCTGTCACGTTCTGTACATTTGACACTGACCTTACAGTCCTTGGTGAAATGTGTGGATGAAAAGCAGCACTTGTAACAGATTTTGTTCTCTTTGAGGAAAGCTTTGCGATCCTGGATGGTCTTTGTCCTGAAGGCTTTGCATTCCAGAAGAGGATGTGGCATCTTATGTAGAGGGCAGAACTTAGTAGGGTCGCTGTCTTGATCCTCTGGCTGAGACTCTGCAAATCTGTGGGAAGAAATGTTAGTTTTGTGCACTGCTACTGGAGCTCTGAGTTGTTTAGGGCCAGAAGAAGTGGTATAAGACACTGGAAAAATGAAGCTGGGGTCACCTTTCATTCCTGCTTGTCTGTCTACAAAGTCCACAAACTCACTAAAGGGTGGAAAAGGCACATTGTGTTTTCGTTTGTAGTTACAGCCATGTGTAATCCATCTTTCGTGTAACTCATAAGGAAGTTTTTGTGCTAAGGAGTTAATACCTCTAGGAGAGTCAAGATAAGAAAGGCCGGGTAAGTCTCCTTCTGCTTTAGCAACTTGTAACTCCATACACAGGTCACTGAATTCTCTGAGTCTTTGGTAACCTCTGCTAGGTATTTTTGGGAAGTCTTCTATCCTTTTAAACAGTGTACTCTCTATAGCCTCTGGTGAGCCATAACATCTATCCAGTCTGTTCCAGATGTTTGCAAGGCCTATCTCAGTGTAGTTTATGTTAATGTCTCTGATTTTGGCATGTTCAACAGAATCATTGCCAAGCCACTTTACGAGGAGGTCTATCTGGTCCCTGCAGGATAGATCTAGACCTTTAATGGCACTCTGGAAAGAGGATCGCCATGCCCTGTAGTGTTGGGGGTGATCACTAAATTTGACAAGTCCTTGGGTAACTAACTCTCTTTTGGCCAGGAACTTGGCAAAGTCTACAGTAGCCTGGTTGGCTTTGGGGTAGGCTGCTGGTGTACCTGGTAGAAGTCTCTTCTTTAGGCGCGCTGGGTTCAAACTTGCATAAGGTTGGCAGTTTGTACTGGCTCATTGCATACACCTTTGGAGTGAAGACTGGTGTTTGATGTTTGAATGAAGGCTGGGTACCTTGTGGAATAGAAGGTTTGGTTGAGACTGGAGAGTCTGGAACTCTGTCAGATTTTTCTTGCTTGTAGCACTGGGTTCCAAGGTCGTCTTGTTGCTGCTTTATTTGATGTGATTCACTGACGTCATGTTTAATTTATTGTTGTGGCATGCTGCTAGGGTCAAAGTGCTGGTAGACATAATCTGACGTGCGTTGCGAAGAATCTTGTTGGTCCTCCTCTAGACCTGGTATGCTGCTGCTTACTCTTGGCTCATCGTAGACGGCTGCTTCTAAAGCTTCTGCTTCTGCAATGGCGGCAGCAGCGTCTCGTTCCACTGCCAGCTTCTCCATGTTAGCTTCTAAGATAGCTTGCTGCAGTTTCAGAGATGCCTCCTGCTGAGCTCTTTCCTTCTCTCTCTCTTGTTCTTGTCTCACCTTTTCTGCATCATGGTGGGCCTTTTCTTTTTTCATCTGTAGCTCTTGGTCTGCAAATGCGGCTCTGGCTCTTGCTGCTTCAGCTTTTGAACGGGCGATAGCTGCTGCATTTGCGACAGAGGACCTAGATGAGCTTGCTTGTGAACGTGTTTTGTAAGATGTCCCACTGTAAGACATAGCTGCGGGGAAGAAGCTGTTTTGCTGTATAAAGACCATTCTAGTGTCGATGCTGCTTGACAGAGCGCGTCTCTGTAGCGTGGCTGCATGCTTCGCCTGTATGGATACTGCATAACCCCGGGCTGTACAGACTTCTGAAGTTGGCTTATCTTCCCTTCAGAGGTCAGCTTAAAAAATTCACTGTTCTGTCTCAAGGAGCAGATAGCTAAACCTCCTTGTCCCAATAACTTCAGATACCATATTTCTTTGATCTCAGTTTTATTAGAACAAGCCAGTTGAAACTACAAATAACAGAAATAGACTTCAATAAGTACAATATTGCGTACAATATAGCATACATTGCAGAAACAACGATATACAGTACAAGATGAGATAATAAAAACGTTTTAAATTCTCTAAGGGGTGATGGCGTTAGATTGAGAAAGACGACGTGTCTTGCCTCCTGCGATGTCTTGTAAAGAATGGTGGCTGGTTTACTTCCTGTTAAGATCCTACCCAGAATTCCCTGCTTGCTGACAACTTCCTTAACTACACATACAAAAAAAACAAATAAACAGAACTGCAGCAATACCAAAAAGGAACACTAGATGGAGCCTGCACACCACATATGATTATCTTAAATAAATTACAAATTTTGCATGTAAATTTAACAACACAGGTACAAATAATCAGCAAGACATCTGGTGGACAGAACAAGGGCCACCGATGCAGCTTTAGATGATCCCCTGGTCCTCCTGCGTTTGAGGTAGCTCATGGCAAGTAGAGTGTCTTAGAGCATTTCAGCCATTTTAGGCGGGTCATGAGCTCAAGCAGTGAGCGTCTTCACTCTGCCATGTCCAAGCCACGCTCCGAATGTATTGCTTTTAATAGTGTTTTGTACTTTACTGTTTTTATCTTTATGGAATAAAAATGTATTTTATTTTTTTTTTATCCATGGTCTCCCTGCTTTATCTGGCACTTAAAAAGGGGATGTTTTTTAGACATGTGCAGAACGGAAAAAATTGTTTTGTTTCGAATAGATTTGTTATGTTACTAATTTTGTTTTGTTTGGTTTTAAAGTTTAGTTTAATTCTAGTAAAATTTAATTTCCTTTTCGTTAAAATTTGTTTCATTGATTCATTTTCTAACGAATTCCAACTTTTCAGAAGGATTAGAATTTGAATCCCTCCCCCATGTGAATGGGTATCCGGTAGTAGTACCCGGAGATTTTCTGGATAAATTCTAGTGTTTTGCACCACAGTGAGCAAGCCTTATGTGAAGAAGCCAAATTATAGTACACTCAGGCCCAAGTTCATGGGGGAACATGACTGCCAATTTGTTTATCAGTGTTATCCCCACTCTGTAAGCTGTTACTCCCTTCCTCAACCTCTGAACCAATATCAGAATCAAGTAATACCCGTGCATCGTCAAGAAGCAAAAGGCTGATGCTGTGTTCAAATAATTTAGCTGACTCCTCCATGCATGATGCTGGGGCTATGACAGGAGTAGCTGTGGACAAGGAGGCAGAATAAGCCGCTCTAGCAGCTGCAGTGGACTGTGCATGAGTCTCCGCTTGGGTGATAGAGGATGAGCAAGGTTCAATAAGTCAGTCCACCACATCCTCTGCATGCTATGGCTGGAGAGCACGGCAACATCACTAAACAGAGAAAAACGTGCCCTGCCTGTGGACGGACCACGTCCACCTTTGCCTATGGACACAGACGCTGCTGGCCCACTCATAGTGGCATGGAAACGTCTGCCTCCTTGTTGGCCTCCCAGAAATGATTGGGGGGCTTTTTACCCAAATTTAATAGATACTGGGAAATGTGTAATTGGATGAACTTTATTTAATGAAAAGTGGTGTTTGGTGCACTTTAAATTGAGGATTGCGGCTGACGGAAATGTAGAAACAATTAAAAAAAGGGTAACAACAGCGTCGCAGTCAGAAAAACTGCGGCTGACAATTTAAAAAAGGGGGCAGGCACGGGACAAAAAAAAACAATAAAAATGCAGCAACCAAAAAAAAAGGGGTTATACAGCACTAAATGTTATGTAATGCTTTGTTAAACACTACGCTACACTATACTCACACTATGCTGACACTACACTGACACACTATACTAACACTACACTATACTCACACTGTACTCAGACTACACTAACACTACACTGACACTCTAGACTCAGTCACAATAACACACTAACTTGCTAGTAGCAAACAGACCCCTGCTCTATCTCCACTCCAACAACACACTAGGAAAGGTTACTGTGGGAAGGAACCTTTTATAGTGTGGAATGGAACTATGAGCACTGAGCCATGATTGGGCAAAGTCATCATGGTCTTGTCCACTCATAGTTCTGTCTGTGCTCTGTGCTCTGATTGGGCAAAGCCTTGCACAAGGCTTTGCCCAATTAGGGCCCTAGAATGCACTGTGCAGCGTGCAAATTCAGACGTTGTCCAAATGGACAAACAGGCAATGTTCGGGCCAAACTTTTACTCAGCTCGAACTGTTCACCCAACTATAGTGGTCTTTTATTAACCGCTTCCGGACCTGCCGCTGCAGTTATACTGCGGCAGGTTGCCTCCCCTGCGCGAAACCACATAACTGTATGTGGGCTCGTGGAGTCCGGATAGCAGGCATGCGCGCCCACTGCTCGTGGCCGACAGTCGCAATGACCGCTGGCAACGAGCGATCGTGAAGAGGAGAGACAGAACAGGGATGAGTGTGTGTAAACACACACTTCCCTGTTCTGACTGGAGTGACAGATTGTGTGTTCCTATTAGCTGGGAACCACAATCTGTCACTTCCTGTAGTTAGTCCCCACCCCCTTCAGTTAGAATCACCTCCCATGGAACAGAGTTAACCCCTTTACCGCCCCCTAGTGTTAACCCCTTCACTGCCAGTGACATTTTTACAGTAATCAATGCATTTTTAATAGCACTGATCGCTGTATATTAATGCCAATAGTTCCAAAAATGTGTCACAATTGTCCGATGTGTCCACCATAATGTCGCAGTCATGATAAAAATCGCAGATCACAATCATTACTAGTAAAAAAAAAAATAATAATAATGCTATAAATCTATCCCTTATTTTGTAAACGCTATAACTTTTGTGCAAACCAATCAATATATGCTTATTGCGTGTGTTTTTTTTTTTTTTTTTACCAAAAATATGTAGAAGAATACATATCGGCCTAAACTGAGGAAAAAAATTGTTTTGTTTATATATTTTGGTGGGATATTTATTATAGCAAAAAGTAAAAAAAATCTTTTTTTTTTCAAAATTGTCACTTTTTTTGGTTTATAGCGCAAAAAATAAAAACCGCAGAGGCGATCAAACACCACCAAAAGAAAGCTCTATTTGTGGGGAAAAAAGGACAACAATTTTGTTTGGGTTCAACGTTGCACGACCTCGCAATTGTCTGTTAAAGCAAATCTGTCTAAGACAGGTATTTGCAACCACTTCCGGCATAGACTCCCATGGGAGTCTATGCCTCTTCCCGTCCCCACCGCGCTGGATAACCGCGAGGATAACCTCTTCATCAGAGCCTTTGAGAACCAGGGCGCCTTCTCTATGGGCCAGTAGGCCAACATATGTACATAGACATAATGGCTAGTTGGAAAGTGTGGCCTGAAATGGGAGATCCGTCTTTCTGTGTTCCATACCAGTCCACGTTCAAGCGTTCTAGGTGGAACAGAGATCAGAAAATATATATATATATATATATATATATGTATGTATGTATATATGTATATATATGTATGTATGTATATATGTATATATATGTATGTATGTATATATGTATATGTATATATATATATATGTATATATATATATATATATATATATATATATATATATATGTATATGTATATATGTATATATATATATATATATATATATATATATATATATATATGTGTATATATGTATATATATATGTGTATATATGTATATATATATGTGTATATATGTATATATATATATATATATATAGATATATATATACACACATACATATATATGCGCATACACACATGTATAAACAATGTAAAATAGTTAGACAGAATTTCAGCTAGAAATACGGTATGGAGCACATGGCAAGAATATGCAACACAAGAAACAAATGATGAGTAAAAATACGTGAATATAAATACATAAATCAATGGATGAATATGATAAACGGGAAACACATATATGTACAGAGAATTGATGAAAGGTACAATATCTATCGAAATTTGATAGGGGATACGGTGTCTATAAGTACCATAAATGAGTGGTCAATGACAGACCATGAAGTAACAAACAAAAAATATTAATATAAAATATACACTACCGTTCAAAAGTTTGGGGTCACATTGAAATGTCCTTATTTTTGAAGGAAAAGCACTGTACTTTTAAATGAAGCTAACTTTAAACTAGTCCTAACTTTAAACAAATATACTCTATACATTGCTAATGTGGTAAATGACTATTCTAACTGCAAATGTCTAGTTTTTGGTGCAATATCTACATAGGTGTATAGAGGCCCATTTCCAGCAACTATCACTCCAGTGTTCTAATGGTACAATGTGTTTGCTCATTGGCTCAGAAGGCTAATTGATGATTAGCAAACCCTTGTGCAATCATGTTCACACATCTAAAAACAGTCTAGCTCCTTCCAGAAGCTACAAAACTGACCTTCCTGTGAGCAGATTGAGTTTCTGGAGCATCACATTTGTGGGGTCAATTAAACGCTCAAAATGGCCAGAAAAAGAGAACTTTCATCTGAAACTCGACAGTCTATTCTTGTTCTTAGAAATGAAGGCTATTCCATGCGAGAAATTGCAAAGAAATTGAAGATTTCCTACAACGGTGTGTACTACTCCCTTCAGAGGACAGCACAAACAGGCTCTAACCAGAGTAGAAAAAGAAGTGGGAGGCCGCGTTGCACAACTAAGCAAGAAGATAAGCACATTAGAGTCTCTAGTTTGAGAAACAGACGCCTCACAGGTCCCCAACTGGCATCTTCATTAAATAGTACCCGCAAAACACCAGTGTCAACATCTACAGTGAAGAGGCGGCTGCGGGATTTTGGGCTTCAGGGCAGAGTGGCAAAGAAAAAGCCATATCTGAGACTGGCCAATAAAAGAAAAAGATTAAGATGGGCAAAAGAACACAGACATTGGACAGAGGAAGACTGGAAAAAAGTGTTGTGGACGGATGAATCCAAGTTTGAGGTGTTTGGATCACAAAGAAGAACGTTTGTGAGACGCAGAACAAATGAAAAGATGCTGGAAGAATGCCTGACGCCATCTGTTAAGCATGGTGGAGGTAATGTGATGGTCTGGGGTTGCTTTGGTGCTGGTAAGGTGGGAGCTTTGTACAGGGTAAAAGGGATTCTGAATAAGGAAGGCTATCACTCCATTTTGCAACGCCATGCCATACCCAGTGGACAGCGCTTGATTGGAGCCAATTTCATCCTACAACAGGACAATGACCCTAAACACACCTCCAAATTGTGCAAGAACTATTTACAGCAGAAGCAGGCAGCTGGTATTCTATCGGTAATGGAGTGGCCAGCACAGTCACCAGATCTGAACCCCATTGAGCTGTTGTGGGAGCAGCTTGACCGTATGGTACGCCAGAAGTGCCCATCCAACCAATCCAACTTGTGGGAGCTGCTTCTAGAAGCGTGGGGTGCAATTTCTCCAGCTTACCTCAATAAATTAACAGCTAGAATGCCAAAGGTGTGCAATGCTGTAATTGCTGCAAAAGGAGGATTCTTTGATGAAAGCAAAGTTTGATGTAAAAACAATGTTATTTCAAATACAAATCATTATTTCTAACCTTGTCAATGTCTTGACTCTATTTTCTATTCATTTCACAACGTATGGTGGTGAATAAGTGTGACTTTTCATGGAAAACACAAAATTGTTTGGGTGACCCCAAACTTTTGAACGGTAGTGTATATATATATATATATATATATATATATATATATATATATATATATATATATATATATATATATATGTATATATGTGTGACCAAAAAGTATTTTTTTTTAAAGAAAACATACATATATATATAGGTAAGTGAAAGAGGTAAGTAGGGAGGTGACGAACTGGTGACTTGATGTGTGAACACACCTGCCTAAGTGGTAGTTGTGAATACTCTCTGTGTGTTCTCCTTTAAATTGTAGAGATAGGATTGTAGGGTGTAGTGGACCTGGAGGGGGGGGGGAGGAAGCATGGTGTTAAAGGAAACAGAGGGAAACCAGAATAGTGACCTTGGGGTAGGTTATAAGCCGGTTAGGGGGCGGGCCTGAGCGTGGACTGCAAGTGGATGTGATGAATTGGAGACGAGGGAGGTGTGGCCAGCAATGGAACGCACGCCGTCAGGCGGGTGGGCGTGGTTATGCGCTCCAAGGGTGGTCACATGACCTGACTCCTGTCAGTGCCCGGAGACAAAAGGAGCTCCGGGCGGAGTCCTTGGCAGTGGATGAGTCGGTCCGGTGTGTCTCATGTAGGACGAAAAAAGACACCCACACACAGGCGACTCAGGTCTACAGGAGCACCGGGAGGGGGGGGGGGGTGTATGTGGCGGAAAAAAGAAGCAGTGGAAAAATAATAAAATAAAAATAATACTGAAATTAGAATGAAATTAAAAATAAAAATAAAAATAAAAGTAGAAATAGAAATAGAAATAAGAATAAAAATAAAAAATAATAATAAAAATTAAAATTAAAATAAAAATGGAAATGAAATAAAATAAAAATAAAATAAAATAAGGTTAAATAAATTAAGATAAATGGAATAAATTGAATAGAATAGAGAAAAAATGAATGAATGAATATGAAATTGAAAATAGATGTAAATAATGGATGTAGATGTAAAAGTGAAACTGAGAATGTGATGAGAGATATTAGATATTTTATATATGAAATCGAAAATGAAAATGAAAAATGATTGTGGGTGTGAATGGGAATTAGAAATGATGAGATGGGAGAGGATGGGATAGGCAGGATGGGACAGGGGTAGGTTGGGAGTGCTCGGGGCGGGGAATGGTGATGATGGATACTGATGTTGGTTTGTATCTAGATGATTCCATGGATTTCCAGGTCTTCGTTCAATCCATCAGAAACCATTGACCCGAGAGACAAGATCCAGAAAGATTTTTGTCTGCAGAGTTTTTTGATTCTCCTCCCAATATCGTCGTCTTTTTTGATGGCTTCAATACCAAACACTTTAAGACCTATTGGGTTTCCATTGTGGTGTTCTCTGAAGTGCCTGGGTACTGAGTAGTTTTGGTTTTTCTTATTTTTTATGGACTGATGGTGTGTATTACTGTTGATGATGCTGCATTTGTGCTCGCTAAATCTTGTCCTCAAAGGACGTGTTGTGCGTCCGACATACAGTAACCCGCATGGGCAAATTAGGCCGTAAATCACATGGGAAGTGCCGCAATTGATGAATTGGCCAATTTTGTGGTTCCGGCCGTCTGTTCCAGTGACTTCTTTTTTTCTATGTGCCATAAAAGGGCAAGCTCCACAGTTTCTAATTCCACATTTGTAATTACCCTTCTGGTCAAACAGGGATGTCCAACGGCCTGTGGGGGTCTTGGTTTGGTTCAGGGGTTTGCGTACTCTGCTTGGTGCTATTAGACTTCTAAGGTCTTTTGCTTTCCGGAATACAACTTCAGGTTTGGATGGTAAGACTGGATTGAGGATGAGATCTTGCTTGAGAATGTTCCAGTTTTTCTGGATGACTCTCTGTATGTCAAAAGCTTTGGTGTTATATTGTGTGCTAAATCTGATGGAATTCTTCATTGTCTGCTTTTTTCTCTCTGTTTTTTTGAGGGCTGTTACCATGGTAGCTGAGGGGTGTTCATCATAAAGTGTCCAATATTTTGAGAAGGCTTGTTCGATCAGGTGTCCCTTTGCGTCCGCTTGGCGCCAGTGCAGTGTGATGACACGAACAGCATTTTGGCGCCATGGGGAGGGATATTTAAACCCCACACATTCAGATGCTTGCTAGCAGTCAGGGAACTCATGCTAAACATGGACGCCGGCACCAGGTAAAACTAAACATTGACCGTTAGTCGGTCTAGCACTCTGTGATATATCTAATTGTAAATTGTTTTTGTTCCTGTTTTTGTTTTTGTTGTTGGAGGGTGGTTTTGGTGGAGTTATGGTTGCACAAACTAAAGAGCTTTCAAGCTGCATAAATGTGAATGTTTTATGTATATTCTCTCTGTGTATTTACTTTCTTCTTTGGACATCCCTGTTTGACCAGAATGGTAATTACAAATGTGGAATTAGAAACTGTGGAGCTTGCCCTTTCATGGCACATAGAAAAAAAGAAGTCACTGGAACAGACGGCCGGAACCACAAAATTGGCCAATTCATCAATTGCGGCACTTCCCATGTGATTTACGGCCTAATTTGCCCATGCGGGTTACTGTATGTCGGACGCACAACACGTCCTTTGAGGACAAGATTTAGCGAGCATAAATGCAGCATCATCAACAGTAATACACACCATCAGTCCATAAAAAATAAGAACTACTCAGTACCCAGGCACTTCAGAGAACACCACAATGGAAATAGGTCTTAAAGTGTTTGGTATTGAAGCCATCAAAAAAGACGACGATATTGGGAGGAGATTCAAAAAACTCTGCAGACAAGAATCTTTCTGGATCTTCTCTCTCGGGTCAATGGTTCCTGATGGATTGAACGAAGACCTGGAAATCCATGGAATCATCTAGATACAAACCAACATCAGTATCCATCATCACCATTCCCCGCCCCGAGCACTCTCCACCTACCCCTGTCCCATCCTGCCTATCCCATCCTCTCCCATCTCATCATTTCTAATTCCCATTCACACCCACAATCATTTTCATTTTCGATTTCATATATAAAATATCTAATATCTCTCATCACACTTTTACATCTACATCCATTATTTACATCTATTTTCAATTTCATATTCATTCATTAATTTTTTCTCTATTCTATTCAATTTATTCCATTTATCTTAATTTATTTTATCTTATTTTATTTTATTATTTTATTTCATTTCCATTTTTATTTTTATTTTTAATTTCATTCTAATTTCATTATTATTTTTATTTTATTTTTTTTCCACTGCTTCTAGAGCTTCTTTTCTCTGCCACATACACCTCCCCCCCCCCTCCCGGTGCTACCGGAGGACCTGAGTCGCCTGTGTGTGTGTGTCTTTTTTCGTCCTACATGACACACACCAGACCAGCTCATCCACTGCCAAGGACTCCGCCCGGAGCTCCTTTCATCTCCGGGCACTGACAGGAGTCAGGTCATGTGACCACCCTTGGAGCGCATAACCACGCCCACCCGCCTGACGGCGTGCGTTCCATTGCCGGCCACACCTCCCTCATCTCTAATTCATCACATCCACTTGCAGTCCACGCTCAGGCCCACCCCCTAACCGGCTTATAACCCACAAGCAGCCATCCTCGCTCTGATATCCACCCATATCTGAGGCAGAAAGACTGCTGCGGACACACTCAGCTTCAGTATCCTCTCAAGAGAACCTCACCCCCCTCCATCCTCCTTAGTACAGGACAGCACTCTCCCAGGAGGACGCAGACAGGCCGAAATCTCTCCTCCATCCAGCTCGTGACAGGTACACAGCCTCTCCATTCATTCAGAAAATTGCCATGATATGACTGCCTGTCAGTGTCCTGAGGGAACACCCCCTGGTCACTATTCTGGTTTCCCTCTGTTTCCTTTAACACCATGCTTCCTCTCCCCCCCCCCCCCCCTCCAGGTCCACACCACCCTACAATCCTATCTCTACAATTTAAAGGAGAACACACATACCATCAACTACCACTTAGGTAGGTGTGTTCACACATCAGGTCACCAGTTCGTCACCTCCCTACTTACCTCTTTCACTTACCTATATATATATATATATATGTATGTTTTCTTTTTTAAAAAAAACACTTTTTGGTCATATATATATATATATATATATATATATATATATATATATATATATATATATATATTTTATATTAATATTTTTTGTTTGTTACTTCATGGTCTGTCATTGACCACTCATTTATGGTACTTATAGACACCGTATCCCCTATCAAATTTCGATAGATATTGTACCTTTCATCAATTCTCTGTACATATATGTGTTTCCCGTTTATCATATTCATCCATTGATTTATGTATTTATATTCACATATTTTTACTCATCATTTGTTTCTTGTGTTGCATATTCTTGCCATGTGCTCCATACCGTATTTATAGCTGAAATTCTGTCTAACTATTTTACATTGTTTATACATATGTGTATGCGCATATATATGTATGTGTATACATATATATATTTTTTTTTTTCTGATTTCTGTTCCACCTAGAACGCTTGAACATGGACTGGTATGGAACACAGAAAAACGTATCTCCCATTTCAGGCCACACTTTCCAACTAGCCATTATGTCTATGTACATATGTTGGCCTACTGGCCCATAGAGACTGTGCCCTGGTTCTCAAAGGCTCTGATGAAGAGGTTATCCTCAAAACGCGTCAACCGACTCTAAACACCCGCCTCAACATGGGCTTATGTTACTTTTAACCCATTTTTTATTTCCATGTTTTCTATATTGTGTTACCTGTTTGCATGATACGTAGTATTGGTATTATTAATTTGCTTTTATTTGTTTTTATTTTCATATGAATACATTTTTTACTTTTTGATGTGAGCAATTGATCACGCGCCCTTCATCCATCTCTCTCCATATAGTCTTACCTGACCACCTCGGGGTCAGTTTCTGGGCAGCGGGACATGCAACACCATCTCTTTTAGTTTTACTACAGTTCACAATACTACTTTTCTCAAACCCAAACAGACCCTCACAAGCGCAGGAGTAATCTTTTCTTGTCCTCAGTTTACGGTGTGCATAATAGAGTGCATAGAGGTATTGGCTGCAGTGGCACAAGGACTTTTTGCAGATAGGGCTGGCGCTACCCATAGCCGAGGTAAGCATCGGCATAGAGCGCACGCCAGTCAGGGGCGGCGCCAGCAGGGGTGGACTGGGCTGGGGCTGCATGTATTTGTGGGGCCCAAGGCAGCTGGGCTGCTCTTTGGGCCGGTGCCACTCACCGGACTCTCTGTGCCGGCCTGAGTGTGCTGTGCCCATTTCCCTCCCCCTCCGGTGAGGTGCACTCTTTCACAGAAGCCTATTGCCCCTCCCCCTGCCTATCAAATCCTCTGGCCTGTTGCGTGAGAACAACAGGGCGGGAGGGGCAGAGCATGGTGCAGATGGCAGAGCGCAGAGAACCAGTGGTTGTTGCTGAACCAGTGGAGGATACCGAGGGGTGGCTGGATGGCATGACCCCAAAAGAAGTACTTTGTCCGGTGCTGAGGAGAGCCTGACAATGGAGCTTAGAGGCCTTGAGAGGTGAGGAGGATCCACCGATATACATTGTACTGGGGAAAGGGGGGTGTTCTGTGAGCGGTGCAGGGCTGTACCAATGGCTGGAGATGTACAGGACTTTCCAACCAGAGTTAGTAGGAATCAGGTAGGTCAGTGTATTGGTCAGGTAGGTCAGTGTATTGGTCAGGTAGGCCAGTGTAGTGGTCAGGTAGGCCAGTTTAGTGGTCAGGTAGGTCAGTGTAGGGGTCAGGTAGGTTACTGCAGTTGTCAGGTAGGTCAGTGGTAGGTCAGGGTATTGGTCAGGTAGGTCAGTGTATTGGTCAGTGCAGTGGTCAGGTAGGTCAGTGCAGTGGTCAGGTAGGTCAGTGTAGAAATCAAGTAGGTCTGTGTATTCTCCACCCAGCCACCTCCACCGTTGGCACATTGGCAGGACAAAGGGGGTGGAGTCAGGGGTGGGGCCAATGGGGGCAGCAAAATTAGGTTTTGCCTAGGGTGTCAGAAATCCTTGCACTAGGCCTGGTTGCAGAATCAAACAAATCCCTGCAAGTCTAAGGAAAAACTCCACATTGTTAAGAAAATAAATATTATAACATGTACAATTGCTACTCAAGTAACTGCACCAAACTTTGATACAAATGCTACAATGCACATCAGAGCATAGATCTCTCCATATGTTTTAATTTTGGGTTGTTATTTATTTATTTTTATTTTGTAACCCCTTCAGCCCCGGAAGGATTTACCCCCATAATGACCAGGGCATTTTTTGCGATGCGGCACTGTGTCGCTTTAAACTGACAATTTTGCAGTCGTGCGATGTTGTACCCAAACAAAATTTATATAATTTTTTTTCTACAAAAAAAAAAAACACATTTCTTCATTAGTTTAGGCCAATATGTATTCTGCATATTTTTGGTAAAAAAAAATTGTAATAAGCATATATTGATTGGTTTGCACAAAAGATAGTATCCACAAAATGGGGGATAGTTTTATGGCATTTTCTATTTTTTTTTTTTTTTTTTACACTAGTAATGGCGGTAATCTTTTTAACAGGACTGCAACATTGCAGCGGACAGATTGGACACTTTTGATACTTTTTTGGGACCAGTGACATTATTACAGCAATTGGTGCTATAAAAATGCACTGATAACTGTATAAATAGCAGGGAAGGGGTTAACACTAGAGGCGATCGAAGGGTTGTGTGTCCTAGGGAGGTGTGTTCTAACTGTGGGGGGAGTGGACTGACTGGGAGTACAGAGAGATTACTGTTCCAGATCACTAGGAACAGACGATCTTTCTCTACCCCCCTGTCAGAACGGGGATCCGCCTTGTTTATATAGGCAGATCCCCGTTCTGCCTCTCTGTGGAGAGACCGCGGGTGGCCAGCAGACATCGCAGCCACCAGCTACTCGCGCCCCCGCTGTATCTATTACATGAATTGCCGTACTGGTATGGCAATTCATGCCATAGAGCCGCCCTGCCGCAGTATATCTAGGCAGGCGGTCGTTAAGTGGTTAAGATAAGTGGAGCTACTTCCTAGCAGCCCACATGGCATCTGGTCCCTTCTGCTGCCCTCAAGCCAAACATACTGACGTATCCTGGACCTCTTCCAGAGCGATAACCCGCTGTTAGCGGTGACTCCTGGAGCCATCCTGGAAACTTCTGGACACCACAGGATGCCCCCAAATATCTGCACGGCTGTCCCGTGTTAGACCCCGGTCGCCACATCTTCCAAAAGGTAGGAAACCTCATACAAAATGGTCCTATGAGTAAGGAGGACAAATAAGGAATGCAGCCTCTGGCTCAGCATGGAAAATGTATGGGAGTGGGGTCCTATGGGGTAGGAGCGGGGGCAGGGCTAGCTAAATATATGCTGCGATAGAGTCTGTCAGGAAAGGTGAATTTATCCTTTAACATTGAAGTTGGGGCAGTTTATTGATTATTTTCTGCATCCTTGATAAAAACATCTGCTTTTTTAGAAGACACCAAGCATCTCTTCTAATGTTTGCAAGCAGTATTTTATTAAACTGATTACGGTAATTTTTTTGCTTAAAACAAATTGTGTCTTTTGGTGCACTGAGATTGAGCCACCCAGGTATACAATGCATAAAGTCAGTTGTAATAAAGTCCAAAGTGCAATGAATCCAAAAGTTCACAAAAAGCTTGACTCAGTGGCAATTGATTCATCAAGAGCTAGAAGATACTAGAAGAAATGTGAATGTAAAATGGAAGAAGGGAAACAGTGCCATCTGTGTATCGTAAAAAAACAAAATATTTTATCTCCACAAGTAAGCAACTTGCAAGAAACTGCAAGTAGAGCGTTTATCTAGCTACAAGCACTACTTTCCTGACATAGCATTACAGCATATATGTATGGATAGGCTCCGCCCCTGCCCTATTCCAGGACTGGCTATACTATATAAGTAGGTCTCCTCCCTGCAGGCTGCATTCTTTTTTTTTCCCCTCACTGCTGCAGCTGGTTATGCTGCTACTGAAAGCAGGATTTTTCTCTTCCCTCCCCTTACCGGATTCATCTGGTCAAGCCGCACAGGTTCAAGCCTCTCCTGTGACTAAGCTCCCCGCTGTACAGGTTGAAACAAATGCCTATATGGGGGAGACCTCCCCCCTCAAGATCCAGGATAAGGGGGGTGATGGTATCTGGTCTCTAGGGATTGCTCCTTCATCATGACTCAATGGATGGACATTCATTGGACTTCCGGTTTGACCATGAAGTGTGCAGGTGATAAGGCACCACATGGTGCACAAATCCATAGTATTCAGTTACTGCTGTCATACATGCAAATTTTCCGGTCTGTCCATAGTTTCAGTTTGTTTACTATTGCCTCACAGCCACAGGTTGTGGTTTGTGTCTGCAATACTGCTAATGCTGATAGCAGGTGTGCTGTGCTGGGCAGAAACCTTCCTATTAACTCAGCAAGGCCTGGTCCTACAGGCTTGTCTAAGGCCCGGTTCACACATGTGCAGTGCGAATTGAAGCTCAGGTTTCCCTGTGAAGAGAAAAATCAGTCATTAAGCGTTTCACATCAGTTTTTGATCAGGATCAGGCCAGGATTGCATCAGTATCAGGTCAGGTTTACATCAGGATTTTATCCTGTTCACAGAATCAGAATGCGTTCCCATAGAAGATAATGTGCTTGCAATTCGCACCACAATGCCCAGAAAATGCACACGCTTTTTGGGCAATGCGGAGTGCGAATGCAACGCACATATGTTAACCAGCCTCATTCAAATGAACGTATTTTAAAATGTCATGCGAATTGGATGAGGTGTAAGTGGTATCCAATTCGCATAGGTGTGAACCGGGCCTTATTGTCTGCAGGTATGCTGTTAGCTTGCACCACTGAAACCGTACATCACACATGTGAATCTTACTGGCTGTCCATAGTGCCATTCTGTTTACTAATGCTTCACAGGTTGTGTCTGTGTCTGCAGTATTGCTAATGCTTAGGCTGATTTCAGGTGGTACTGAGCCTTTCCTATTAACGCAGGGCCTGGCCCTGCAGGCTGGGCTTACTGTGTATTAATGCTTGGTTGTGGTATGGACCTTTTTTGCAGTACACGTGTCTAAGGTAAGTTTAACCTGCTAGTGTTAATTGTCTGATGACTATTAACCTGCAGTGTTTGCCTGTGATTACATTGTCTCGACAGTACTATGACTGTTATGCGTTTATCTCTATGCATTTACATGCTGACCTTAATGCTGAAATGAAAATCAGGATCTGCTTAGTTACATTTTCTTAGTCCTTACCTGTTAGCAATGTGTAATTGCTTCTGTTATTTGTGGTACACCACAGAGTGATATGTGGTCTGCTGTTTGTAGTGGTTACTACTGATGGATTTTTTTAAACAAATACTCCCAGACATGGCTCTAGTCTTTAAGCTCATCTGTGGACCAGTAGCAATCAGCCTTCCTAGAGACCAGGAACGTTCATTAAAGTGGAGTTCCACCCAAAAGTGGAACTTCCACTCATCAGATTCCTCCCCCCCTCCGGTGACACAGTTGGCACCTTTCAGGGGGGAGGGGGGTACAGATACCTGTATATTACAGGTATCTGTACCCACTTCCGGCATAGATAGCCGCAGAATCTGCGGTTATTTACGCCACTTCCTGCTCCCTCCCCGCTGCCTGCTGGGAAACACACGGGTCCCAGAGGCAGCAGGGAGCATCCTTATTGCGCGGCGCGACTCGCGCATGCGCAGTAGGGAACCGGGAAGTGAAGCCGCACGGCTTAACTTCCTGATTCCCTTACCGAAGATGGAGGCGGCAGCACCCGAGGACGGAGAGACGCTTCGGCCTCGGGTGCTGACATCGCGGGCGCCCTGGACAGGTAAGTGTCCATGTTTTAAAAGTCAGCAGCTGCAGTATTTGTAGCTGCTGACTTTTAAAAAAAAATTTTTCGGCGGCGCCCCGCTTTAAGGTGAGGGCAGGTAGGTATGTTCTATATTCTAAAAGAGTGCACATTATGGGCATAATGGATTGTAAATCTCTCCAGCCCTCAACACCAACACCACTTTTCAGGAAGAGGAGAGTCAACTGGCTTCTGCAACAGGGACAGGTCCTCTTTAGCCCTGAAGGAACCACTATGTATTTAACTGCCAGAAGAGGCAGACCAAGGAAATCTCTACAGAAATCATAGTGGACTGGTGGTAACTGGTGTGTCGGCCAAAATGCAAAACTAAGTTGCAGGCCAGAGGCAGCAGCAAATGGGCAGAGACTAAGAAGGTCTATAGTCACTAATGATTACATGCCAAGCCTAAATCAAACAGCTGTGTTTATTTAGAGCAGGGGTCTTCAAACTATGGCCCTCCAGACAGTTGTTCAGGAACTACAATTCCCATCATACCTAGTCATGTCTGTGAATGTCAGAGTTTTACAATGCCTCATGGGACATGTAGTTCTGCAACAGCTGGAGGATTCCTGATTTAGAGGCAACCTCTACCTCAGAAGCAGTTGGCCAGGGAGTCTTTATCAGACTGGCCAGATGGGTCAGCCTTAGCCTGCTTCTAGGAAGTTGCCATGGGAAGTTTGCATATCAGAAGCAAAAAGTGGATGTTTTAACTCTGTCCAAACTGACTGTATGCTGTTTCTCTGGGAGTCCGTTGTGGTCAGTTTACCCTCATGGCTCATCCCACAAGTATCACATACCGCTTTTAAGTCAGAGTGGTGACTGTTCAAGTGCGGATCCGATGATCTAGAAGGGGGATTAATCCCTTGTGTTAATCACCAATGACCAGAGGATAGCCAAAAGGCAAAGTAACAAAGATTGAAGACAGGTTAAACCTGGGAAAACTATAGAGGAGAATAAAGAATCAATAATCATCTTTATTTGTCTACCTAAACCCAAGTCGCCCAGTAGGGTCAGCTGAGCTTTAGGATCCATGGGTCCTGTGCATTAAGGAAGCCATTGGAATTTTTCATTCCTCTCCTCCAACTTATTGCATTCCCTCCATGACGCATTAGAGC
This sequence comes from Lithobates septentrionalis, assembly GCA_037952835.1. NCBI lineage: Eukaryota > Metazoa > Chordata > Amphibia > Anura > Ranidae > Lithobates > Lithobates septentrionalis. Next base: position 1,307,625 of record JBBDGP010001546.1, on the reverse strand, counting down.
ACAAGGGTTGTGACTGCATGTTCAGTCAAAAGTAGGACTTGGTCAACAAGCAGAAGGATTAGGATCCAAAACCGCATATGGCATCATTGCACTCAATCTCTTCGGCCATCAGCAAGGCTTCGCTTCCACAAATCTTTCCCCATTATTTCCAAGGAGTACAGTTAATAGATGTGCGACTTCAAATTGCAGCAACATCAAAGTAGTCCCTGCACTACTTTGATCCCACTTTGATACGACCTGGGGCCATGGAACTCAAGAATACACAGGCATTGCTTCAAGTCTCATAAAGGTCACATGACTTTTTAGGTTGCAATAGTGGAAACCTAGGCTAAGATTGTAGATGGTCTTTAGACCTAGCAAGTGTGTGTGTGTGTGTACTGTATACACACTTCGCGACAACCATGTTTCTGCAAAAACTTTCGCTTGGCCGTTCGAGTTTACTATGAGTTCATCTGGCAGACTGTGACCTTTCCACAAACAGGCATTTCCCAGGATATTAGGTCCAGTAGTGGCTGTCTTGCAGGAGCAAGGACTTCTGGTGAGCCTTGTTTGGGCAACAGCCTGGCGCAATGTCTTCCAGGTCCTGGGGAAAACAGTTCTAGTTCAGACTCTGATCGAATTGGGAGGAGCCATCATCGAGAGACCAACTAGTCTCATTACAGCAATGACTTGCCTAGAAGCAGTTCTGAATCACTGAAGAATACAGTAGAAGTACCCTCAGAAAGAGCAACAGTATAAGTGTCTCACCATAAAAAATTATAGCTCTTTCCCATTTGTTGCATCCCTTGGTCGTAAAAGGGTAAGGAAATAGCCTGTGGTCTGAGGGCCCAATGAAAGGTTGACAATGGTTATTACCTGGTTTTTGTAGTAAGGGAAGATTTGCTTCCTGCACCAGGAACAGTGACTCCACAGAGGAGACAAGTCCCTTTTTGGAGGGAGCTAAGCTAACTAATCTTTCAACTTATCAGCTACTAGGCATACCAGTCATCACAATCTATTACTTGTCAGGTATTAATGCGAATTGAGGACAAGATGTCCAAAGTCAGAGTTGCAGTGGTCGCAGACTGAAGTCCTTCCGAAAACGCATCAAATAGAGCCTCAGCTATGCTGCAAGGACTCAGAAAAATGGGTAAGTCCTATCTTCATTGTCGAAGGAATGCGAGACTAGTCAACCTCGGTCAGAGGTATCTCCTAGTCAGGTCTGCCAGCCCTTTAGGTTCAGGTTCCTAAAACTTCCTGCCAGATGGCGTAAGCTACAAAGCCGTTGGATGACAAGGGATGGTCTCCAAACCAACAAACCGTTCAAGGTTTCGGCAACAAATAAAGCTATCAGTGTGGGACACTGATTTATTTTGTATGGCTAATAGGTCTAGAAGGATCTCAGATATCCAAGTATCAAGCCATAAACTACCTTGTTGCTGAAATTGTCAGGCAAAGTGGTTCTAGTCTCTTCCTCAGCACTATACAGAGGTCTGCATCTTTTGCATCTGGGTTAGAACATCATCCTTCTTACATATCCAAACTAAAGTGTTTGGAGTACCACAAGCATTGAAAATAGATTCAAGGTTGAAGAGAGACATAGAATTGGCCCTTCTTCAAGGAGAAAACAATAGGTTATTTAGGCCTAACGGCATCAGAAGACAATCACTGTCCATTAACCACTTCCCACCCGGCCTATAGCAAAATGACGGCTGGGCAGTGGTTCAGTTATTCTGACTGGGCGTCATATGACGTCCTTCAGGATAACAGCCGCCGCGCGCCCGTGGGGGCGCGCATCATGGCGATTGGTGGTGTGGTGTGTCAGTCTGACACACCGCTACACCGATCTCGGTAAAGAGCCTCCGGAGGCTCTTTACCACGTGATCAGCCGTGTCCAATCAGGGCTGATCACGATGTAAACAGGAAAAGCCGTTGATCGGCTTTTTCTCACTCGAGTCTGAAAGACGCGAGTAGAGGGGAGCCGATCAGTGGCTCTCCTGACAGGGGGGGTCTGCGCTGATTGTTTATCAGTGCAGCCCCCCTCAGATGCCCACATTGGACCACCAGGGAAGCCGCCAGGACCACCAGGGAAGCCCCCAACATGTGGATGGCCAGGTACATCCCCCATGGCCATCCACATGTGCCCAATCTGTGCCAATCAGTGCCCACAAATGGGCACTGACTGGCACCATAGAGTAATGAATTGAGTAATGCTCAGCAGTGCCACCCATAAGTATCCATCAGTGTCGTCTGAGTGCCGCATACCAGTGCCACCTATCAGTGCCCATTGGTGCCACCTATCAGTGCCCATCAGTGCCACTTCATTGGTGCCACCTCATCGGTGCCCATCAGTGCCGCCTTGTCAGTGAAGCCATATCAGTGCCCGTCAAGAAAATGTACTTATTTACAAAAACATTTAACAGAAACAAAGACTTTGTGTTTTTTCAAAATTTTCGGTCAATTTTTATTTGTTGCGCAAAAAAATAAAAATTGCAGAGGTGATCAAATGGTGCCAAAAGAAAGCTATTTGTGGGAACGAAATGATAAAAAATTTGTTTGGGTACAGTGTAGCATGACCGCGCAAATGTCATTTAAACTGCGACAGCGCTGAAAGCTGAAAATTGGCTTGGGCAGGAAGGTATCTAAGTGCCTGGTATTGAAGTGGTTAAAGACAAACGCAGTGGTGTGGATCAAGTTAGTCAAGGGGCTTCGATGGCTAGGACAAATCCATCAATTGAGGGCAGAGAACAATTTTCCAGTCCAGACGGATGTGCATCCATGGACGGAACTCCAAAAGGTTTCCCTCCAGAACTAATATGTAAACTACACCTGGTCTACATTCAACACATTGGGGGCCTATTTTAGAGTGGATCCAGTGGCCTTAGCTACAATACATTTGTGGAAGTGGATAGTGGAAATAGATCTAATTCTCGACTTAAACACTTCAGCATTACCCACCCTTGTTGTCGGGTGATTTGGTACATTCCATACGTATATGCTGTCATGCTGTATCAAGAAACAGGAAAGTTTTATACTTCCCTAATGGTAATTTTCCTTTTCTGATACAAAGCATGACGGCATATAGGTCCCTCCTGAAAGAGCTTCGCAGAGATACTAAGTTACGAGAATGCGGCCCGAGGGAGGAGATTTGCTTATATAGTATAACCGGTCCTGGAATAGAGCAGGGGCGGAGCCTACCCATACGTATATGCTGTCATGGTTTGCATCAGGAAAGGAAAATTGCTGTCAGGTAAGTATAACATTTTCCTCTGTCTGGTTTCCGTTCAATCCCACTGACTGTACATCTCTGAAAGGCTGTCCCAGGCTGTGCTGGTGGCTCTCATCACTTCCTGTTCGGCTTGGATCCACTGGGTGGGTGGAGATGATGCCACAACAGGAAGTGGCAAGCCAAACCCACCACTTCCTGTTCCGACGTCATCTATAAATAAGTAATAAAATATAAATTAATAAAATAGTTTGTTTTTATGCTACACTTAGTGCTGTTTCTCTTCACCCACTTTTAAATTTTTTGCTAAAGCTGATGTACCATAATTTTTATGATTATACAAGATAATGTGTTCTCTACTATCATTGACATAAGAGAATTCAACAAATTTTTATTGAAATGTTTTTTTGTATTAAGTCATACCTTTTTTGAAAATTATCTGCAGATCACTGGGACGAGAAATATATGCATCGTGATGAGGCTTTTCTGCACACATTCTCTTAGGAAATATAAATTAGAGTTTTAATACAAAGATTTCATATGAGATACATAGGAATTATTTTTTTTAGATCTTAATATTCATGTTCAAGATAGGAGAATAAATATAAAGGGTAGAATAAATATAAAGGCTCAAATGTTCAAATAGAAGTACCCAACTGAAATGGATGCATAATGGCTCTTAAGTGCAGCTAGTGAGATTAACCAGTTGCCGTCCACCCACAGCACATTTACTGCGGGTGGGCAGCACAAGCAGGCTGGATGACATACATATGGTACCTGGGCCAATCACATAACCCTGTACCATGGGATTAGCTGTAGCCAATCACAGATTACTAGTAAATACAGCTGTTTATGACGGTTCAAAACATTGATGTTACAGTGATCATAATTGTAACAGCAACCACAGTTTAAAAAAAAAAATCCCTGATCACCCCCGCTCCCTCCCCAGAATAGCATAGTCCTACTATATACTATATACTATACTATATACTACTATACTATGTGCTACTATGATGACACTGAACTACTCTGATGAATGTATGTATAAAAAAAAAAAAAAAACAGTCATATGATGTCACTGTAATGCACTGGTGTCCGTAAGTAAACAAAAAACAATTGTGGAAAAAAAAGAATTTTATTTTATTTCTTAATTTTTCTTAAAAATTGTGACAAAAAAATTACAACTTCAAAAAATTGTCATGCCTCTTACTAAAGACATTAGACTGTCTAGTTTCCAAAAAGGGGCCATTTTGGGGGTATTAGTATTGTCCTGCCATTTTAAGAGCCTCAAGAAATGAGATCGACCATCAGTAGTTCAAAATTCATCAATTTTCAAATATAAATACCATTGATTTTTATTTTTTTTATATTGGATATGTTTTATTACAGAAATTAGAAAATATTATTTTATTTAAACTTTTTAGTCTTTTTTAATTTATATAATAAAAAATAAAAAACCCAGTGGTGATCAAATATCACCAAAAGAAAGCTCTAATTGTATGAAAAAAAATATTTAAATTTAATCTGCAAACAGTGTTGCATGAATGCACAATTATCAGTTAAAGTGATATTAAAGGCAGCTTTTAAAAAAAAAAACATGTCATATTTACCTGCTCTGTGCGGTGGTTTTGCAAAGAGCAACCCCGATCCTCCTCTTCTCGGGTTCCCCCACCAGAAATACTGGCCCGCTCCCTCCTGCTGAGTGCCCCTACAGCTTGCTATGGGGGCACTCCCAAGTCACTGCTCTGTGTGTCCATTTACACATGGAGTGCGGCCCGGCCCCACTCTCTCCTCGCTGGCTCTCTGGCTGTGATTGACAGTAGCAGGAGCCAATTGCTCCTGCTGTTTTCTCAGCCAATGAGGAGGAACAGACCCTGGAGAGCCATTGCTCTTGTGCACATAGCTGGATCGCAATGGGCCTGCTGCACAAAGAATGGCCTGCTCTTGTGGTTAACCGGTTCCCGACCGGCGCACGCCGATGTACATGATATTTACCGCCGTGCCATTGTGTGCACGCCGGCTGGGAGCTCAATGAGTCGGGTCACAGGTCCCGCAGACTCGATCGCCGTGGGGATACACACGATCGCCTCACAGAGAGGAAGAACGGGGAGATGCTAATGTAAACAAGCATCTCCCCGTTCTGCCTAGTGACAGTGTCACTGATTTCTGCTCCCTGTAATCAGGAGCAGTGATCAGTGATGTGTCACACGTAGCCACACCCCCCCCCACAGTTAGAAACACTCCCCAGGACATACTTAACCCCTACACTGACCTCTAGTGGTTAACCCCTTCACTGCCAGTGCATTTGTATAGCACTGATTGCTGTATAAATGACAATGGTCCCAAAAATGTGTCAAAAATGTCTGATGTGTCCGCCAAAATGTCGCAGTCCTGATAAATATCGCTGATCGCCACCATTACTAGTAAAAAAAAAAAAAAAAATTATCAATAAAAATGCCATAAACTATCCCCTATTTTGTAGACACTATAACTTTTGCACAAACCAATCAATAAACGCTTATTGCGATTTTTTTTTTTTTTTTCCAAAAATATGTAGGAGAATACATATTGGCCTAAACTAAAGAAAAAAAAATGTTTCTTTTAAAAATTTTTTGGGGATATTTATTATAGCAAAAAGTAAAAAAAAATATGGCGTTTTTTTTCAAAATTGTCGCTGTTTGTTTTTAGCGCAAAAAATAAAAACCGCAGAGGTGATCAAATATGACCAAAAGAAAGCTCGATTTGTGGGGAGAAAAAAGACGTCAATTTTGTTTGGGAGCCATGTCGCACGACCACGCAATGTTCAGTTAAAGCGACGCAGTACGAATCGCAAAAAGTGCTCTGGTCAGGAAGGGGGAAATTCTTCCGGAGCTGAAGTGGTTAAGGAGGAATTACATCTCTCTGGAAGACTGAGTACAAGCAAATTTTTACTTTAATAGATTTTATAAAGAAAGGTCCTAAGAAAGAGTTTTAAAAAAGAAATATGGAAAATATACAAGATTTTGCTTTAAAGTGGTTGTTACCTAAAGAGGTAAAATCACTGCCAGCCCCTCTCTTGTATACAGCGATAACACACGCTGTAAGTGTTTTTTTTTTTTTAAACTGCGTCTCTAAATACCTTTTTTCTGTTATGTTCAGGCTGATCACATGACTCCCGGCAGCTCTGCTACTCTGTTTCCCAGGCTTTAGCAGGAGAGGCTGAAAATCTCCCTCTGACGTCAGTCGGGAGATCACGTATCTGCCATGCTGGCTGCTCAGCCCCTCCCGCTGTAGCCCAGGGATCAGAGTAGCAGAGCGGTCGGAAGACACGTGACTGGCCTGAAGATAAGACAAAAGGTCACTAAAGAAAAAATTGCATTAAAAGAGCCACGTCCAAAAATTAAGGGGACAAAAATCAGGTAGTACTGTGTATTACCAAAATAGTGGACTTTTTAGGCTCAGAAATAATAAGAAAATCCAATGAAAACAGTCAATTTTATTGAAAATATTATACAAAAATCAAAAAAAGATAAAAACATCACATATGTGCATCTGTATTTATGTGCAGTGAGCCCTTGTGCGTCTACGCGTTTCGCCGTTTGGCTTCTTCAGGACACGACCAAGGTTCAAAGACGCAACAGATAAGAGAACATATTTCTCTATCTGGAATGAAATACACAGCAATTAAAAACATGACCAGTACATAAACAAACATAGTTTAAAACAGAATCATGTGACAGACACCCGTGGATATGCAGATCAGGGACAGTCAAAAAGATAGGTACCTTAATATGAGATACATTGTTATAGTATCCATGGTAAGATGAACAGTAGATTTGGGGATTGAAAACTAAAGGGAAAAAAAGATTGCATCCAATATAAATGATATTAATACACTTGAGTAAGAGGATAGCACAGAAAACAAAAAAAAAAACAACAAAGGAACTTACTTCATCCATGATAGCTGGATCTAGAAACAGGGGCAGATGGACATTTTATAGTCCTGGTCTGAGGGGTGCCAAAGTAGTCAAAAGGCGTCCGTCATATACCGCTCACTAATTGGGTTTGGATCATACAGGTGACCAAAGCTCGGCAGCATATAGCTGTTACTATAAATAAGTAGATTACAATCAGTAAAATTTATACCTAACATAGGTGAGTTCAAAAAGATATTAATGGCAACTAACAATGTACTTACAACCTGGGTTTAAGTGAGAAAACGTGCCCCTGGGAGCCAGCCATCCACTGCACACAAAATTGCGTGGATGAGGAGGGCTATTTATATACAAGATATAACACAGCTGATCGTGACAGCCAGCGTCATATGACGCATTATTAACAAGGGCTGCAGGCGCCAAGACTTGTGGGTAGTGTAGGCAATAAGGGACGACGGCGTCACCTGCGCCTGCGCAGTAGGTCCAAAGGAATAGATCGAGGAGAGAGGAAAACCACACATCCATGCGACGCGGCGCTCAGGAATAAATACTCCCGCGCATGCGCCATGGGAATTCCGAAGCAGAGATGCCTTATGGGCAATGTAGGAAAAGTAAAATGGACCTTGCATGTTACAAATGCATATAACTACCATTGAATCGATGGCATAAATAACAGGCATAGTCCATTATACTCTATGAACATGGAAACAAAGTTGTGTAGTTATATGGGGGCAAATTCAATAAGATGAATTTGCTAAGTGATAGTAATGGATTGCATAATATTGTATGGTGCCGAGATACTAGAAAAATAACAAAAAAAGGACAAAAAAGGAAGCTACGAGGGCAGTATGTGGATGCAGTGTTGCCTGTTATGACACCATAATAGGGTAATATAGGCTTAGAGCAAGGTAGCCCATTGATCGACTGTCCCATCCACAAATCCCACGAGTGAATAATACACAACAACTGATTAAAAACAAACTATTGATGCACAATAACCAGAAAAAATAATTATACATATATTGATAGATTACTCGCAGCCAAAAAGGGGAGAGATAAAACGATGGATATAAACATATATCGATGGAAAGACCTATTAGAGAAACGGTTTAAAGCTGATCGTATCATTCAGGCCTGGATAGACCGTGGCCTGTAATTTGTGTATCCATTAAGTTTCTCGCTGAAGTACTTTTTTGTCAAAGTCACCACCACGAGGATCAACATAAACAACATCAAGAGCGGCAAATTTAAATACTGTAGGGTAATATTTATGCTTGAAGGCTATGTGGTAGCCCATTGTGGTATTTAAAAGGCCATTTGTAGCGTAGTATACGTGGTCTTTGATTCTTCTCCAAAAGGGCCTAATAGTTTTCCCAACATAGAAGGCTCCACATTGGCAAAATATGATATAGATAACTCCTTGAATTTGACAAGTAATGTGATGCCGTAGAGTATGGCCATTTGGAAGAAGAACTGATGGCCCTGTTAATAAGAGATCACAAAAATCGCACTTATCGCATCTGAAAAGACCAGCAGATGATGTTGACGTCTTATTAGTTTTACAATAATGGCTTTGTACCAAACAGTCTCCAATGGATCTAGCTCGACGAAAGGTAATTTCAGGCCTAGACCCAATGTATTTGCTGATGGTAGGATCTGCTGTCAAAACATGCCAATGTTTTTCAAGGGTTGAATGTACAGTTTGGTGCCTATCAGAATAAGTAGTAATAAATCTCACTGTATTTGAATTGATTTGTTTGGAGTCTGAAAAAAAAAAATGCTGATAGTGGTCCCACCCATAGTAGCAAAATGTCATCTATATAACGGAACCATCGCAGCACAAAAGAAAAAAGATAGGCATGTCTGTCATATTCAAAAAGGTCCTGTTCCCACCCCCCCCAGGTACAGGTTCGCATAGGATGGCGCACAACATGTGCCCATAGCGACCCCCTGTACCTGGAGGAAGTGGGATCCATCAAAAGAAAAAACATTTTTTGTAAGTATTTGTGATAGAAGTTGTAGTATGAAGTCATTAAGACTTGCAAAAGTAGGTCCTCTTTCATTTAGGAATCTGGCAACAATCCCAAGGCCTAGTTCATGTGGGATAGATGAATAAAGAGTTTCCACATAAATGGTCACCAATAAGCAACCTTGAGGAACAGTTAGACCTTCCAAGTTTCTTAGGAGATCCGGGGTGTCTTTGACATAAGAGGGTAAGGTTGTAACGTGAGGGCATAGGTACTCGTCTACAAATCTGCTTGCTCTTTAAGTTTTTGAGCCCATACTGGAGACTATTGGGCGCCCTGGTGGTCTAGTTGGATGCTTATGGATTTTAGGGAGAGAATAAAAAGTTGGCACTTTGGGGTGAGGGACTTGAATACCTTGAAAGATCTCTTTCGTAATTAGGCCATTGGTGAGGGCGGATTGTAATAGGTCATCATATTGTTGGTTAAATCTAGTTATGACATGGACCAAAATTGGTTTATACCAGAGCCTATTTTTTAGGATGTCCCAACACATATTCCTATAAAAAAGGGCATCCATAAGTACCACATTACCCCCCCTTATCCGGAGGTTTAATGACTAAAACAGGATTATTGCTTAATTTGTCTAAGGCCGCCAGATGGGCCTCACTTAAATTAGGGTTGGATATCTTACCAATTGGCATAGATTTAATATCCTTATTAGTTTGGACTAGAAACGTCCATATGTTGGAATTGATATGGAAGGAAGGAAAGTTTGTAGATTTTTTCTTAATTGCTTCCGCTAGTGATTGAACATCCTTGAGATACAATGTTGTTTGCATGCGCTGGCCTATAATCTCATCAGATTCAGGAATATCCTGTGCTGTAGAGATAGTCTCATTTTCATTAAGGGGCGAAACCAAGTTCTTTAGAGCTCTAATCTCAAATTTGTTTGGTAGAGAGTTAGGACAGAAACTGAGACAGACTGAGTTGTAGTAGTTCGTACTCTATATCACTCAGAGGATAAGATGATAAGTTAATCACTTCTAGTTTGCAACTATTTGATGTGAAGTCGTCATTTAGCTTTACTATCCTTTACAACACTGCATCCACATACTGCCCTCGTAGCTTCCTTTTTTGTCCTTTTTTTTGTTATTTTTCTAGTATCTCGGCGCCATACAATATTATGCAATCCATTACTATCATTTAGCGAATTCATCTTATTGAATTTGCACCCATATATCTACACAACTTCGTTTCCATATTCATAGAATATAATGGACTATACCTGTTATTTATGCCATCGATTCGATGGTAGTTATATGCATTTGTAACATGTAAGGTCCACTTTACTTTTCCTACATTGCCCATAAGGCATCTCTGCTTTGGAATTCCCATGGCGCATGCGCGGGAGTGTTTATTCCTGATCGCCGCGCCGCATGGATGTGTGGTTTTCCTCTCTCCTCGATCTATTCCTTTGGACCTACTGCGCAGGCTCATGTGACGCCATCGTCCCTCATTGCCTACACTACCCACAAGTCTTGGCGCCTGCAGCCCTTGTTAATAATGCGTCACATGACGCAGGCTGTCATGATCAGCTGTGTTATATCTTGTATTTAAATAGCCCTTCTCATCCACGCAATTTTGTGTGCAGTGGACAGCTGGCTCCCAGGGGCACGTTTTCTTACTGAAACCCCGGTTGTAAGTACATTGTTAGTTGCCATTAATATCTTTTTGAACTCACCTATGTTAGGTATAATTTTACTAATTGTAATCTACTTATTTATAGTAACAGCTATATGCTGCCGGGCTATGGTCACCTGTATGATCCAAACCCAATTAGTGAGTGGTATATGGCGGATGCCTTTTGACTACTTTGGCGCCTCTCAGACCAGGACTATAGAATGTCCATCTGCCCCTGTTTCTAGATCCAGCTATCTTGGATGGAGTAAGTTCCTTTGGTTTTTTTTTTTTGTTTGTTTTCTGTGCTATCCTCTTACTCAAGTGTATTGATATCATTTATATTGGATGCAATAATTTTTTCCCTTTAGTTTTCAATCTCCAAATCTACTGTTTATCTCACCATGGATACTATAACAATGTATCTCATATTAAGGTACCTATCTTTTTAAATGTCCCTGATCTGCATATCCAAGGGTGCCTGTCACATGATTCTGTTTTAAACTATGTTTGTTTATGTACTGGTCATGTTTTTAATTGCTGTGTATTTCATTCCAGATAGAGAAATATATTCTCTTATCTGTTGCGTCTTTGAACCTTGGTCGTGTCCAGAAGAAGCGCATACACGCACAAGGGCTCACTGCACGTAAATACAGATGCACATATGTGATGTTTTTTATCTTTTTTTGATTATTGTATAATATGTTCAATAAAATTTACTGTTTTCATTGGATTTTCTTATTATTATTTCTGAGCCTAAAAAGTCTGCTATTTTAGTAATACGCAGTACTACCTGATTTTTGGCCCCAACAGATAAAAGGTATTTAGAGACACAGTTTTAAAAAAAACTCTTACAGCGTGTGTTATCACTGTATACAAGAGACGGGCTGGCAGTGACATTTTAAAAACGTTTATACTAATAGTGGCAGGGGGGAAGGTGGGCTGAGACAGCTCACACAAGCACAGGAGCTGACAGGGAGAGGAGGGGGAGAGAAAACAGAGGAGGACAGGAGAGCTGCAGACGATGGAGGCACGTAAACGACCAAACTGTCAGGGCTCAGCAGCCATGATTAACCGGGATCAGCTTACAGAGGGGAGGGCAGAACCAGGCAGGATCAGCCATGTTTTTTACAGCTTCCATAGGGGCAGGTTGATAGCACAAGCACTGTGCTGTTTAACCTGCTATAAGAAGGGAAGAGGGAACACGATTTTTTTTCTTTTTTTTTTTTTTTTTTAGGGTTACAAACACATGACAGCCAGGCAAGAGCTCTCTCATTCTGGGTGGACATCATATGGGGTAAACAGTTCAATCTCTGTATTTGCGGACGATACTAAGCTAAGCAGGGCAATAACTTCCCTGCAGGATGTGGAAACCTTGCAAAAAGATCTGAACAAATTAAATGGTGGGCAACTACATGGCAAATGAGGTTCAACGTAGAAAAATGTAAAATAATGCATTTGGGTGGCAAAAATATGAATGCAATCTATTCACTGGGGGGAGAACCTCTGGGGGAATCTAGGATGGAAAAGGAGTTGGGAGTCGTAGTAGATGATTGGCTCAGCAATGGCATGCAATTCCAAGCTTTTGCCAACAAAGCAAACAGAATATTGGCATGCATTAAAAAGGAGATTAATTCCAGAGATAAAATGATAATTCTCCCGCTCTACAAGACTCTGGTCTGGCCGCCACTAGAGTATGCTGTCCAGTTCTGGGCACCAGTCCTCAGGAAGGATGTACTGGAAATGGAGCGAGTACAAGGAAGGGCAACAAAGCTAATAAAGGGTCTGGAGAATATTAGTTATGAGGAAAGGTTGCGCGCACTGAACTTATTCTCTCTAGAGAAGAGATCCTTGAGAGGGGATATGATTTCAATATACAAATGCCATACTGGTGACCCCACAATAGGGATAAAACTTTCTCGCAAGGGATTTTAACAAGACTCGTGGCCACTCATTAAAATTAGAAGAAAAGGTTTAACCTTAAACTACGTAGAGGGTTCTTTACTGTAAGAGCGGCAAGGATGTGTAATTCCCTTCCACAGGCGGTGGTCTCAGCGGGGGGGCATTAATAGTTTCAAGAAACTATTAGATAAGCACCTGAACGACCGCAACATACAGGGATATACAATGTAATACTGACATATAATCACACACATAGGTTGGACTTGTGTCTTTTTTTACCTCACCTACTATTTAATTATGTAAATAAACTGATTATTTTTTTTTTTTTAAATACTGTCACCAGTGAGTGTCCCTGATCACTGCCACACCAGATAGATAGAGATATATATATTATATACACACAGTATCTCGCAAAAGTGAGTACACCCCATATTTTATTATATCTTTTCATGTGAAAATACTGAAGAAATGACACTTTGCTACAATGTAAAGTAGTGAGTGTACAGCTTGTATAACAGTGTAAATTTGCTGTCCCCTCAAATTAACTCAACACACAGCCATTAATGTCTAAACCGCTGGCAACAAAAGTGAGTACACCACTAAGTGAAAATGTCCAAATTGGGCCCAATTAGCCATTTTCCCTCCCCAGTGTCATGTGACTTGTTAGTGTTACAAGGTATCAGGTGTAAATGGGGAGCAGGTGTGTTACATTTGGTGTTATCACTCTCACTCTCCCATACTGATCACTGGAAGTTCAACATGGCACCTCATGGAAAATAACTCTGAGGATCTGAAAAAAAGAATTGTTGCTCTACATAAAGATGACCTAGGCTATAAGAAGATTGCCAAGACCCCGAAACTGAGCTGCAGCACAGTGGCCAAGCCCATACAGCGGTTTAATAGGACAGGTTCCACTCAGAATAGGCCCCGCCATGGTCGACCAAAGAAGTTGAGTGCACATACTCAGCATCATATCCAGAGGTTCTCTTTGGGAAATAGATGCATGAGTGCTGCAGCATTGCTGCAGAGGTTGAAGAGGTGGGGGTCAGCCTGTGAGTGCTCAGACCATACGCCACACACTGCATCAAATTGGTCTTCATGGCTGTCATCTGAGAAGGAAGTCTCTTCTAAAGATGATGCACAAGAAAGCCCGCAAACCGTTTGCTGAAGACCAGCAGACTAAGGACATGGATTACTGGAACCATGTCCTGTGGTCTGATGAGACCAAGATAAACTTATTTGGGTCAGATGGTGTCAAGCATGTGTGGCGACAAACAGGTGAGTAGTACAAAGACAAGTGTGTCTTGCCTACAGTCAAGCATGTTGGTGGGAGTGTCATGGTCTGGGGCTGCATGAGTGCTGCCAGCACTGGGGAGCTACATTTCATTGAGGGAACCATGAATGCCAACATTTACTGTGACATACTGAAGCAGAGCATGATCCCCTCCCTTCGGAGACTGGGCCACAGGACAGTATTCCAACATAACGACTCCAAATACAGCTCCAAGAAGACCACTGCCTTGATAAAGAAGCTGAGGGTAAAGGTGATGAACTGGCCAAGCATGTCTCCAGACCTAAACCCTATTGAGCATCTGTGGGGCATCCTCAACTGGAAGGTGGAGTAACGCAAGGTCTCTAACATCCACCAGCTCTGTGATGTCGTCATGGAGGAGTGGAAGACGACTCCATTGGCAACCTGTGAAGCTCTGGTGAACTCCATGCCCAAGAGGCTTAAGGCAGTGCTGGAAAATAATGGAGGCCACACAAGATTGACACTTTGGGCCCAATTTGGACATTTTCACTGAGGGGTGTACTCACTTTTGTTGCCAGTGGTTTAGACCTTAATGGCTGTGTGTTGAGTTATTTTGAGGGGACAGCAAATTTATACTGTTATACAAGCTGTACACTCACTACTTTACATTGTACCAAATTGTAATTTCTTCAGTGTTGTCTAGGGATGAGCCGAACACCCCCCGGTTCGGTTCGCATCAGAACATGCGAACAGGCAAAACATTTGTTCGAACACCGTTAAAGTCTATGGGACACGAACATGAATAAACAAAAGTGCTCATTTTAAAGGTTTAAATGGAAGTTGTCATAAAAAGTGTTTGGGGACCTGGGTCCTGCCCCAGGGGACATGTATCAATGCAAAAAGAAGTTTTAAAAAATGGCCATTTTTTCGGGAGCAGTGATTTTAATAATGCTAAAAGTGTAATATTCCTTTAAATTTCATACCTGGGGGGTGTCTATAGTATGCCTGTAAAGGGGCGACATTAATGGCGGGTGACCCCGCCCCCCCTCTGACAACACGGGGAAAGCCACATGGAAGTCCCGTGAATTCCCCATGTGTCCGAGGAGGGCGGGGTCACCGGGTGGCCCCGCCCTCTGTTATATAAGAAATGTCAGAAGAAGCGAAGCGTCACACAGCAGAAGAGTCCCACTGAGGTGGATCGTGCGGACAGAGCGGAGAAGAAGCCTGGAGGAAGATGCGGGACAAGAAGAGCGGAGAAAGAAGAAGAAGATGAAGAAGAAGATGGAGGAAGAAGAACACCGAAAGAACACCAGAAGAAAGAAGATGAAAGAAGAAGCCGAAAGAAGAAGAAATTAATAAAGGACTTGGTTAAAAACAAGAGACGGTTTTTGACTTTGACACTTTTTTGTGAAATGGTAGGGGTACATACCCCATTACCAATTCACACAGGGGGCGGGATCTGGGGGTCCCCCACAGACCCCCACAACCACCGGGCAGGGGTTGTGGGGATGAGGCCCTTCTCCCCATCAACATGGGGACAAGGTGCTTTGGGGGGCTACCTCAAAGTACCCTCTTAATGTTGAGGGCATGTGGCCTGGTACGGTTCAGGGTCTTTTCCTGCAGCCTGCCAGGTTGCGTGCTCAGATAAGGGTCTGGTATGGATTTTGAGGGGGACCCCCTGGCCTTTTTATTTTTTTATTTTGGCGCAGGGTTCACCTTAATATTCATACCAGACCTGAAGGGCCTGGTATGAAATTTAGGGGGACCTCCACGCATTTTTTTTTTTTTATTCTGGTTCCCCTGTGGGGAAATCCCTTTCCGATTTTATGAATTAACTTTTATGTGTATTGTCGGACCAGCAATTCATTATAGCCGTGAGTAGTTTTTAAATGACTTTTTTTCCTCTGAAATGTCATTTTGCTGTCAGACTGTTCTAAACACGGAAAACATGCGCCCCCTTACAGGCATACTATACACACCCCCCAGGCACGAAATTTAAAGGAATATTACACTTTTATTGTTTCACTTTAAGCATTATTAAAATCACTGCTCCCGAAAAAACGCTTGTTTTTAAAACTTCTTTTTGCGATGATACATGTCCCCTGGGGCAGGACCCAGGTCCCCAAACACTTTTTATGACAATACCATGCATATAAGCCTTTAAAATTAGCACTTTTGATTTCTCCCATAGACTTTTAAAGGGTGTTCCGCGGCTTTCGAATTTGCCACGAACACCCCAAATTGTTCGCTGTTCAGCGAACTGGTGAACAGCTGATGTTCAACTCGAACTCGAAGCTCATCCCTAGTGTTGTCACATGAAAAGATATAATAAAATAGTTACAAAAATGTGAGGGGTGTACTCACTTTTGTGAGATAGAGTGAGTGTGTGTGTATATGTGTGTGTATGTGTGTGTGTGTGTGTGTGTGTGTGTATGTGTGTATATATATATATATATATATATATATTCATTCTCCAAAAAATTGTGACAAAAAAGTACAACTTTCTACAGACTAAATAATATACATTTGATTTGGGTTATTTTCACCAAAGAAATGTAGCGGCATACATTTTAGCCTAAACTTATGAAGAAAGAGTATTTATTTGCAAAATGTTATAACAGAAACAAAGAAAAACGCATTGTTTTTCAAAATATTTGTCTTTCTTTTGTTTTTTTAGCAAAAAATAAAAAACCCAGTGGTGATTAAATATCACTAAAAGAAAGCTTTGTTTGTGTGAAAAAAAAATGATAAAAATGTCATATGGGTACAGTGCTGCATGACTGAGCAATTGTCATTCAAAGGGTGACAGTGCTGAAAGCTGAAAATTGGTTTGGGCAGGAAGGGGGTGAAAGTGCCTGGTGTTGAATTAGTTATTAAACGCAGTACATGCTACAAAGGCAGAAAAAAATATTGTCTATTCATTGGCAGATTATAAAAAAAGGATAAAGTTTTAGGACCTATGCTGCCAGATAAAACTGACATATCAAAAGGCCCCAATTTTAACAAATTATTAGCCCGAAGTTTGTTAAATTCCCCTTCACCAATTCTAGTATGAGGAGGGAAATTTCCCAGAATTTACTGTACTCCCTTTTTTTTTTTTTTTTTTATCTACTGACTTTTAAAATGGTAAAAAAAAAAAAAAAAAGAGAAGTCGTGGTCACATGACTTCTCTGCTCCTTACAGTCTGCCTCCAGCGCTGAACAAGAGGACTTTAGCTGTATACTTGCCTTACACAGCAGTGATGTGTGTTTTCTTCAGTCAAGACTTCACTTCACACTGCTTGAGCTAGTGCTTTTACTCAAAAATGTGGATTGATGTATCCTTGGCAATAACTTTGGAGGTTGTACTCCAGACCCTGTTGTACTGGACAATTGGCGGGCCTGAATAAATGGCCTTCAGGCACTGGGCTCTGCTTGTTGTGCTTCCAGACCTTTGTGTACGGTTAGTGCTCTTCAGGTTCAGAGCAATGGCACAGCCTCTGGTGTGACCCAGTCTCTGAAGACTCATTTATGAGTAGGACATGTGGGCCGAGCATCGGGAGCTTTTTCATTTTTTAGAATTGTTGGGTACCATTGATATCCTGTTTTGTTCCGTTGGTCTGGAAAAAATATGTGCTGCATCACTAGATGAAGTCACACACAATCTTTGCTCTGTTCCTAACTTATAGCTAGTTACATTTGTGGTTGGGGGTAGTAAAAGTAAGTTGAGCCGGGGGCGTGGCTTTCCGGCAGAGCAGATGGAAGCTTGAAGTCTCAGCTCCGCAATCTACCTAGCAACAAGCGTCTCCAAGGTAACAAATCTAGGGCAAAATTAACCCACATGACTCCCGGGACCTCCTGCTACATTCGGGTACAATGTCGAAGTGCAGGAAGCTCCTCAAAGGGCTGCAGAAGCTGACAGACTTTTTTCCATTAACAGACACGAGCCGTGGACTAGATAGTGCCGGCGGCCTCCTCAACCAAGCAGCGTAACTCCTCTCCCCTCACACTAGATTCACTCTCACACAGCAGCAGCACTTCTCCTCCTCTCCAGTGGTGGAGGGTGAGTCCTCTCCCCCTGCTTGTCCCTCCACAGCCAACCCAGCTGAATCAAAGCCCCGCAGGGATGAAACAGCTCCCAGACAGCCCAGCTATCCCTCATTTACTCTGCCAATTCCTGATCTGTACACACTCTGTACACAGATCTGTCTGCCTCAGTATCAGGCATGTACTGGCCATCGGGACTAATGGGAGTTTCCCGGTGGGCCGATGGCTCAGTGGGCCGGTTTCAGTGACAGCCTGCCAAATTAATTGCTGCTCTACTCACGCAGCCATTAATTTGAGCACCGCTGTACTGCACATGGCTAGGTATTAAGCTTCCGGACGCAGAGCGCTGCACTTCGACTCTTTACGCCCCCGCTCGGATCTTTCTGAACACCGCACACATCTTCGGGCACCTCCAGCCCGCACTCATCCTTTTCCATCATAGCTTGACTTCCCCCACCCCCTTCTCTCTGACAGCTCTTGGGCTTCATCCAGCAAAACTCGGCTATCTCCGGCAGCCCCCGCGGTAACGGTCGCTGTGTTTAACTGAGCCGGAGCCACCCGTGTGTCCTCCTGAGAGCAGCCGACAGGCAGAGAAGTCCCCGGAGCAGACGAGGGAGGCAGGAAGATGACGGTGCTGCAGGAACCCATACAGATAACCAGCCGGCCCGGCATAGCCATTGAATATATAGCAAAGGATGTGTGCGCTAACTAAAATAACATAAAAAATCCATTCGGTGCAAATAATGATTCAGACAATATGCAAAATCCAACCGAGCTAAAAGTTCATCAAAAGTGTCAATTAATATTGAAGTTATTATAAAAATATTTTCAGCAAAAAAATCATTAGAGTGGGCCGGTCTGGATGAAGTCCAGGGCCAAATTTTTTGTCCCAGTCCAGCCCTGCTCAGTATCCTCCTTATCTACTGTAGTACAAGCACAAGACTAGTGCTTACTACATGTAGACACTAAAATGTCTGATCTCTACACTTCACACAATGAGCTGATTGATGTATATACTGAACATGAAGATGAATTACAATCAATCAAATGCAAACTGGCAGATTTAGAGGACCGGTCCTGTCGGAATAATATAAAATTTCCCAACATCCCAGAGACAATACAGCAACCTGACCTGGTCCAATATCTACAGGCTCTGATGAGGTCCATAGTACCAGATCTGACTGACCGAGATTTGGAAATAGATTGGGCACATAGACTTCCAAAACCACCTCACCTTTCTGAATCAAAACCCAGAGATGTACTCACCTGCATTCATTTTTTCACAGCAAAAGAGAAAGTGATGTTTGCTGCAAAGCGCTCATCTACCCTTCCAGAACCATTTGCCACAGTCAAACTATACGCAGACCTCTCAAAAACAATGATGGATACCCGGCGACAATTGGCCACTATCACAAAATAACTACAGAATCGCCACATTCCCTACGAGGGGGCTTCCCTGTCGAATTGCTGATAACCTACCAAAGCAAAATGTATACCATGAGATCACTTGCTGGGGGCCTCAAACTCCTGAGAGACTGGTGTCTCATCCCCGAGGAAACCCCATCCTCTGACAACCCCTCATCCTCACAAATGCATACTGACAGGTCCCTTTAGGATGCCTAACAAAACCTGAATGCCCTCCACCTTCCATCTTACTATCTGGCTGGGTAGTAGCAGGTTACTCGGCAGAAGCCAATTTCTGTTCTCGTGGATCCACCCGTGACGGCTACCGTTGAGAATCACAGTTCTCCCCCTGTTAGTATCAGCAGTAGTAACTGCACATTAAGCTCACTTGATAAAGAGCTCCCATTTTTTTTACTTGTTCTTTACCCCTAGGCTCACCAGCCCATTCATTGAAACTACCTCTAACCAGAATTGCATGACTATCTGACCCATCGTGGGACCACAGTTGCCGTCTCTAATTTCAGTGAACTTACTATTAAACTGCTCTCACAACTCCTGGCCATTATCTTAGTACACCAAAGATTCAGACTTATATGACTGCCTGAAGCACATCATGCCCACCAAGATAGTCTTGCTAAATGTCAGAGGCTTAAACAGCCCACAGAAAAGAAAGACGTTGCAAAAGGAAACTACAACACAACATGCCAACATAGTCTTTGTACAAGAGATGCACTTTGCTTCAACCAAAACCCTGACACTCAGACTTAAAGGATATGACCAACTCTTTCTTGCCTCAGGCCCTAAAAAGAAAAACGGTGTCCTAACAGCGATTAAAGACAGTCTCCAATTCCAATTTCACCAATCTTATGCTTATGCAAAGGTCGCTATCTAATGTTGACTTGCGATATAGGGCAGTCCACCTACACATTGATCAATATATATGGACCAAATACTAAACAAATCAACTTCCACAAACGCTCATGTAAAAAAACTTGACGATCTACAAAGAGGAAGCCTTCTCCTAGGGGGCAAAAATGTATAAGTGAAGTACTAATGCGCTACTAGAAGTGTAAATGATACGAGTAATAAAGTGCTTAATGCAAGAGGTAAATATAAAGCTGCTGAACTTCTGTAGTGTTGCCAGCACCAATGAGTAAATATAAAATATAGTGAAGCAGCGCTAAATAACTCTAAAACAATACATAAATATAAAGTTCTAATAATAAAGTGCTACTAATATGCAAATATCTCACTTCCCAATCTGCAAAACCGTTTAATACAATGACATCAAAGAAATTGGGCCAACAGATCAGTACAAGGATAGGTGATCCAATAATAAAGTGTATCCAAAGTATCAAAAAGTGATAAACAATAGTCTCTTTTGAGTGTATAAATAAAAATATGTGCAAAAAAGTGAAACAAAAAGGGAGAGGGAAAAGAAACAGAGTCCAATTGTAGATAAAATATGATAGCTTGTAGATATCCTTCTCCAATCCACACCATGTGTGTGCTAGCCTCTCACCTTAAAGATAGACCCCAAATGTGTCTAGTTGTGCATCAACAGACGTATAACACCGATATGTTCTTTTCCTCCTCTGTGGGTATATCCTAGACAAATGATTACTGCAATATCAAGGCTGTTTCTCCATAGAATCCAAGTTCCATGACCAGCCCTTTAAAACATTGCCTCCAAGACCATAGGGTAGAAGAGAAGAGAGACTCTTAGCATAAGCAATAGGTAAGGGTCTCTGTGTGGCAGCTGAAAAGGGACTGTCTTTAGTCCTAATGCTTTAGCTGGCTAGCAACTGAGGACCACTTATACCATTGGTGCACATAAGGGTAGGCCCACTCAATCTTGACTCAAGTTGAGGCAAGCCAGAGATAGTGGAGATCAATGTGAATATTTGTCTCCAAAATGAGGTGAAGGATTTACAATACCATAGTACGTTGGCTATGGAGAATGGGGGACTCCTGATAAACTGTTCACACCTCCCAAATGTTTTGAAGACCAATAGCCATTTGAGGACTCCTTAATTAAGAAGTGGGCCATTTTTTTTCTTAGAAATTATATTTTTTATTGAATCCCAGAAAGGGCAGAACCAAGTCATTACTTCAATAATGTGTAAACATTGATATATCCGGTTACATAACTTATAACATGCCCAATAGGGATGAGCTGAACCCCCCCCCGGTTCGGTTCGCACCAGAACCTGCGAACGGACCGAAAATTTGCACGAACGTTAGAACCCCATTGACGTCTATGGGACTCGAACGTTCAAAATCAAAAGTGCTCATTTTAAAGGCTAATTTGCATGGTATTGTCCTAAAAAGGGTTTGGGGACCCGGGTCCTACCCCAGGGGACATGTATCAATGCAAAAAAAACTTTTAAAAACTGCATTTTTTTCGGGAGCATTGATTTTAATGATGCTTAAAGTAAAAAAAAAAAAGTGAAATATTCCTTTAAATATCGTACCTGGGGGGTGTCTATAGTATGCCTGTAAAGTGGCGCGTGTTTCCCGTGTTTAGAACAGTCCCTGCACCAAATGTCATTTTTAAAGGAAAAAAATCTCATATAAAACTGCTTGCGGGTTTAATGTAATGTCGGGTCCTGGCAATATGGATGAAAATAAGTGAGACAAACGGCATGGGTACCCCCCAGTCCATTACCAGGCCCTTTGGGTCTTGTATGGATATTAAGGGGAACCCCGCACCCAAATTAAAATAAGGAAAGGTGTGGGGCCACCAGGCCCTATATACTCTGAACAGCAGTATACAGGCGGTGCAAACAAGACAGGGACTGTAGGTTTGTTGTTAAGTAGAATCTGTTTGTAATTTTGAACGGGTACATTTTTAACATGTTTAGCTCCAGCCAAAAAATCTTTTTTAAGCTTTTTGGAAAACATAGGGAAGGGTTATCACCCCTGTGACATTTGTTTTGCTGTCTTTCCTCCTCTTCAGAAGATTTCACCTCACTTTTTGTCCCAATGACAAATGTTTTTTGAAAATTTGTATTTTTTTGTGGAACAAGGATTGGAAAGCATCAGTGGAAAGGAGAAATGTTTTTTCCCATATTAACTCTTACAGGAGAGAATTTCCCTTCCTAGGGGTCGATTTCATCTCACTTCCTGTTGTCTCCTTCCGTTTGCAAGTAGGAGTCGTTTGTAAGTTAGATGTTTGAAAGTAGGGGCCTGCCCTATATACTCAGCAGAAATCTGGGCCTTAGGTGTTGTTGTGGCCACAACACTGTAAGCCCTCACAGGGCCCTGCTGTGAAATATTAGATCAAGAATTGTAATTACATGCCCCTGTTGAACAGGGGCAGAAAAATTGGGCCTTTGGTGGCGGTAGTGGTGGTGCTGGTGCCACAACACTGTAAGTCCTCACTCGCTCTTGGTGGGTGCAGAAATGGGCCCTGCTGTGAAATATTAGATCAAGAATTGTAATTACATGCCCCTGTTGAACAGGAGCTGAATAATTAGGCCTTAGGCACTGGTGCTGGTGCCACAACACTGCAACCCCTCACAGACACTCTAGTTGGAACGCAGGAACGAGCCCTGCTGCAAAGTATTGCATCAAAAATTGTAATTACACGCCCCTGTTAAACAGGGGCAGAAAAATTGTGCCTTAGGCACTGGTGGTGGCGCCCAGAACCAAAAATGTTCTTACAAGCTATCAGTGTGATCATTGAGGAGGAAGAGGATAATTACTCAGGGATAGTCACTCAGCATCAGCATAGGCAGTCTTTGAAGGGATCTGAGATTTTAAAAAAAATTATTCGGTTACATCAGCATCAGGTGCTTGGTAGCTGGTGGTGATCCAAGACTGATTCATTTTTATGAAGGTCAGTCGATCGACTGATTCGGTGGACAGACACACCCTGTGATCGGTTACCACGCCTCCAGCAGCACTGAATGTGCGTTCCGAAAGAACGCTGGATGCAGGACGGGCCAGTAGCTCAATTGCATACTGTGCAAGCTCTGGCCAGTGTTCCATCCTCAAGACCCAGTAACCCAGAGGATTTTCGGTGGGAAAGGTGTCCAAATCTGATCTTGCCCCTAGGTATTCCTGCATCATGTAAAACAGATGCTGATGATGGTTGCTGGAACCGATCATGGGGCTGCGGACCAAAAAATTGTCTGAACGCATCGGTCAGACGGCCACCTTCTCCACCGCTCCTTCTTTGACTGACCGAAGCCTCAGCAACACGTTGTCCAGAAACAGGAGTTTGTAACCTCCCAGTCTCTGGGAACGCGTTGCAAGGCCTCCCGAAGATGTTTCATCCTCTGCTCCCTCTGCGATGGCAAGATAAGGTCCGCAACCTTACCCTTGTAACGTGGATCAAGGAGGGTTGCCAGCCAGTATTGGTCCTTCTCCTTGATACCACGAATACGAGGATCCTTACGCAGGCTTTGCAGGATCAGGGAGGCCATGCAGCGTAGGTTTGCTGAGGCATTCGGTCCGGAGTCCTCTGGGTCACTAAGGACGACATGGTCCGCAGCCACCTCCTCCCAGCCACGTACAAGTCTATGTGTTTCTTGGGACTGATCCCTTAAAGACTGCTGCTGATGCTTAGTGCCAGGCTCCACCTCCATACTGACACAATCTTCCTCCTCCTCCTCCTCCTCGTCCTCTTCCTGTGTGATCAGCGGGCATGCAGGAACATTGTCTGGATAAAGGGGGCCTTGAGAGCTAAGGAAGTCCTCCTCTTCCTGCCTCTGTTCTGCCTCAAGTGCCCTGTCCATTATTCCACGCAGCGTGTGCTCCAACAGGTGGACAAGGGGGACAGTGTCACTGATGCATGCACTGTCACTGCTCACCATCCTCGTGGCCTCCTCAAATGGTGACAGGACAGTGCATGCATCCCTGATCATGGCCCACTGGCGTGGGGAAAAAAAACCAAGCTCCCCTGACCCTGTCCTGGTGCCATAGTCGCACAGGTACTCATTGATGGCCCTCTGCTGCGTGTGCAGCCGCTGCAGCATGGCCAACGTTGAGTTCCACCTGGTGGGCATGTCACAGATTAGGCGGTTCTTGGGCAGGTTAAACTCCTTTTGGAGGTCCGTCAGCCGAGCACTGGCATTATATGACCGGCGGAAATGCACACAGACTTTCCTGGCCTGCCTCAGGACATCCTGTAAGCCCAAGTACCTGCCCAAGAACCGCTGCACCACCAAGTTAAGGACGTGAGCCAAACAGGGCACATGGGTCATTTGTCCCTGTCGGAGGGCAGAGAGGAGGTTGGTGCCATTGTCGCAAACCACCATTCCTGCCTTAAGTTGCCGTGGCGTCAACCACCTCTGAACCTGCCCCTGCAGAGCTGACAGAACCTCTGCCCCAGTGTGGCTCCTGTCCCCCAAGCACACAAGCTCAAGCACCGCATGGCATCTTTTGGCCTGCGTACTTGCGTAGCCCCTTGAACGACTACAGAGCACCGCTGGTTCCGAGGACAAAGCACAGGAATAGGCCATGGAGGAAGAAGAAGAGGAGGGGGTGGAGGAGAGAGGTGTGTCACAATCATTAGCATTTTGGAGGCGTGGTGGCGGAACAACCTCCAACACTACTGCACCTTGTCCTGCATCCTTCCCAGCTGCCAGCAGAGTCACCCAATGCGCCGTGAAACTTAGGTAACGTCCCTGTCCATGCCTGCTGGACCATGAGTCAGCGGTAATATGCACCTTACCGCTGACCGCCCTGTCCAGCGAGGCATGGACATTGCCTTCCACATGGCGGTAGAGAGCCGGAATCGCCTTCCGTGAGAAAAAGTGGCGTTTGGGTACCTGCCACTGAGGAACCGCACATTCCACAAACTCACGGAAGGGGGCAGAGTCTACCAACTGAAAAGGAAGCAGTTGAAGTGCTAGCAATTTTGCCAAGCTAGCATTCAACCGCTGGGCATGTGGATGGCTGGGAGCAAGCTTCTTTTGGCGGTGCAGCAGCTGGGGCAGGGAAATTTGCCTGGTACAATCTGACGTTGGTGTACCAAAAGCAGATTGCCCAAAAGTACTTGGCTGTGACACACCTAATTCTACACCTTCATTCCTCTCAGTGCAGGTCTCAGAGAGGACTGAAGGTATAGTGGGGTTGGAAATCTCAGCTGATGAGGAGCAAGGAAAGGTCATCTTTGTTCTTTGGTGTGGGTCTTTTAGATACGCTTGCCAACGAACTGCATGGCAGGTCAACATATGTCTGGTCAAGCATGTGGTACCCAAGCGGGAGATGTTTTAGCCACGCGAGATACGCTTGAGACATATGTTGCAAATAGTAGCGGTGCGATCTGATGCACTCGTCTCAAAGGCCCACACCAAAGAACTTTTTGAATAACGCGCAGAGACTGCAGCGCCCTGCACATGTGGAGTTTTGGGGTGTGATGCAGTCAATGTGCTGCCCTTAGGCTGGCCCCTGGAGGGCATCCTGCCTCGTTGGTGATGTGCCGCCTCCTCCTCCTCTCTCCTATCAGGCACCCACGTTGAGTCAGTGACCTCATCATCCCCTCCCTCCTCATCACTGGAGCAAACCTGGCAGTATGCTGCAGCAGGGGGAGCATGACTGCCAGATTGCTGTCCTTCTTGGGCACCCCCTCTGTCCGTGCTCATGTTACTGCCTTCATCGAGCTCAGTATCATCATCAGAGCCTTCCAAACGCTGGGCATCCTCCTGGAGAATGTACCCAACACTGTGGTCAAACAGTTCGAGGGACTCCTCAGGAGGACATGGTGGGGCTAGGGAAGGAGTCACTGGTGACATTGAGCCGAAGGAAGAGGCCGCTCCTTTGCCAGACAAAGTACCCTGGGCATGGGTGAGAGAGGATAAGGAGGTAGAGGACGGCTTGGTCATCCACTCGACCAAGTCTTCCGCATGTTGCGGCTCAACACAGCCAGCTGCCGAAATAAAGGCCAAGCGTGTCCCACGGCCATGTGCTGATGAGGATGCACCGTCTCCATGACCAGCACTAGACACAGAGCCTGCTTGCCCTCTTTTATTGGCTTGTGACTATCTGCCTCTCCTTCTTGGCCTTCCAGACATACTAATGGCCTGTAGCTGCACTAAGCTGGGATATATATATATATATATATATATATATATATATATATACTGAAGCTAGCAAAATCAACTGCCTGCCTGTAGTATGAGAACACCACCAACCTTCTACAGGTAGCTTTAGCTGAACACTGTGAGGTGGACATACCCCACTAACTTGTAGGTTTAGCTGAACACTGTGAGCAGGACGCACCCCACTAACTTGTAGTTTTAGCTGAACACTGTGAGCAGGACGCACTGCACTAACTGTAAATAGTCTAGCTGCCTGACTGTGGTACTAATAGGATCAAAAGAACACCAGCAATTTTCTTCAGGTAGCTGTATATACTGTAACAAGACAAGCCTGCCTGTCAGTAAGAAGATAACAGGAACGGATCTGGCTGAACACTGTGAGCAGGATGCACCCCACTAACTTGTAGGTTTAGCTGAACACTGAGGTGGACGCACCACACTAACTTGTAGGTTTAGCTGAACACTGTGAGCAGGACGCACCCCACTAACTTGTAGTTTTAGCTGAACACTGTGAGCAGGACGCACTGCACTAACTGTAAATAGTCTAGCTGCCTGACTGTGGTACTAATAGGATCAAAAGAACACCAGTAATTTTCTTCAGGTAGCTATAAATACTGTAACAAGACAAGCCTGCCTGTCAGTAGGAAGATAACAGGAATGGATCTAGCTAAACTGAATACAGTGTATATATATATATATATATATATATATATATATATATATATATATATATATATATATATATATATATATATATATATGCGCAACACCTGGGATGCATATACAGTGCCTTGCGAAAGTATTCGGCCCCCTTGAACTTTTCAACCTTTTGCCACATTTCAGGCTTCAAACATAAAGATATAAAATTTTTATTTTTTGTGAAGAATCACCAACAAGTGAGACACAATTGTGAAGTGGAACGAAATCTATTGGATTGTTGAAACTTTTTTAACTAATAAAAAAATGAAAAGTGGGGCGTGCAAAATTATTCGGCCCCCTTGCGTTAATACTTTGTAGAGCCACCTTTTGCTGCGATTACAGCTGCAAGTCGCTTGGGGTATGTCTCTATCAGTTTTGCACATCGAGAGACTAAAATTCTTGCCCATTCTTCCTTGCAAAACAGCTCGAGCTCAGTGAGGTTGGATGGAGAGCGTTTGTGAACAGCAGTTTTCAGCTCTTTCCACAGATTCTCGATTGGATTCAGGTCTGGACTTTGACTTGGCCATTCTAACACCTGGATACGTTTATTTGTGAACCATTCCTTTGTAGATTTTGCTGTATGTTTGGGATCATTGTCTTGTTGGAAGATAAATCTCCGTCCCAGTTTCAGGTCTTTTGCAGACTCCAACAGGTTTTCATCCAGAATGGTCCTGTATTTGGCTGCATCCATCTTCCCCTCAATTTTAACCATCTTCCCTGTCCCTGCTGAAGAAAAGCAGGCCCAAACCATGATGCTGCCACCACCATGTTTGACAGTGGGGATGGTGTGTTGAGGGTGATGAGCTGTGTTGCTTTTACGCCAAACATATCGTTTTGCATTGTGGCCAAAAAGTTTGATTTTGGTTTCATCGGACCTTCTTCCACATGTTTGGTGTGTCTCCCAGGTGGCTTGTGGCAAACTTTAGACAAGACTTTTTATGGATATCTTTGAAAAATGGCTTTCTTCTTACCACTCTTCCACAAAGGCCAGGTTTGTGCAGTGTACGACTGATTGTTGTCCTATGGACAGACTCTCCCAACTCAGTTGTAGTTCTCTGCAGTTCATCCAGAGTGATCATGGGCCTCTTGGCTGCATCTCTGATCAGTCTTCTCCTTGTCTGAGCTGAAAGTTTAGCGGGACAGCCAGGTCTTGGTAGATTTGCAGTGGTCTGATACTCCTTCCATTTCAAAATGATCACTTGCACAGTGCTCCTTCGGATGTTTAAAGCTTGGGAAATCTTTTTGTATCCAAATCCGGCTTTAAACTTCTCCACAACAGTATTACCTGCCTGGTGTGTTCCTTGGTCTTCATGATGCTCTCTGCGCTTTCAACAGAACCCTGAGACTATCACAGAGCAGGTGCATTTATACAGAGACTTGATTACACACAGGTGTATTCTATTTATCACCATCAGTCATTTAGGACAACATTGGATCATTCAGAGATCCTCGCTGAACTTCTGGAGTGAGTTTTCTGCACTGAAAGTAAAGGGGCCGAATAATTTTGCACGCACCACTTTTCAGTTTTTTATTTGCTAAAAAAGTTTAAAATATCCAATAGATTTCGTTCCACTTCACAATTGTGTCCCACTTGTTGGTGATTCTTCACAAAAAATTTAAATTTTATATCTTTATGTTTGAAGCCTGAAATGTGGCAAAAGGTTGAAAAGTTCAAGGGGGCCGAATACTTTTGCAAGGCACTGTATATACACACAATACACTGTAAGTGCAGCTAACTGACTGACTGTTCTGCCTAATCTATCTAACTCAAATCAAATGTCACTGTCTGTCTCTCTCTCTCAATGAACGCCGGAACACACACTACACAGGGCCGCCGTGCAGGCGGCCTTATATAGTGTGGGGCGTGTACTAAATCCCCTGAGCCATAATTGGCCAAAGCCTCCTTGGCTTTGGCTAATTACGGCTCTCTGTTCAGGCGGCGCTGTGATTGGCCAAGCATGCGGGTCATAGTGCAGGCTTGGCCAATCATCAGCCAGCAATGCACTGCGATGCCGCAGTGAATTATGGGCCGTGACGCGCCACACAAATTTGGCGCGAACAGCCCATATCGTTCGCAATTCGGCGAAGGACCGAACAGCCGATGTTCG
The DNA here is from genome assembly GCA_037952835.1 of Lithobates septentrionalis. Taxonomy (NCBI): domain Eukaryota; kingdom Metazoa; phylum Chordata; class Amphibia; order Anura; family Ranidae; genus Lithobates; species Lithobates septentrionalis. The sequence goes on along the minus strand of JBBDGP010001546.1, from coordinate 1,278,423 downwards.
ACTCGAACACGAATCTCATCCCTAATGCCCAACATATAAAAAAATTCTAAGGTATATAAATCTCAGGTAAGTATGAGCAGAGAATATGTCAGACATTTCACTGTAAGGTTGAGAGAGGTATGGAGCTGCCCACTCCTTTTTCCTTTTTTGTAAGGACAAGAGTGAAGAAAAAGTAGAAATGTCAAGAAGAGGAAATAAGGGGGGGGGGGGGGGGGGAGAGAAGTTTGGGATGGCGATTGGTTCATTGTAACAAAGACAGTCAATCGATATGGCCTATCAGAGAAGTTATGATCTGAAAATAGCTGCCACTTCTTCAGAAAGTACAAGCATATTCCATAGTCCTCAGGTCTTGGAATATTTTTCACATTTATGCTGTGCTGTAAGGATCCATTTTGTTTATGCCCTCTGCCTTGTGAAGCCAACCCTCAATAGTCAGTGGCAATTGTTTTTTCCAATAAAGGGGGATACAGGACTTGGCAGCATTCAATAGGTGACATACAATATACATTTTTGGGGGAATGGTTGAAACATGTAACAAGAAGGCTGGATCGTCAGATCTTGTAGTCCATGAATTTCAGTCATTTTTCCGGACCTCCGCACAAAAGTATTCCAACTTAGGACAGGACCAGAATATGAAGAGTAGCATTCCACTTCCCTCCTGGCATCTCCAACAATGGTCAGTTGTATTTGGATAGAATTTTATGTAACATATGAGGAGTGTGATAGCACCCCGTCAAAATTTTAAAGTTGGTTTCCTGAATTTTTGTACAAATCAATGATTTTAGGGAGAATCTAAAAACGTTTTGTTGTTGGCCTAACGTGAACGTGCGATTTAGCTCCATTTACCATTTTCTCATACATGGTAGGTGTGGTTGTTCGGGGGGCGGGGGGGGGGGTGAGAGTGCCTAACCACACAGAGAATGGGGAACAGTAGAAAAAATACAATTTTTTGAATTTAAAAAATAAGACAACAGTAAAAAGTTAGTCCAATTTTTTTTTATATTGTGAAAGATAATGTTACGCAAGTCACGCAAGTCACGCTTCAAAATTGCACCCGTTCCTGGAATGGCGACAAACTTTTATCCTTAAAAATCTCCATAGGCGACATTTAAAAAAATTCTACAGGTTGCATGTTTTGAGTTACAGAGGAGGTCTAGGGCTATAATTATAGAACCTGTAGAATTGCTCTCACTCTACCGATCGCGGAGATGCCTCACATGTGTGGTTTGAACATTGTTTTCATATGTGGGTGCTACTCACATATGCGTTCGCTTCTGCACGCGAGCTAGGCGGGACAGGGCCCATTTAAAACTTTTTTTTTCTTATTTATTTTACTTTTTATTTTTACACCATTCTTTAAAAAAAAAAAAAGACCACCGAAACCAGACCGCCGACCGAAGAAGAGGATACTGGGGTTACGGCAGCTAACTGCTGCCATAATGATATTCCTTTTTAAAGTTAGGGCGTATATTTGCATGCGACGGCCCGGAAGTGGTTAAAGTGATTGTAAAGTCTTGTTTTTTTTTTTTTTTAAATAACAAACATGTTTTACTTATCTCCTCTCCGTGTGGTGGTTTTGCACAGAGCAGCTCTGATCCTCCTTTTCTTGGATCCCTCTTCACTGCTCCTAGCCCCCTCCCTCCTGTCGAGTGCCCCCTCAGCCAGCAGCTTGCTATGGGACACCCGAGCTGAGTCACAGCTCTGTGTATCATCCATTCAGACACAGAACCCTGACCCCTCTCTCCCCTGATTGGCTAGCTGACTTTGACATCCGCGGGAGCCAATGGCGCCGCTGCTGTGTCTCAGCCAATCGGGAGGAGAGTCCCAGACCGCTAAGACACTTGTGAACATCGCTGGAGAGAGATGAGGCTCAGGTAAGTAATTAGGTAGTGCTTGGGGGGGGGGGGGGCTGCTAAGAAGGTTTTGAATGCATTACGATAAACTTTCTGCCTTTATGACCCCTTTAATAAATTGTAAGTTTTAGATAAAGTCCCTTCATCTGAACAGTATTCCTCAAAGGTTTTCAAGCATCAGCTAAAATTCTGAGGGTTTGGTAAGGAGTGTAGAAAATGGTGTAATTGGAGGGCATTCCAAAGGGGCCTGTGTCATTCATCAAAGATGCCATAGATGGCAAATGTTCCGTCACTAAAAAGTGGGACGCTTGATTGTGGCCTGATTGGTGTGGGATCCTGAACATCTGAGTACTAAGGCTTGAGAGAAATTGTGGATTCCCTAAGATAGGGAATAAGGAGGAGTCTCGAGTAGAGAGGAAAGCCTGTGTACAAATGTGCAAGCATATACGGAGCATGGTTCCCAGTAGAGGATGCAATTTTAACATTGTCGGTAAAATATCATAGCACCACAGAGCTCCTTTTAGCGGGATGTCCGTTTAAGCTTGTTCTATTTGTGCCCAGAGCTTGCAAGATGGGTAGCCTGTTAATATTTCCAGACATCAGGAAGTGCCAGTCCTTCATAGTTTGGGTAGCGAGACTTGATGGCGGGGAAGGTTTTTATGTGCCTAAATAAATCTTATGAAAAGGGAGTGCACGTGTTTAAAATAATGGGTAGGTATCCTTTTTGGTAGTGTTTGGAAAAGGTAGAGAAATTTTGGTAGGATGCACACTTTTAGTAGGTTACATCTACTGTATCAAACAATTCTGCCTGGTGTCCTCCAGTAGAATACGAGTTTTGGACAATAAAGGAAATTTGAGTTCGTAAGTACGGGATAATTTGGAGGGAATATATGTACCTAAGTATTTTAATGCTGATTCTGTCCATTTTTTTTTCTTTTTTTTTTCTTGAGAAAACACCACAGATGGAAACATAACCAAAAGTGGAGGGCAATGAGTAAGGTCGGTTACAGATCGTCAATAACTAAAACATGAATATATATATATATATATATATATATATATATATATTTGTGTGCAATTGCAACATGTGTCTATAACCTAAAAGGAAATTACACCAGGGGTCAGGGTAAAGAGCAGAGATATGAGATGAAGGGACAAAAAAATCTTAGAACTTTTATCCCCCACCTATCTCGTTCAGTCGAGACCGGGAGGGGTACCAATCTCAGAGGAAGCCCAGACATCCCACATCTTATTAAACTGGGTTACAGCATCTCCCACCTGAGCCATCATATATTCTAAATTGCGTATTTCTGAAATCACCTTCAGGAGCTGAGCCTGACAGGGGGCCGCAAACAAGATAAAAGAAGCAAGCCTATTCAGAGGCTTTCCAATACCAGAAAAAGGGATCCCTAAAAGACAATGTATCAGCTCCAACGGTAAAGAGTGATCAAGTGAACGATCTTGACAATGCAAAACGTCAGGCGCTCTGTACCAGAACATAAGGATTTTGTAAGCCGTCTTTCTCGGCGCCACACATCTAGATAGTTTGGAGGTAGATGACCATATTTTGTTCCAACAGGAGAGAGCGATGGCACGTTGTAGAATAGAAGACCGTTTACGCATATAGGTATGAAGTTCTGCAGAGATTGGGGTGGCATTGTAAAGTAATTTATAAATAGAGGAGATTAGTTACATAGTAGGTGAGGTTGAAAAAAGACACAAGTCCATCAAGTCCAACCTATGTGTGTGATTAATCTATAAGATTAGATGCAACTGGTGAGGGCCTTGAGTGCAGATAAGTTCAAAGGCAGTGGGTTTAGATAATGTAAAGAGAAGGTGAGAGTGTGAAGAGATAATGTTTAATTTGGAGATAAAAAAAAAACCCATATGTTTGGGAATGTGATATTTAGTCTGGAGATCATTGAATGTACTAAATCTGTGGGTGACTGGGTGGACAAATTGTCGAAGCTGAAATAAACCAGCCTTAGCCAAGGATGATACATGGGCATAGGATAAGCCATCAGGGATAGTGGGTTTAAAGAGCATGTTAGAAAGGGGAGGGCATGGCGAAGAGAAAGAACTTAGTGATGCAAATACGCCAAATCTTCAAAGTAAAAAGCACTAGGGCCAAACATAACCCCTGTAGATTAGGGTCTTGAAGTAGAGACAAAGACCATAGTAGGGAGCAAGGATGGGCAGGGTAGAGGAAGCCCATTTTGATTTCTGACCATCGACTTGGCTCAGTCTGAGAAGACCAGGACAAGACTGATCGAAGGTGAGAAGCAAAATAAAATTTAAGAACATTGGGTTCACCTAAGCCACCACAGTGCTTTTGGAAAAAAGACCACAGAGCTGGCCACCAGATGTGCTTTGTTGCTCCAAATAAAATTAATAAACTGTTGTTTAAGCACCTTTAATTGGGACATGGGCTAAGGCACTGGCAGTGTTTAAAAAACAAAACAAAAAAAAAACAGTTTAGGCATGGTAGACTTTTTTAAGACCTCAATCCTACCCAACCATGAAATTGGGTATGGATTCCAATGTTTCTGCATGTCACCAATGTCCTTAAACAAAGGCACATCATTTACAGAATGTAGAAATGAATAAGCAGGTGTAATTTGTATACCCAGGTATATAAAAGGAATTAGAACACCTCCGTTATGGATATGACTTTTGTAGGGCAGAGAGATCTTCAGGGGGAATATGGAGAGGCATAGTTTCCGTCTTGGAGGTATTTTATACCCAGACAAGAGGCTGAATTGGATAAACAAGGCGTGTAGGGACCAGAGAGAAAGGTGAGGATGAGTTAGGGTTTGTTTTCCCTCTGTCGCATAGGGACCCCCCAGATGTCTGGGTGGGCACAAATGGCAGTGGCTAAAGGTTCTAAACATAGAATAAAAAGTATGGGTGATAATGGACACCCCTGCCTGGTGCCATTAGACATCGGTAAGGTCTGCGACAGAAAGAAAGAAATCCGAACCCAAGAGGAGGGATTGGAGTAGAGGGCCTCTAGGGCAGAATAAAAAGAGCCCCAAAACCAAAAGCAAGATAAAGTAGCAAACATATAAGGCAACTTAGCTGATCAAACACTTTCTCAGCATCCAAACGTAGGATTAGCGCAGGGCGATGGACTCTGTTTAGCATATCTATAAGGTCAAGAATACACCTAGTATTGTCCCCTGCGTGTCTGGTCAGGACAAAGCCTACTTGTCAATCAGTTTGGATAACATTTGGGACAGACTGTTGGCAAGGATTTTCATAAAAAATCTTGTAGTCCAAATTTAAGAGCGATATTGATCTATAATTATCTGGAAGGGAGGGGTCTTTGCCTGGCTTTGGTATAACTGAGATAAAAGGAATGTGTGAAAGAGGGATGGGGAACATTGCCTCCAAGTAGGGAGTTAAAAAAAGATAACATATGAGCCGCTAAAACATGTATGTAAGTTTTGAAGTATGAATAGGGAAGCCATCAAAGCCAGGGGACTTGTGGGTAGGCAGTAACTTAAAAGTAGAAAAAAGTCCCTCCACTGTAATAGGTGTATTCAGAGGTGGATAGTTTAGGTAGGTGGATGTCTGCTAAAAAGGAGTCAAATTTCTCTTGATTAAAAGGTGGGAGGTGAGTTGGAGTTAAGCAATTGTAGAGTTTACTATAGAAATCCCCAAATACCCTGGCCATGGGCTGGAGACAGTGGGTAGGCGTACCACTAGGCTGTAGCAGGAAATCAGGGAAGGAGTGAAAAGGATGGGGATTGAGTTTAGACACCAACATTCTATGGGGTTTCTTATGCAGCGTGCACACAGTCGGACTTTCCGACCAGACTTGTCCGACAGACCAAATCCGGCGGACAATCTGATCTTGTGTGGGCTTCATCGGACCTTCAGCGGATTTTTCCAGTCACAAATCTGACAGACTTTAGATTTGGAACATGCTTCAAATCTTTACGTCGTAACTCCGCCGGACCCAGAAATCCGCTCGTCTGTATGCTAGTCCGACCGACAAAAACCGACGCTAGGGCAGCTATTGGCTACTGGCTATCAACTTCCTTATTTTAGTCCGGTGTACGTCATCACGTACGAATTCGTCGGACGTTGGTGTGATCGTGTATAGGCAAGTCCGTTCATTAAAAAGTCCGTCGTAAGCCTGTCGAAATCCCGCTGGAAAGTCTGTCGGACAAGTCCGGTCGAAAAGTCCGCCTCGTGTGTACGCGGCCTTAGAGTATTCATACAAAATTTGTTTTGCCCAGAGTAATGATTTGGCAGTAGCAGACTGTAAGGGCTTACCTTGGTTGGAGTCCATATTGCAGAGATGTATGCTCACCCTTGCAAATACACACAGCCCACGGTAACAAACAGGAAATTGCCAAGGGATAGTCGAGGTAAAGCGGTAGTCAAGGATTCCGGAAGACAGGATAAATGATAAATGGAGCCAGGGTCAGAAGCCGGAGTCAGTCTTGGAACACTGTAACCGAAAACAGGAACACTTGGCAACCAAGAGACAATGAGACAAAGAACTGACAAGGCCCTCAGAGTGAGTCAGTCTTTTATACCCAGCAGATTAGGTAACCTGTCTCAGCTGATCCAAGAGTGACAGGTTTAATCAGAGTATCGCCCTTAGTACTTCATGCTGAACTAGGCATGGTTGGAAAGCAGGCTGAAAGGAATTGAGGTGTGGTTCAGAGGTAAAGAAACAGGAGCACGAACAGACAGTCAGTTCAATACCACCCAGAGCCACTTGGGGCGCGACCACACCTGGCAGTCTGCAAGGCATGGTAGGGACCGTGACACAGACATGGCTATGGATTTGAATTGCTCATGCAGGAATGTCACTGCGTGGAGACGAGCCACCGTAGGGGAGCACATAAGGCGACGCTAAACAGAGTGTAGTTTAGTTAAGAGAGATGTTTTTTGGGCTGCTGCATCTCTTTTTAAGCGAGCTCCCTCTGATATACACTGCCCTTTGAAAAAAGGCCTTTTGAGCCTCCCTTGGGGTGGACATCCTCTCCACAGAGCCAGTATTAAGCTGAAAGAATTCAGTCAGGGCCTGAGAAAGCTTCTCCTTAGTGTTCATCTGCTTTAGAAGGGATTTGTTTAGTCGCAAATGGCATGTTTTAGGGAAGGCTTTTGATAAGGAGAGGTCTAGAGATAATGGGGCATGATCAGACCAGGTTATCAAGCCCAGTTCAGATGACACCACATTATTCAAAATTGGAGCTGAGATGAAAAAGTAATCTAATCTTGAAAACATCTTATGCCCTGGGGAACAGAATGAAAACTGTTTATTAGTAGGGTGTTTGATTCTCCAATAATCAAACAGGTGATGGGAGCGGATCAATTTCGGAAAAGGTCCTGCATCTGAGGAGGTAAGTTGGCGTGAAACAGGGATCTTCTTGTCAGGTCCTTTGCGGTCCAGGGGACTAGGAAAACCCCATGGAGGTTGTGGACCCAACTGCTGACTGATAAGGGTTCTGTGATGCAGCCAGAGTCACAGGCACAGTCCTGGAGAGGGAGTTGGATCTTATGCTCTGCCAGGGTGCGGGGTCTAAGAGCCAGCAGGTTTCCCCCAGAGCCTCTGATGGTGAGGATGGACTACGCTGCAGCTGACTCCAGGTCACAGCCCTTAGAGTCTCCCAGCTCACACTCACAGCTGGCTCTGGAGAATGGAGAGGAAGCATCAGCACAGGGCAACGAGGAATAGTTGGTAGGCAGGCCAAGGTCGGGGGGACAAGCAGACAGGGATAGTCAAGACAAGCCAAAGGCCGAGATAACAGGCAGGCAGGGGTGGTCCGGAGAAAGCCAAGTCAGTACATGTAACAAACAAAGAACACAGGGCACAAATGATGCAGGAACGCCTAACACAAATGTTGATCGGCAAGGCTTGGCTTGCAGTGCACAGGTAATATAGTGTTTCCTGTTAGAGGCTGTGGTGGAGCCATGCTTGAGGGAAGATTACTTAAGCACACAGGTGAACAGCGATCGGTCTCTAAGCTGAACACAACAGAGAGGTAAGCAGACAGACCAACATGAACATTACTGCAGATTCATGACACTTCTATTCTGTGAGGGAGAGAAAGCAACATTAAAATCACAGCCAACAATTGTAAATGGATAGGAATATCGTTGTAACACCTCAAATACCTCTTTTAAAAATGTTATCTGACCAGAGTTAGGGGCGTATACAGTCATTAGCGTAAGAGTAGTGGACATAAATTCACATTCCAAAATAACATGAGTGACCATGAGGGTCCAGGCGAGAGGACTTGATCAGGAGAGTATCGCTACCAGGGCCGCCACAAGGGGGGTACAGCCGTCACAACTGTAAGGGGCCCGCCGGGGTCAGAAGAAGGCAGGACGGGTGATTTGGAGCCATACTGTACAGTACAGAAACAATGTCACAGCTTCTGCTGTTCTTGTCTCAATGAGCTCAGACATCGAGCTCTTTACTGCCACATCTGGCTACTATGTTTATTTGCACCCTTCGTGTGATTTGTACTGAGCTTCTCAGCAACATGTCAGCTTTGTGAAAAACAGGCTGGGACCAGGTAGGAAGACCTTCTTTATAAATATGGGCTGTGAGGGAAAGAGAGGGAGGCAGTTTGTGTACAGGGAGGGGCCAGAGGCTTGTGTATTAACAGATTTGTGTATGTGAGGGGCTGACATAGATACAGGTGTGTGTGTGTGTGTGTACTGGCATATATACAGGTGTTGGGGGAGGCTGCCATATATACAGGTATGTGGGGGGGCTGATTTATATACAGGTATGTGGGAGGGCTGATTTATATACAGGTGTGTGAGGGGGGCTGATATATATACACGTGCGTGTGTGGGGGGGGGGCACTGCCATATATACAGGTGTGTGGGGGGCGCTGACATATATATACAGGTGAGAGGGGAGCTGATATATATACAGGATTGAGGGGGGGTGAGTGCGTAAAGGTGTGGTGGCCGGTGTTTAGATTCGGTGGGATGGCCCATGGGCAAGCCCTGGGGAATGTTGGTGATCAGGCTCGGAGGGGGGGCAGGCCTAAAGCTGTGTAAGGGGCCCAAAAATTTCTGATGGCTGCCCTAAAGCCATAACCAGTTAAAAATATAGTGCACAGGTAAGCAATGTATAATGGAGAGTGCCCCAATGGCGTGGGAGGTGATAATATAATCAAAATGAACAGGTAGAGCACATACAAAAGAAACCCCAAAAAATAGTCTCACGGAGTAGCCAGTAGCATAACAACCAAAAGGTCATACTGGCCTAGAAAAAAGAACATTTAGAAACCACAGTTGTAGACCTGAGAGACAACAGTGTCTCATGAGCCCAGAGCCAGAGCTGTGGGACGGGTGGGGAGACATGGTGACCCCACAAGATAACGAGACAGGCGATCCCATCTCACTCTCCATCCAGAATAGTTGAAAACAAATGTCACTACAAAATTCTGGGCTGTTACATAGAACAAAGCGTTATATCTTATATTTAAAAAAAAAAAGAGATGTAAGGGTGTGGCCAGCGCGGCATGTGAGCAGAAGCTTCTACACAGAGCTCCTGCAAATTACCCTGATCCTGAACCCAATCCGGTTTCCAGCTCAGTGAGACACCCGGCTTTACCCTATTACTAACTGGGAACACCCACTGCACCTCCCGCACGTCTATATCGTTGCAAAACAGCGATGTTGACCCATGGAAACAGAGGAGATGGCCCGCAGCTGGATCTCTAATATGGTGCCGCACCAGCCTCTGCACAGAAGGCACGAGGGGGAGATGAAATCAAGGAGTGGGTGAGTAAACAGCTCAAGTACCCCAAAGACTGGACCAGAGACCCACCTAAAGATATGCGCTACTACGCGATGAGAATGGCAAAGAAATCTGACCGGACAAGCCTGCCTGACCTGGATATTGATGCAGGGCCCAGTGATGCTGACATGAAGGACAGGGAGACAGAGCAGGGATCGGCCGCCATATTAACCCAGACAGACAGCTACACTGCTGAGCTAGAAGTGACGGAGGAGCCCGGTGAGGAGGAGGGGGGGGGTCAACTGACCCTAGCAGCTATCCTGAGGGCTGTTAACAAGTGCACAGCTTCAGTCAATAATTTGCAAGCCCGCTTTGGAGGTTTAAAGGAGGGGGTCAGTCTGATCAGCCAGGACCTGCAAAAATAAGAGAACGACAGCTGCAGAGAGCAGAATCAGTGACATGGAAGATATAATATGCTCTGGGAGTCCCAAGCAACTTTCTGTCTAGCCACAGAACTGCATGCTGAGGACTTTGAGAACCACCTGAGGCGCAATAATGTGCGGTAAGTGGGGCTACCCGAGAAGGTTGAAAGTCGGGATCCCACTTAATTCGTGGAGCAGTGGCTAACAGATATCTTCGGCAAAGAGGCCTTTACACATCTCTATACGGTGGAAAGGTCTCAGAGTCCAAACCAGGACATCCCCCACATCCGTTTTTAACAAGACTGCTGAATTACAAGGACAGAAGTTATCCTGAGGCTGGCTAGAGAATGAAGGAACATCCAGTTTAATGGCACGCAAATTTCATTTTACCCTGACTTCTCGGCTGAGGTCCAGAGGAGCAAATCACCTTTTTCTGATGTTAAACGCCTGCAGAAACTACAGGCCTCATATGCAGTGCTGTATCCTGCAAATCGCCTCCAGGGGGCATACCCTTTTTTTTTTTTTAAAAAAGCAGCCAAAGCATGAGCGCGACTTGATGCCAATGAGAACGCTCTGACAAGCTCAGAGGCCAATGGCTGGGGATTGGGAACATTGAATACCCTGCTGACATCACCTGGATGATATACAAAATGTCCACTCATCTTTCCCCCTTGGCTAAGGGTACTGCTGGAAATTAGGGATGAGCCGAACACCCCCCGGTTCAGTTCGCAGCAGAATATGCAAATATGCAAAACATTTGTGCGAACACCGTTAAAGTCTATGGGACACGAATGCGAAAAATCAAAAGTGCTCATTTTAAAGGCTTATATGCAAGTTAGCGCCATAAAAAGTGTATGGGGACCTGGGTCCTGCCCCAGGGGACATGTATCAATACAAAAAAAAGTTTTTTCAGGAGCAGTGATTTTAATAATGCTTAAAGTGAAACAATAAAAATGAAATATTCCTTTAAATATCGTGCCTGGGGGGTCTCCTTAGTCTTCCTGTAAAAGTAGCGCATCTTTCCCATGTTTATAACAGTACCACAGCAATATAACGTTTCTAAAGGAAAACATGTCATTTAAAACTGCTTGCGGCTGTAATGTATCCCGGCAATATAGATAAAAATTGAAAAAATGGTGTGGGTTCCCCCAGTCCATTAACAGGCCCTTCAGGTCTGGTATGGATTTTAAGGGGAACCCTGCACCAAAATTTAAAAAAGAAATGGCATGGAGGCCCCCCCCAAAATCCATACCAGACCCTTATCCGAGCATGCAGCCTGGCAGGCCGCAGGAAAAGGGGGAGAATGAGAGTGCCTCACCCCCTGAACCATACCAGGTCACATGCCCTCAACATGGGGAGGGTGCTTTGGATTCCCCCCAAAACACCTTGTCTCCATGTTGATGGGGACAAGGACCTCTTCTCCAAAACCCTTGCCCGGTAGTTGTGGGGGTCTGTGGGCGGGGGGCTTATCGGAATCTGGAAGCCCCCTTTAACAAGGGGGCTCCCAGATCCCACCCCCCCTATGTGAATGGGTATCGGGTATATTGTACCCCTACTCATTCACCAAAAAAGTGTCAAAGTAAAAATGACAGGAGACAGTCACATGGCATCAGAAGGGGACGGGGTCACCCGGTTACGTTACCGGGTGGTCCTACCCCCAGCTATATAACAGCTGTCATTGCGAAAAAGCTGCAATCGGCGGGACGCCTCCCATGGAGGCAGAGTTTTTCAGTTTTTTTTTTTTAGTCTGTCGGCGCTGTGATTAAAGATGAATTTACATCACAAGACTTTATTAAAAAAAAAAAAAATTTAAAAAAAAGTCTTGTGATGTAAATTCATCTTCAATCACAGCGCCGACAGACCAAAAAAAAGAAAAAAACTGCCTCCATGGGAGGCGTCCCACCGATTGCAGCCTTTTCGCGATGACAGTTGTTATATAGCTTGGGGTGGGGCCACCCGGTGACCCCTTCTGATGTCATGTGACTGTCTCCTGTCATTTTTACTTTTTTTACACTTTTTTAGTGTATGAGTGGGGGCACAATGTACCCTATATCCACGCACATAGGGGTGGGGGGACGGGATCTGGGGGCCCCCTTGTAAAAGGGGTCTTCCAGATTCCGATAAGCCCCCCCACCCGCAGACCCCGACAACCACTGGGCAAGGGTTGTGGGGAAGAGGCTCTTGTCCCAATCAACATGGGGACTAGGTGTTTTGGGGGGACCCCAAAGCACCCTCCTCATGTTGAGGGCATGTGGCCTGTTAAGTTTTAGAAGGGGGAGGCGCTTTATCGCCCCCCCTTTCCTGTGGCCTGCCAGGTTGTGTGCTCAGATAAGGGTCTGGTATGGATTTTGGGGGGGACCCTCCCTCCATGTTTTATAAAATTTTGGCACAGGGTTTCCCTAAATATCCATACCAGACCTGAAGGGCCTTATAATGGACTGGGGGGGACTCACAACATTTTTTTTTCCATGATTTTCATGTATATTGCCGGGATCCGACAACAAGTTACAGCAGTGAGCAGTTTTTAAATGACTTTTTCCCTTTAGAAATGTAATTTTGCTGCTCTCATTCATTGCCACTACCCCACACTATGTAAGCAGCCTTACATAGTGTAGGGCCTGGCACCCTGCCTTTGGTCAATTATGGCTCTCACAGCAGAGCGTGCTGTGATTGGCCAAAGCATGCAGGTCAGGTCAGATCTCGCGGTGCATTATGGGGCGTTCAAATTTCACGTAAACACCCCATAATGTTCTAAATTCAGCAAACACCCGATGTTCGAATCAAACTTACGTTTGACTCGAACATCGGGCTCATCCCTACTGGAAACGTACAATGATTTACTTTTCAAAAAGCATATTTGGAACTGTATTTATTCATGGAGCTTCTTCTATTAATGATGGTTCAAATTCTTTCTACCTCTGTTAGCGGTTATACAGACAGTGGCTGGGACCTGTTGTCCCCTATTAATCGAAAGTTCTTCTTGCCAGCTCAGTGCCTGGGCATACCTGATATTCAGGACCTCCACACTATTCGGCCTTTACAGGCTACTCGCCTTCCCTGCTATGCCGCACTGAAGCAGTTTGGAGCACTGTTGTGCTTGTTGAGCTGGTTTTCTTGGACCTATTTCTCCAGAGCATTAGAATGGTCTAGCTATGACCCCAAAGGGGTGACATTTGCGCTAAATGTGTGGTCTCGTTGGTCACCACTGGGCTTCTGGTACATATCTGTGGAACTGATACCTTTGCTGCCCACAGCTCCAGAGTGTTTGTACCATGTCCATTACCCTGCAATTTACATAGGGCTCCTTTAAGATGACGACTGTACCAGTGCTTTCCTGGAATATTAGGGGACTGAATGACCCTTTAAAATGCACCATGGTGTCTTCCTTGCTTCGCAAATACTTACCTGCAATTTGTGCACTGCAGGAGACTCATCTTACTGCGGACTCTCTCACCTGTTTACATTTTCGATGGGTGGGGAGGGCGTACCACTCCACTCACACTTCGTACTCTAGGGGTGTGAGTGTACTGGTGCATAGCTCCTTAGAATATAAGGAAATTGATTCTGTAATAGATGCCGAGGGAAGGTATGTTTTTTTACTTTTATGTCGGTTATACCCCCTTAAGTGTATTCTTGCTTTTGTATACATGCCGCCTCAATACCATAACCAGGTTCTTCGAGATGTTGGGGCCTTTGAAAAGGAGCAGTGGGAGGAAGGCTGTTCCCCCGTGCTCTTTAAATGTGGCTCAGCGCCTGTTGTATAAATACTCCTGAGGGTTCATTATACACCGGCCAGGCTAGCCCGGATGGGGGTGAACTCTGACTCCACCTGCACTAGATGTTGTAGAGACCAGGGAGACTTGATACACCTCTTATGGAGATGCCCAAAGCTCCATATATATTGGAAGAAGGTCTTCCAATACACACTTAATAGGAAATTCCGGGTTGAGATTCTGGTAGACCCTAAACATTGCTTGGTCAAGTATACTGCTGTACCCTATGCTGATGGGAAATGTTTTATTTGAATGCATAGGCAAGTGGATTATCAATCTGCAAAATGTTATGTATAATGTACTGAAATTTTGTGCGCTGAAAGCTACAGAACCAATGTACTGGTTTGCTCTGGACCAGGTATGTTCCATTTTTTATGCTCAATAAAAAATTATTATTTGAGGGGAAAAAAAAAGAGGAAAAAATTATGAAATGATGAAAAGGTTCCATGTAAAGTTCATTGCAGTGCCAGAGCCGAAGTTGGAGCCTGGAGGAAAACCATTGGGAGCTCAGGTTGGGTATCTGTTGGAGCCTGGAGGATGTGGGAGTTGGAGTGGGAGCTCAGGTTGGATATCTGCTAGAACGGGAACATTGAGGAGTAGAGGAGGCCTTTCTTTCAGATCCCTTGGCAGGGGTCCAGAGCCTGGAGGGAACAGATGGGGCCCGTGGAGTAGAGGGCGGTGGAAGTAGGTCTTCTGCTTTAAGAGGTGGAAGGCCCAGGCCTTTAAGGAAGGCTTCTCCTTCATGTAGATCATGCAGGACATGCTCCATTTTTCATGACACTCAGATGGAATGGGAAACCCCAATAAAAAAAGAATTTTGTGAGACTGTAGATGTGCGGTGATGGGCCTCAAATTGCGCCTTTTTGCCAAGGTGATAGGAGAAAAAAATACAGATCTTCAGCAATCTATCTCCCTTGTATTCAGTATGAGAATGATTGCGAGTTGCTATGGTGAGGGCCTCCTTGCTGTCGTAGTAATGGAAACGTATCACTATGTCTCTTGGCCTGGCTCCAGCGGGGGGGTTAGGGGCCAAGGACCCATGGGCCCTGTCCAGACGCCAGTCTATATTAGCAATATCAGGAGCAAGAAGGTTAAGCAGCCCCAGGAGATAGGGAAGTATCTTGTTGTCATGCACATTTTCTGAAATCCCACGAATGTGCAGGTTTTGGCGTCTTTCTCTATTTTCCAGGTCTTCCTGGTGTAATTGCAATACTGAGTGTTTAAGGGAGGAATTCTCCTCGTTCAGAACATGCACATAATAAATCGTGTCATCAAACTTAGTTTCCAACATGTCCATGTGTTCCCCAATCAGATCTATCTCTCCCCACAATTACTGAGATATTCCCAACCTCCTCACCCCTGTGGCTGTGCAAGGCTTCTGTAGCTGAGCAGAGGCCACGGAGAGAGGAGCGGGACCGGAGCTTGCTCAAATCACGTTCACCACCGAGGTCCGAGAACATAAATATCTAGTTTACTTGGTCAAAGCGCCTTTCGGCGTCTGTTCCAAGAAAAACACATGGAGTATGAGTCATATTGGCTACATGGAGCAGATTAAGCACTTTAACTGCATTATCCCAAGCCTCCCTAGAAGGAATGAATCCCACTTGATCTAAATGGACTAGTTCCTGTAAGTGCCGTTCTAAACGGGATGCTAAGATCTTGGTGAACAGCTTGAGGTCTATGTTTAGGAGTGAGATGAGTCTATAACTTCCACAAGAAGTTGGATCCTTACCTTCTTTAGGGATGACGGAGACATGAGCTTTTAATGTTTTTCTGGGGAAAATCATCTGACCCAAGTGCGTTGAATAGTTTCACCATATAAGGGCCAAGTATCGGGAGAAGAGTTTTGTAATATTGCAAGGTAAAGCCATGCGGGCCTGGGGCCCTACCCGGCTTTGCCATACTGACTGCTTGTTGAAGTTCCTCCAACTTTATGGGGGATTCCAGTTCCTCTCAAACTTCGGGGGAAAGCTGAGGGAGCTGGGACGATGAAATATAATCATCTATTTGAGTTTGAGGAGGGGATTGATCTGGTAGGTTACAGAGGCAGGAATAGAATTCCCTGAACTCCTGTACGTTCTGTTAGGGTAGTACAGCTTTTTGGCCAGTTGAGCACATGATTTGGGGAATATATGTCACCAGTTTATGTTCTCTGACCGATTTAGCTAGTGTTCTCCCACATTTATCTCCCGATTCATAACCCATTTTACAGCAGAATTGCAGAGCCGCTTTGAAGAGAGAGCTTGAAAAAGGAGCGCGCCTTTCCGTTTAGTCAGATCGCATGCTCCGAAACGTTGTCGCGACTACCTGTGACGTCACCACGCCCAACGCTGCGTTCCACCGCTGACCAGAGCCTCCACCAAGCCTCGGTCCCAGCTCTCCAAGTCATCCGGAAACCCTGCTGGACAGGATTCCCCTCACACGGACAAGCTGTCAAGATAAATAAATCCATGCTGCAGCTAAATGGCGTTCCTGAAAACAAAAAAAATGGTTAAAACACAGTAAACTATAAAAAAATTACATACCTGAAAAGCAAACATGATAAAACATAGCAACAATAAAACATTTCAGAATAGGATACAGTAAAAAAGAGCAGAACAATAGAGAGAGAATAGAGAGAGAGAACAAAACAACTATTTTTGTTTTTTTTATTTTATATTTTTTTTGTGTATTTTTTTTTGTGTATTTTTTTTTTTTACATTTTTTTTTATAACTGTAACTGTAACAGTTCCAGGTTTGGGTCTCTCAAAATGCGATGGCATCTTGGGAGACCCTGTAAAAGTGTGTCCTAGTCTGTGCAATGCTGTACCCTAAAACTCAACTAGTGTATGGTAGCGCTCAAAACATTCACCAATGCAAAGACCAGGATTGGCAGGACAGGAGGGACAATAATACCGGGTGTCACGCCTATATCCGCGCTTTCTGCAGACACAACATTTTCTTTGGGGGGCTCGTTGGGTAGGGGTACTCGGGAGGACATAAGGAAAATGCCTCCCATGCAGCCGGCTTACTGCATCTGGTTGGGGAAGGTGAGGTGGAGCACCGTCTGGATACAGAAAGGCTCTGACGATCTCTTGCTGGAATTTAAGGAAGGATCCAGTCTGTCCTGAAGCTCTGTATAGCACATGAGCGTTCAGCAAAGCCAATTGAAATAAGTATACAGACACTTTTTTGTACCAGCGTCTGGCCTTACGGGCAACTAGGTACGGCGCCAACAACTGGTCGTTGAGGTCCACAACACCAGTCGCCGTAGTAATTTGGACCGTCGTGTCTGCATGAAGGGAGGTAAGAACAAAAACATTCTTATTGTCCCTCCACTTCATAGCGAGCAAATTATTACACCGCAAGCAGGCTCTCTCCCCCAGCCTAAGACGGGAATCTACAAGCCGCTGGGGAAAGCCCCGGCGATTAGGTCGCACGGTGCCACATGCTCCAATTTGATGATCAAAAAGGTGACTAAAAAGTGGCACGCTCGTGTAATAATTGTCCACATATAAATGGTACCCCTTTCCGAATAAGGGTGACACCAAGTCCCACACTATCTTGCCAGCGCTTCCTATGTAGTCAGGGCTGTTTGTCGGCTCTACGTGACTATCTTTGCCCTCGTAAACCATAAAACTACATGTATAGCCTGTGGCCCTGTCACAGAGCTTATACATCTTGACCACGTATCTGGCACGCTTGCTGGGAAGGTACTGTTTGAATGACAAGCGGCCTAGAAAATTTAATCAGGGACTCATCAACGCAGACAACTTGATGGGGAGTAAACAAGTCTGCAAAACGCTGGTTGAAGTGGTTTACGAGGGGCCGAATTTTGTAGAGCCGATCGTACTCAGGGTCTCCACGAGGACGACAGAGTTCATTGTCATTGAAGTGTATGAACCACAAAATCTGCTAGTATCGTGCCCTGGTCATGGAGGCAGAGAACAAGGGCATATGGTGAATTGGGTCAGTGGACCAATATGACCGCAACTCACTTTTTTTAGTTATGCCCATGTTGAGGGATAGGCCCAGAAAGATCTTAAATTCGGAGACCGTAATTGGTCTCCAATCTCTGGCAAGGGAGGACTGGGGAATAGTGGCGATGTGTTGACCAGTGTATAAATTGCTTTGGTCCACAATAGATCTATAGAGATCTTTGGTGAAAAACAGTGAATAAAAATCCAGTGGCGTAAAATCAACTGTTTCCACCTGAATTCCGGGTTGGACAGTGAATGGGGGAAGTACGGGTGCTGCAGAAGTGGTGGGTTCCCAATTCGGATTGGCGAATGCAGCAGGAAGGGCACTATGGGCACGACAGGCCTGTGTTCGTCTTCTTGGTGGCAGCGGGACACTACTAGTGCTTGCCACCTCGCCAGCTTGAACTGCACTTATGGGACTCGCCACACGACCACGTGATACTGCAGTGCTGGATGTATGACCAGGGTGTACTAGGCCGCTGGTGCTTGCCAGTTCACCAGAAGGAATAGCAGCACTAGTACTGCTCTGCTCCATACGAGGGACCTGCGGTTCTTGCACTTCAAGGACAGAAGAAGAAGTTCGGGGTCTGGTACGCCTGACCTTGGCAGGGACCACAACTCCATCGTCAGAGCTATCTGTCATGGAGCCGCTGTTGTCTACAGGATCGTATTCTGAGCCTGAATCTGACAGATGAGTGACTTCCTCTTCACTATCTGTCATGCTCAGAAACGTGTAGCAACAATTGTCTGAGGAATGCCCAGGAAAAAGCCAAAGTCTACTTACCACCAGCTTGCAGACAACCAAATTGACCTATCTAACAGTAAGCATTAAAAAAGGGGTTTAGTCCGCACGCATTTGCAAACGCATGCGTGAGCCACAGAGCCACGTCACGGCACCCTTGTATCTGTGGTCCTAACACTAAAGTATAAGTGTCCCCACAGTGGAGGCACATGCATTTAATGGATAAATGAGAGCAGGTGGCTGGAGGGGAGCCCACCCCTCCTTAAAGGTACAGGAGCACACCAAACACCCAGCAATAGCACAATGGCTGCAAAGGTGTTGGTGCACTGCTGGACCAATACAAATGCTCACGTGATAACAAAAGCTTGCCACCACTCTCATTTATAGCTGGCTATCGCAGTAAGCAGCATTGGGAGGCTAAAAAAGGTACCAACAAGTGTCTGGGGAATGCCCAGGAAAAAGCCAAAGTCTACTTACCACCAGCTTGCAGACAACCAAATTGACCTATCTAACAGTAAGCGTTAAAAAGGGGTTTAGTCCGCACGCATTTGCAAACGCATGCGTGAGCCACAGAGCCACGTCACGGCACCCTTGTATCTGTGGTCCTAACACTAAAGTATAAGTGTCCCCACAGTGGAGGCACATGCATTTAATGGATAAATGAGAGCAGGTGGCTGGAGGGGAGCCCACCCCTCCTTAAAGGTACAGGAGCACACCAAACACCCAGCAATAGCACAATGGCTGCAAAGGTGTTGGTGCACTGCTGGACCAATACAAACACTCATGTGATAACAAAAGCTTGCCACCACTCTCATTTATAGCTGGCTATCGCAGTAAGCAGCATTGGGAGGCTAAAAAAGGTACCAACAAGTGTCTGGGGAATGCCCAGGAAAAAGCCAAAGTCTACTTACCACCAGCTTGCAGACAACCAAATTGACCTATCTAACAGTAAGCGTTAAAAAAGGGGTTTAGTCCGCACGCATATGCAAACGCATGCGTGAGCCACAGAGCCACGTCACGGCACCCTTGTATCTGTGGTCCTAACACTAAAGTATAAGTGTCCCCACAGTGGAGGCACATGCATTTAATGGATAAATGAGAGCAGGTGGCTGGAGGGGAGCCCACCCCTCCTTAAAGGTACAGGAGCACACCAAACACCCAGCAATAGCACAATGGCTGCAAAGGTGTTGGTGCACTGCTGGACCAATACAAACGCTCACGTGATAACAAAAGCTTGCCACCACTCTCATTTATAGCTGGCTATCGCAGTAAGCAGCATTGGGAGGCTAAAAAAGGTACCAACAAGTGTCTGGGGAATGCCCAGGAAAAAGCCAAAGTCTACTTACCACCAGCTTGCAGACAACCAAATTGACCTATCTAACAGTAAGCGTTAAAAAAGGGGTTTAGTCCGCACGCATTTGCAAATGCATGCGTGAGCCACAGAGCCACGTCACGGCACCCTTGTATCTGTGGTCCTAACACTAAAGTATAAGTGTCCCCACAGTGGAGGCACATGCATTTAATGGATAAATGAGAGCAGGTGGCTGGAGGGGAGCCCACCCCTCCTTAACCACTTCCCGCCCGGCCTATAGCGGATTGGCGGCCGGGCGGTGGTTCAGTTATCCTGACTGGGCATCATATGACATCCTTCAGGATAACATGCCGCCACGCGCCCGCAGGGGCGCGCATCGCGGCGATCGGTGGATCGGTGTGTCAGTCTGACACACCGCTACACCGATCTTGGTAAAGAGCCTCCGGCAGAGGCTCTTTACCACGTGATCAGCCGTGTCCAATCACGGCTGATCACGCTGTCAATAGGAAGAGTCGTTGATCGGCTCTTCCTCACTCGCGTCTGACAGACGCAAGTAGAGGAGAGCCGATCGGCGGCTCTCCTGGCAGGGGGGTCTGCGCTGATTGTTTATCAGCCCAGCCCCCACGCAGATCACCACACTGGACCACCAGGGATCGCCACTAGGACCACCAGGGAAGGGAAACATGTGGATGGCCAGGTATGTACCCCATGGCCATCCACATGTGCCCAGTCAGTGCCAAATCTGTGCCAATCAGTGCCCACAAATGGGCACTGATTGGCACAATTATGTTGCAGTGATGCCCAGCAATGCCACACTTAGGGGCATCACTGCCATCAATCAGTATCATCAGTGTCACCCATCAGTGTCCATCGGTGCCACCTGTCAGTGCCCATCTGTGCCCATCTGTGCCCACCTATCAGTGCCCATCCATGCCCATCTGTGCCAACTATCAGTGCCACCCATAACTACCCATCAACGCCACCTACGAGTGCCCATCAATGCCACCTACGAGTGCCCATCAGTGCCGCCTATCAGTGCCCATCGGTGCCACCTATCAGTGCCCATCAGTGCCACCTACCAGTGCCACCTATTAGTGCCACCTATCAGTGCGCATCAGTGCCGCCTATCAGTGCCCGTCAGTGCCACCTCATCAGTGCCACCTCATTGGTGCCACCTCATCGGTGCCCATCAGTGCCGCCGTATCAGTGCCCCTCAGTGCAGCCATATCAGTGCCCGTCATTGAAGAAGAAAACGTACTCATTTACAAAAAATTTTAACAGAAACAAAGAAAAACGTGTTTTTTTTTCAAAATTTTCGGTCTTTTTTTATTTGTTGCGCAAAAAATAAAAACCGCAGAGGTGATCACATACCACCAAAAGAAAGCTCTATTTGTGGGAACAAAATGATAAAAAATTTGTTTGGGTATAGTGTAGCATGACCGCGCAATTGTCATTCAAATTGTGACAGCGCTGAAAGCTGAAAATTGGCCTGGGCGGGAAGGTGTCTAAGTGCCTGGTATTGAAGTGGTTAAAGGTACAGGAGCACACCAAACACCCAGCAATAGCACAATGGCTGCAAAGGTGTTGGTGCACTGCTGGACCAATACAAACACTCACGTGATAACAAAAGCTTGCCACCACTCTCATTTATAGCTGGCTATCGCAGTAAGCAGCATTGAGAGGCAGAAACGTGTAGGCCTCTTCACTAGTGTACCTTCGATTTGCCATTTTGGGCTCTAAATTTAAGGGTACACTAGTGAGACTTACAGGCAAAAAAGCTCCTGACTGTCAGCGACTGTATCAAAACACTACCAAAAAACTGATAGCGATCAGGCTTGACTCTGGGATCAGGCTTGACTCTGCGAACGCTGCAGTTATGTGTGCTTAGTGTTTTGTAAGTGTCAGTGATCGATCGATACTGCACTTGGGTGGGCTGGGCCGAGGGGCAAATCGCAGGTGCTAGCAGATATCTGGGCTGATCCCGCTACCACTGCGTTTTTGGGGACCCTAAACTGCTGGGGATGCTGGTATAGATCTGATCGGATCAGATATTGATCCGTTCAGATACTATAGCACTAAGGGAGGTTTATGCTGCGTGCGTGGGTTTTAGCAGTACTGGCGCTAACCTGACGCTACCTGGGGCGACGCAGACCTTATCTGACCCTATAAAACTTATATCACCGCCGGGCGATCAGGGGGTTAAACCTTTATAAGGTAAAAAACGGCGGGTGCCCTAAAACTATAATAAACTATAAAAAACAAACTAACCAGTGTCAACCGTAACAATTATATGGCGATTACTGGTGAAAGGGTTAACTAGGGGGCAATCAGGGGTTAAAACCTTTATTAGGTAGTATATAGGGGCCCCTGTCGCTATAAAACACTGCCGGCAAACCTATATACTTACCTCCCTAACTAGCGTCACCTGTGTCACTAATACAGCGATCAGAAAAACGATCGCTTAGTGACACTGGCGACGGGGGGGATCACGGGGTTAAAACTTTATTAGGGGGGGTTAGGGGGGTACCCTAGACCTAAAGGGGGCTAACCCTAACTGCCCTACCACTTATAACTGTCACAAACTGACACCAATGCAATAATCAGAAGAAAAAAAAACTGCTTTTGGTGTCAGTGTGACAGGGGGTACAGGGGGGTGATCAGGGGGTAACTGGGAGGTGAAAAGTATGCCTGCATGTTCTACTGGAAGTGTAGTGTTGTGCAAACTTACTTGGATGTCTTCTCTCCTCGGCGCCAGAACGAAAAGACCGGCTCGAGGAGAGATGACATCACTTCCGCCGCTTCTGTTTACATTACAGAAACCGAAAGAAACCTGTCATTCGCCAGGAGCGATCGCGATGGGGGAGCCACGAATGAGTGGCCTCCCCCTCACCTTTGATCGCCCCTGACCTGAATCCGACCTCCGCAGGCACCGGGGGGGGTCCGATCGGACCCCCCCGCCCGTGGGAAGGCAAGGACGTACCTGTAAGTCCTTTTGCCTGCCCGTGCCATTCTGCCGACGTACATCGTCGTGCGGTGGTCGGCAAATGGTTAATAGTAATTTTTTTTTCCCCTTTCACAAATTTTTCATCTTTATTGCATTATATTGGATTTTTTTTGCACTTTGATCATTAAGGTCATGGTTTGACAACGCTACACGTTTTTTGAATTTAGTCCCCGATTGTTGTCACATCAGTCCCAGTGTCACCAGACCAGTGAAAGGCAGCAGCAATGTTCCTGATTGCTGCCACACTAGTCCCCAGTGTAACCAGTTCAGTGTAAGCCAGCAACAGTGTTGCTGATCGCCACTACACATGTCCCACTGTCACCAGACCAGTGCAGCCAGCAACAGTGTTTCTGATCACCATCACACCACTGCAGTGTTGCCCACTTGTACTACCCTTGGCCTGTTTATTGACCATGTTTCTGCTTGCTGGACCAATCATTTTCCTGTTTTCTGAGCATATCTCTGCCTGCTACCTGAACTGACCCTTTTGAATGCCCGACTAACTGTGTTCCTGCGAGACACCAGTCCCAGCCATCCCCTGCGGACATCTGCACTACTGGAACCACACAAACCTTTTTGTTCTTCCTTTCTCCAGCCTCCTGTTTTTCCTGGTCAGTGAACATACCATTCCCAGGGGCAGCCATGTACCAGTAGGCTAGGCTTGCTTGGCTTATAGGAACTGGGACTGCTATAGGTGACGCTGCAACCATTCCTCTGGTCGCTCGTAAAGAGGAGACCATTACAGTACTTTGAATTTAACACAATTGGTTAATTTGTGTGATACACAAGATATTCAGTACATAATCTGTCCTAACAAAAAAAAAATCACACATTGTAGTACTTGCTTTCTAAAATGGGGAAAAAAGAGGGGGGAGTACGGAGAGGGTGAAGACAAAAGGGTTAAGAGGCGGAGAGAGAGAGGGAAAAAAGGGAGAAAAAAAAAAAAGGAAAAGGAAAGGAAAGAAGTATGGCTCCTAAGAAGAGCAATAAAACCCCGCAATCCCAAAAAAGCAAAAAAGACAAAGCAGAGGACACGAATAAAAACACTACAGGGACACAATCTATACAAACAACTGATATTAAAGAATTCTTTCAACAATTACAGTTGCAGATACACCCTCCCCAGGAAAGAATGCTACAATCATCACATGATCTGTTAAATATAATGGAACCAATAGATACATCCAGATCATCAGGGGAAGAGCAATTAAGACACCCTAGAAATAGCTCATTAATGGACACAACAGGGTCCTCAAGTGAACACAAAGAGGAAGATAAAGAAAAAGGGGATATAAGAGCCTATATTCGCTCGCTGCCCACCAGGGCAGATATGGACCAATACGTACATAGATTAGAAAAGTCATATAAAGAAGAGATTCAAGAACTTAAAATATCTACAAAAAATATGCAAGAAAAGACAGACAATATCGATAAGAGAATGTTAAAAACAGAACAGGAACTGGTAAAAATAAAGGAAAAAACACAGAAACAAGAAACTCAACTAAAACAAATAATAAACAACCTTGATGAACAAGAGAACAGAAGCAGAAGATCCAACATAAGAATAAGAGGATTAAAAGAATCAGTGGGCCCAAAAGAACTTATAACAACACTACAAAAAATATTTCAGGAAATCACTCAAGATATTGATATAAAAGATCTAATTATTGAAAGAGCACACCGGACGGCAGGAATAAGGAAACCAGACATTAATAAACCTCGGGACATTATTTGCAAAATGCATTATGCTCATATTAAGGATAAAATCATACTTGCAGCTCGCCAAAACAAAAATATTCAATTTGAAGGAGAACCTCTTCTGCTCTTTCAAGATATATCAAAATATACATTGGATCGCAGAAGAGCATTGAGGCCCCTGGTAGAGCAAATAATAAAAAAGAAAATTCAATATAGATGGAAATATCCATTTCAGTTGCAAATCCAAAAAGAAGGACAGACTACCTTATTCAGAGATATGGAGGACTTACCGGAAGTTTTAGTGACTATAGGAATTACGGAACTTGTATTGCCGGACTGGCCTATAGAATATATGCAAACATATGGAAAAAAATAATGGGGCCCGGGAGGAGGATGAGGGAGGGGGGGGCAGAGGATAAGATAAGAAATTCAACTATAGTCTTGAATTAGAAACGTTTGTTTTTTTTTTTGTTTTTTTTTTTGTTTTTTTGTTTTTTAGATAGATAAAAGCTGCTATAAAGGTTAACTAAGTCATATGAAACGGTAATGTTATGGACACAGAAAGAAAAATTTTTTTTTTTTTTTTTTTTTTTCTGGTATTGATTGCACTAAGAGAAACGTAAATATACTCACAGATAGATAAAAGTTTTTATAAGTATATAAGTCTTAGTTAAGTCACATGAAATGGTAATGGATATAGATATAGAAATGAAATAGTTTTTTTTTTTTTTTTTTGTTTTTTTTTTCCCTGGGTATTGATTGCACTAAAAGAAACGTAAATATATTCACAGATATTTATAGATAGATAAAAGTTTTTATAAGTGTTAAATTTAGGCACATGAAATGGTAATGTATATGGATATAGAAATAAGAATTGGCTTTTTTTTTTTTTTTTCCCCTGGGTATTGATTGCACTAAAAGAAACATAAATATATTCACAGATATTCATAGATAGATAAAAGTTTTTATAAGTGTTAAATTTAGGCACATGAAATGGTAATGCATATGGATATAGAAATAAGAATTGTTTTTTTTTTTTTTTTTTTTTTTTTTTTTTTTTCTCCTTTTCAACTTTTGTAATAACGGAAAGTTTTTGTCTGTACTAAGAAATTTAAAGATGTTTGTTGCTTGCACCATAAGATATGTAATATACACAAAAATAGATAACAATTTTTATAAGTCTAGATAAATGAGATGAAATGAAACTATACACCTAACAGGTACACAGTAAATATAATAGCACTAGAAGGGTACTCACTCTATAGGTAAGCTCTGGAGGAAAAAAATTTTTTTTTTTTTTTTCTCTTCTCTCTCTCTCCCTTCTCTCCCTCTTCCTCTTGTCTTCCACAATTA
This sequence comes from Lithobates septentrionalis, assembly GCA_037952835.1. NCBI lineage: Eukaryota > Metazoa > Chordata > Amphibia > Anura > Ranidae > Lithobates > Lithobates septentrionalis. The sequence goes on along the minus strand of JBBDGP010001546.1, from coordinate 1,252,587 downwards.
TGTTAGAAATTATACTTATAAATTTTTTTCCCGGATGGGGAGGGGAGGGAAAGGAGGGAGAGAGAAGTTTATAAGGTTAAAAATATGGTTATTTAGAAGAGACTGTAGTGACCTGCCCCCCTCCCCCTATACCCCTCCCCAAGAAGGGAAAGGGTAGGAAGGGAGAAGAGAGTCAAAGGAATCTGAGAAGAAAGAGACCCAAAACTGGAGTAAGAGTAGAGAAATGATAAAACGCGGTAGGAGTCCAACGGTCGAGAGGCGACCCTTGGTCACTAGACTCAAAACCCCCATAGTAGGGAACTTACTTAGATAGTAAGAAGGACTAAATTTTTTTTCTAGTCAATAGATTAAGTGAGAGGAGTGAGTGTGGGGGGGGGGTTTATTTATTTATTTATTTATTTATTTTTTATTTTTTATTTTTTTCTTTCTTTCGCTTTCTTCTTCTCTGTTGTTCTATTCTGTCCTAGGATATGAAAATATGTTCATACAATATTAGAGGCCTTAACTCAGCAACAAAAAGGTCACAGGTCCTATACTCTCTCCATAAACAAAAAGTGGGAGTAATCTTTTTTCAGGAGACGCATTTCCGCACAGACCACATCCCAAAGCTACAAAATAGATTCTACACTACCTGGTATCATGACTCTTTTCGATATTCAAAATCAAAAGGAGTCTCCATAGCAATACATAAAACAATACCTCATCAGGTGATAGAAGAATGGTACAATAAGGATGGAAGAGCAATATTACTTAAACTTATAATACATGGCAAAAAATATACATTTATCAATGTATATCTACCTAACCAGGAACAATATAAAGTAGGAACACAAATATTGAAACAGTTAATGGAAAAAGCTGAGGGGATAATAATAATTGGAGGTGACTTCAATATGGTCCTGGATAGGGAAATGGACACAACGGCACCCCTATTAATGCAGACAGGGGGAGAGAAAAAATTTTTTCTAGACATGATAGCAAAATACCAGTTGATTGATATCTGGAGGGTATTACACCCAACAGAAAAAGATTTCACATTTCACTCAGCGGCACAGAAGACATATCATAGATTAGACTTTTTTTTGATCAATCAAAAAGGGATGGCTGAAACCCTATCCTCCGAAATAGGCAGCTCATTATGGTCAGACCATGCACCAATATTTTTGGTTTTGGACCTGCTTAAGGGTAACAACACTAAGAGAAATTGGAAGCTCAATGATAATCTACTACATGACGAGACCTGTGTGACAGAAATAAGGAGGGCAATATCAGATTTCTTATGTGATCATAGAGAGGACACCACTTCTCTACCGATCAAATGGGAAACATTAAAATGTGTAATCCGAGGTCTATTCATAAAACATGGGGCTAGATTGAAAAAGGTAAAAGGGAACAGAAAGACTCAACTGCTAAATGAGATACCCAAAATTGAAGCTCAACATAAACAAAACCCAGGGCGGGAAAGGTTAATAGAATTAACAGAAAAGAAGACAGAATTAAAGGCACTGATAAATGAGCAAACCCTACGAATAAGAGATAGCAATCGTGCCCTATATTACCACCAAGGTAACAAACCAAGTAAACTCCTTGCAAATGCTCTACGCCATCGGGGAAACGTACAACCCATTGTTAAGATAAAATCAGAGAAGGGTGACATCAAATACGACCCAAAAGAGATACTGAAAGAGTTTCAAATTTTCTACACAAAATTATATAATATCCACAATCAAGCCACAGATAATGCCACAGAAGGAACTCAACATAATATAGAGCAGTATGTGAGAGAAACAGCACTTCCTGTATTGGCCTCGACAGATAAGATACAACTAGATCAGGATTTTACAGAGATAGAAACGCAAAGGGTAATCGAGGCACTAGTATTGGGGAAGAGCCCAGGCCCTGACGGCTTCACCCCAAGATTCTATAAAATATTCAAGGAAGAACTAATCCCCATTATGACACAAACATTTAACGCAATATCTTCATCATTACCTTTTGGTCCACAAAGTATGCAGGCCTATATCACACTTATACCTAAACCAGATAAGGATCATACCTTATGTGGAAACTATAGACCAATTTCCCTGACAAACATTGACATGAGATTATATGCCAAAATAATTGCCAATAGACTCGCTCCTCTAATGCCAATATCTATACATTTAGATCAAGTGGGGTTTGTGGAAGGAAGAGAAGCCAGAGATAATACTCTAAAAACAATTACACTGATGGAACATGTAAAAAGGAACTCCATCCCATCCTGCCTATTGACGATTGATGCTGAGAAAGCGTTTGACAGGGTGGGATGGAGTTTCCTTAGAGAAACTTTAATACAATGGGAACTGGGTCCTATACTTCTGGATAAAATAATGGCCCTATATAAGAATCCAACAGCTAAGATACGGGCGAACGGGGATTTATCAGATATAATCCCCATAACAAACGGAACCCGCCAGGGCTGCCCACTATCCCCAATACTGTATACACTGGTGATGGAACATTTATTAATAGCGATCAGGAAAAATCTAGATATACAGGGGATCAAAGCGGGAGATAAAGAATATAAAATGTCTGTGTATGCAGACGATATCCTAATGTACATCACAAATCCATTGATATCAATACCAAATTTGATAGCAGAATTCAATCGGTTTGGTACACTAAGCAATTTCAAAGTAAACTATAGTAAATCCGAAGCCTTAAATATTAATCTATCAAGAGATATGGTAGAACTCCTTAAAAAAGACTTCTCATTTAAATGGCAAGAGAATACAATTAAATATTTGGGTGCCTATATCCCTACTGATTTGGATAAGTTACAGGAGTATAACTATGTCCCAATGGTACAGAAAATTGCGAGAACGCTCCAAAATTATGAAAAGGGAATGTTCTCCTGGATAGGTAGAATAAACATAGTAAAGATGGATATATTACCCAAAATATTATATGTCCTTCAGACAATACCCATTTTTCCTGCAACAAAAAATATGGACAAATTACACAGATTAATAGGAAAATTCATATGGGGAGGCAGAACACCCAGAATTAAAAGAACAGTGTTAAATAAAACAAAAGAAGACGGCGGCCTTGCTCTCCCGGATATAGGTACATACCTCAGGGCAATAATGATAACCAGAATGGTAGACTGGTTCCATAACAGAGATAATAAACAATGGGTAAAACTAGAAGAGGATATTACAACTCTTAAGCTAAAGTCCCTTCCTTGGATTAAGAAAGCACAAAGACCACCGGAGAGAGAAATGCCCTCCCTAGTGGTAGTAACATTAAAAGCATGGGATAATATGATAAAAAAAGGGAGCGGATCTACTTATAGAGGTCCAATGACCCCGTTATTTAGCAATCCAGAATTCCCACTGGCACTCACAGCTAAAACGTTCCTGAAATGGAAAAGAAATGGGGACACTAGAATAATAGAAACGATGGAAGAAAATAAACTGCTCCCATTAGAAAAAATAGGGATAGAACACAAAAATAAATGGATGCAACACGGTCTTCTCCGACGGTATATAGATTCCTTAACAAAAGAACCCATAATAGATAGACCTATGACAAACTTAGAAAAAATCTTTGTGCAAGAATTAAGACCCACCCATGTCCTATCTAAAATTTATAAATATCTAATCTCAGAGAACAACAGACAAATACTACCATATGTAAAAAAATGGGAAGCAGAGATCGGAATAGAATTTCCTAGAGAAATATGGGGAAAGGCATTTATAGCGACCCATAAACTTTCAATATCGGCTAAACATCAAGAAAGAAACTATAAAATCTTAGCCAGATGGTATAGATGCCCTGTAGATTTACATAAAATGAACCCAGATAACACAGACAGGTGTTGGAGATGCCATTTAACCCAAGGTACAATGTCACATATTTGGTACTATTGCTCTGAAATCCAACCATTCTGGCAAAAAAATATTTGAAATCTATAGAACATTGACCGGGATAAAAATATATCCAGAAATACAAGTAGCAATTTTATCTATGATTCCAGGTTCAATAAAAAAGATTAAAAAGGGAATTCTGAAATATTTTCTGACAGCAGCACGAACGGTAATAGCAAGAAAATGGAAAAAAACACTAGCACCGTCTATTGCAGAATGGGAATGTGAGATGACGGAGATGCGTACCCTGGAGGAAAGAATGATAATAGAAGAAAGGGCAAAAATCCCAAAACAAAGTATTTGGACCAAATGGGAAGAGTTTAGAGTCTCTTCAATACTCTTGAGGACAGTATAAGAATAGTAGAGAACATAATAAATTTTTTTTTTTTTTTTCTCTGTTTTTCTCAGTATGAATGGGTATGAATGCGGGGAGATGGGTAGGTAAACAGGTTTTAAGTATAGCATGTACATCCCTGACTCAAAAGGAAGAAGAATTAAAATATAGAAGTAATTTCGAATGATGCTTTGATAAATAATGGAAAAAATTGTCTTGTTACATGGATGTATATAAGTATAAGTTGATTAAGTGTATTTTTTTTTTTGAAAATGTTTTGATAAATAAAAATTGTTAAATTAAAATGGGGTCATTTTGTGGATCTTTCCACTGTCCTGGTGCTCAAGGGCCGCGAAAAATGTGATATGTAGTTAGGAAATTAGATGTGAAATTTTTGCCTCTGGAATGCTTGATGATACTCCTTGGATTTGGGCTCCTCTATTCATCTAGGCTGTGAAAAAGTCTCACACATGTGGTATCCCCATACTCAGGAGCAGTGGTGGCCACTCCATTAGGGATGCCACCCCTTAATCCATGCGCACGGCCCCTAATCTACATGCAGGACACTGGACGCATGGATTTCCATGTTGTGTTTTTTTGGGGGGGTTTTTAAGCACATGATTAGAGCCTGAGGCTCTAATTGGCTTCAAAAAAGGATGAGTTCGGGTCAGCCACCACTGCTCAGGAGGCATAGCAGAATGTGTTTTGGGGTGTAATTGTAAGTATCTCAATAACTATAAAACCACTGAGGTCGCCTTGCCCCAAAATGAGCTGTCGTTAAATCACACTGCTGTATACCGTCTCACCACTTAAGGTGAAGTCATTCAACAACTAATCCAATATGCAGTAAAGAAAAACTCTATTGCTGCGTACACACGATCGGACATTCAGACAACAAAATCCTGGATTTATTTCCGACAGATGTTGGCCCAAACTTGTCTTGCATACACACGGTCGCACAAATGTTGGAAATTCCGAACGTCAAGAACGCGGTGACGTACAACACGTATGACAAGCTGAGAAAAATGAAGTTCAATAGCCAGTGCGGCTCTGCTGCTTGATTCCAAGCATGTGTGGAATTTTGTGCGTCGAAATTGTGTACACACGATCAGAATTTCCGACAACAGATTTTGTTGTTGGAAAATTTGAGAACCAGCTCTCAAATTTTTGTTGTCGGAAATTCCGACAACAAATGTCCAATGGAAATTGGTGAAATAATTTTGCGCAAATATTAGTAAATAATTCAAAATATAAATATCCAGTGGGAATAAATAAAATAAATAATAGCTGTAATAAAAACATAAATGTGCACAGTGAAATTAAATTAGATAATGTGTTGATTCATAATAGTGTCTTAGTGTATAAATTAATGATGACCTGGTGAAAGCATAATATAGTGAGATTATGCTATATAAGTGCACTTCAAGTAGTGTATATAAAACTAGGTAAAAAATGGATAAATAATATTATTATTAATAAAAGAAGTCCAAAGTTCTTGCAATGGGTGAAAAATGTGGGATTCAATGATGTAAATAGGTAATTATTTTGCCCTTGTGGTTCTAATGCAGCTTCTTTAGTAGTCTGGTCTCCCAGTACTCTTACGACAGTGCTAGTTATAGCATGCAGTCACCACTAGAGTGATCTCCCGTCCTTCCTGGATAAGATATGTGGTTTCTCTGGTTGGTTTATGTATCCGTCTTTTTTTCTCTTAGGTTGCAGCAGTTCACTCAGTGCTGGTTATAGCATATATTCGCCACTAGAGGGATCTCTCAACTTTCCTAGATGGGGGATGTGATTCCTCTGGCTGGTATATTACATCCGTCTTTCTTCCTAAACAGCAGCGGTTCACTATCCAGTCACCTAGTGGAGGCAGTGCCTCAATATATGGGGAAGAGAGGGGAGGAAAGAGGAATCTCCAATAGTGTAATATGTCAGATAAAAGGGTATGTTTATTTAAGAAAAGGCAAAGACTCTTACACAAAACAGGTAAAAATGGTACAGGGAACAAATTAGGCGTTGTTCCTCGCCTTCTCACATCACTTCCGGTCACGGCTCTATCCGGCCAATCCCTACGCGTTACGTTGCTTCTCACAACTTCAAAAAAGTGTGAAAAAGCATTTGCCCCCTTCCTGATTTTTTTTTTCTTTTTTTTTTTGCATATTTCTCACACTTAAATGATTCAGATCATCAAACAAATTTTAATATTACACAAAGATAACCCAAGTAAATCCAAGATGCAGTTTTTAAATTATTATTATTATATTATTTCATTTATTATGGGGAAAAAAGCTGTTCAAATCTGCCTGGTCCTAAATGCCAAGTAATTGCCCCCTCCCATGCTGAATCATGAATGAACTGTGATTAACCAAAATTTTTTGGAAAGCCGAGTTAAATTTCACTTGCCACACCCAGGCCTGATTACTGCCAGAACTGTTGAATCAAGAAATCACATAAATTGAAGCTGTTTGACAAAGTGAAGCATGCTAACCGATCACAAAAAGCCACACATCATGCCATAATCTAAAAAAAATCCAAGAACAGATTAGAAACAAACATATATTAGTCTAGGAAGGGTTTCAAAGCCATTTCTAAGGCTTTGGAACTCCAGTGAACCACGGGGAGAGCCATTATCCACAAATGGAGATAACTTGGAACAGTGATGAACCTTCCTAGGAGTGGCCAGCCTACAAGAATTACTCCAAGAGCATAGCAACGACTCATCCAGGAGGTCATAAAAGAACCCAGAACAACATCTAAAGAACTGCAGGCCTCACTTGCCTCAGGTAAGAACAGTGTTCATGATTCAACAATAAGAAAGAGACTGGGCATAAAACGACATCCATTGGAGAGTTCCAAGGCCAAAGCCACTGCTGACCAAAAAGAACACAAAGGCTCATCTCACATTTACCAAAAACATCTTGATTAGGGATGAGCCCGATGTTCAAGTCAAACGTAAGTTTGACTCGAACATCGGTGTTCACCTGTTCACCGAACAATATGCAGTGTTAAAGGCTTATATGCAAGTTATTGTCATAAAAAGTGTTTGGGGACCTGGGTCCTGCCCCAGGAGAGATGTATCAATGCAAAAAAATTTTTTAAAAACCCGTTTTTTCGGGAGCAGTGATTTTTTTTTTAATGCTTAAAGTGAAACAATAAAAATGAAATATTCCTTTAAATATTGTGCGTGGGGTGTGTCTAGAGAATGCCTGTAAAGTGGTACATTTTTACTGTGTTTGGAACAGCAAAATGACATTTCTAAAGGAAAAATTGTCATTATAAACTAATTGTGGTTGTAATGAATTGTAGGGTCTCGGCAATATAGATAAAACTCATTGAAAAAAAGAGCATGGGATCCCCCCCAGTCCATTACCAGCCCCTTTGGGTCTGGTATGAATATTAAGGGGAACCCCGAACCAAAATTTAAAAAAAAATTGCGTAGGGGTCCCCCTAAAATCCATACCAGGCCCTTCGGGTCTGATATAGGAATTGAGGGGAACCCTGCGCCAAATTTATAAAAAATAGCATAGGGATCCCCCCAAATCCATACCAGACCCTTCAGGGCGGGGCCACCCGGTGACGTAAATGGGTGGCCCCGCCCCCTCTGATGCCACGGGGAAGCCCCTGTGGTGTCAGAGGGGGCGAGGTCACCCGGTTATGTCACCGGGTGGCCCCGCCCTCAGTTATATAAGAGCTGTCACAGCGAAGACGCATGAGTCGGTGGGAGCCTCCCAAGGAGGTGGATGGGTTGCGCTTTTTTTTTTTTCGGTCCATCAGGCGGCATGATAGAAGAAAATGAATGGACATCGTGAATCATTTTTTATTTTTTTATTTTTTAATAAAGGACTTTTTTTCTCTTGTCTTTTTTTACCACGTTGACACTTTTTTGTGAAATGGTAGGGGTACTTGTACCCCATCACCAATTCACACGGGGGAAGGCCAGGATCTGGGGGTCCCCTAGTTAAAGGGGGCTTCCAGATTCCGATAAGCCCCCTGCCCGCAGACCCCTACAACCACCGGGCAAGGGATGTGGGGATGAGGCCCTTGTCCCCATCAACATGAGGACAAGGTGCTTTAAGGGGCTACCCCAAAGCACCCTCCCCATGTTGAGGGCATGTGGCCTGGTACGGTTCAGGAGGGGGGGTCGCTCTCTCATCCCCCCTCTTTTCCTGTGGCCTGCCAGGTTGAGTCCTCAGATAAGGGTTTTTAAATTTGGCGCAGGGTTCCCCTCAATTTCCATATCAGACCCGAAGGGCCTGGTATGGATTTTAGGGGGACTCCCACGCATTTTTTTTTTTAATTTTGGTTCGGGGTTCCCCTTAATATTCATACCAGACCCAAAGGGCCTGGTAATAGACTGGGGGGGGGATCCCATGCTATTTTTTTTTAATGAGTTTTATCTATATTGCTGAAACCCAACAATTCATTACAGCCGTGATCAGTTTTAAATGACGATTTCTCCTTTAGAAATGTAATTTTGCTGTGGTACTGTTCTAAACACGGGAAAAATGTGCCACTTTACACGCATACTATAGACACCCCCCAGGCACAATATTTAAGCATTAAAAAAAATCACTGCTCCCGAAAAAACGGCCATTTTTTAAAAAAAAATTTGCATTGATACATGTCCCCTGGGGCAAGACCCAGGTCCCCAATATGCAAGTTTTTATGGCAATAACTTGCATATAAGCCTTTAAAATTAGCACTTTTGATTATTCATGTTCGTGTCCCATAGACTTTAACAGTGTTTGCGTGTTCTGCCAAATTTTTTGCCTGTTCGCATCCCCCAAAATCCATACCAGACCCCTTATTTAGGGTAACAAATGCTTTAAATAGTGATTTATTTATTTTGAAATGATTAAATAATCAGTAGTGACACAGTTATCCATTTTTTTTTTTTTTTGCCAGCTGAGTTAGAAGTGTAAGTGGAGAGTCAATAAGAAAACAATATAAATCAGGACTGCAGAATATCCAAAGGCACAAAGAGACTCTTGGAAACCTAATAAACTCTTGGTTCTACTTCCTTTCCATCTATATGCGATTACCAGCTTTTAAATTCCTAATTAGTAAATTAGAAAGAGCCTGACATTAAATAGACAAGGGCTTTTCATATGATAGTTACACTAAACATTATCCTTCTGTTGGATCCTAAGAGAAGAACAGATTTAGAGCTTCAAAGCAGAATATGAAAGTTTGGAGTCCATTTCTGCATGAAGGAACTTGCCAGATTAAAGGCAGCCTTCTGTTTGCCAATAAAACCAAATAGGAATGGAACACATGCCTGTAACACTTTCAGATCTGCGAGAAAAACAGAAATAAATTGTTACTAAACTATCTTGCTGTATTTATAATATATCATATATGTTTAAAAAGCATAGCAGCTTTGCTATACTGTATGTTATGCTAAAAGACTGTAAGTTGCTTTGAATGGTTCTTTGAGCATAATCTTTCCTACTAGACCTTCCTTTTGGCTTAAAGTGGATAAACCCTCACGTATACCCAGTGAAGTAAACAGCGTCAGATGATACACAGGGCAAATCAACCTACATAAGTTTTACATGTGTGTATATTATATATATATATATATATATATATATATATATATACACACACACGTAAAACTTACAGTCAAGTCCATAATTATTGGGACATCAACACAATTCTAATCTTTTTGGCTCTATACACCACCACAATGGATTTGAAATTAAACAAACAAGATGTGCTTTAACTGCAGACTTTCAGTTTTAATTTGAGGGTATTTACATCCAAATCAGGTGAATGTTGTAGGAATTACAACAGTTTGTATATGTGCCTCCCACTTTTTAAGATACCAAAAGTAATGGGACAATTGGCTGCTCAGCTGTTCCTGGCCAGGTGTGTGCTATCCCCTCATTATCCCATTTACAAGGAGCAGATAAAAGGTCCAGAGTTCATTTCAAGTGTGCTATTTTCATTTGGAATCTGTTGCTGTCAACTCTCAATAAGAGATCCAAAGAGCTGTCACTATCAGTGAAGCAAGCCATCATTAGGCTGAAAAAACAAAACAAACCCATCAGAGAGATAGCAAAAACATTAGGTGTAGCCAAATCAACTGTTTGGAACATCCCTAAAAAGAAAGAATGCACCGGTGAGCTCAGCAACAGCAAAAGACCCAAAAGACTACAGAAAACAACTGTGGTGGATGACCAAAGAATTCTTTCCCTGGTGAAGAAAACACCCTTCACAACAGTTGACCAGATCAAGAACACTCTGTGGGAGGTAGGTGTATGTGTGTCAAAGTCAACAATCAAGAGAAGACTTCACCAGAGTGAATACAGAGGGTTCACCACAAGATGTAAACCATTGGTGAGCCTCAAAAACAGGAAGGCCAGATTAGAGTTTGCCAAACAACATCTAAAAAAGCCTTCACAGTTCTGGAACAACATCCTATGGATAGATGAGACCAAGGTCAACTTGTACCAGAGTGATGGGAAGAGAGGAGTATGGAGAAGGAAAGGAACTAGGGCAACCAAACTGATAAGAGGCATGGAGGAGCTCAGCTATGAGGAGAGATTAGAGGAACTGAATTTGTTCACTCTTGAGAAGAGGAGAATAAGGGGGGATATGATCAACATGTTCAAATATATAAGGGGTCCATATAGTGAACTTGGTGTTGAGTTATTCACTTTACGGTCTACACAGAGGACAAGGGGGCACTCTTTACGACTGGAGGAAAAGAGATTTAGTCTCCAAATATGGAAAGGTTTCTTCACAGTAAGAGATGTGGAATAGACTCCCTCCAGAGGTGGTTCTGGCCAGCTCAGTAGATTGCTTTAAGAAAGGCCTGGATACTTTCCTAAATGTACATAATATAACTGGGTACTGACATTTATAGGTAAAGTTGATCCGGGGAAAATCCGATTGCCTCTTGGGGGATCAGGAAGGAATTTTTTCCCCTGCTGTAGCAAATTGGAGCATGCTCTGCTGGGGTTTTTTGCCTTCCTCTGGATCAACTGTGAGTATAGTATTGGGTATATTGGATTGTACAATATTTTTTTTTTCTTTTTTTATGGTTGAACTGGATGGACTTGTGTCTTTTTTCAACCTGACTAACTATGTAACTATGTAACTAACTGCTCATGATCCAAAGCATACCACCTCATCAGTGAAGCATGGTGGTGGTAGTGTCATGGCGTGGGCATGTATGGCGTGGGCATGCCAATGGAACTGGTTCTCTTGTATTTATTGATGATGTGACTGCTGACAAAAGCAGCAGGATGAATTCTGAAGTGTTTCGGGCAATATTATCTGCTCATATTAAGCAAAATGCTTCAGAACTCATTGGACGGCGCTTCACAGTGCAGAACAATGACCCGAAGCATACTGCGAAAGCAACGAAAGAGTTTTTAAGGGAAAGAAGTGGAATGTTATGCAATGGCCAAGTCATTCACCTGACCTGAATCCGATTGTGCATGCATTTCACTTGCTGAAGACAAAACTGAAGGGAAAATGCCCCAAGAAAAAGCAGGAACTGAAGACAGTTGCAGTAGAGGCCTGGCAAAGCATCACCAGGGATGAAACCCAGCGTCTGGTGTTGTCTATGCGTTCCCGACTTCAGGCTGTAATTGACTGCAAAGGATTTGCAAACAAGTGTTAAAAAGTGAAAGTTTCATGGATGATTGTTAATCTGTCCCATTACTTTTGGTCCCTTAAAAAGTGGGAGGCACATAAACAAACTGTTGTAATTCCTACACCGTTCACCTGATTTGGTTGTAAATACCCTCAAATTAAAGATGAAAGTCTGCAGTTAAAGCACATCTTGTTCGTTTCATTTCAAATCCATTGTGATGGTGTATAGAGCCTAAAAGATTAGAATTGTGTCGATGTCCCAATATTTATGGACCTGACTGTATATAGGGAGATTTGGTACATCCCTGTGTATCATCTGTGTATTTGGTACATCTCTGTGTATCATTATATATATATATATTGTAGCAGAGCGTCCCAGAGAGAGCCAGGAAAAGTCCTGTTCGGGGTTTATACATCTCCCAGGCTCCTCTCATACAGGTTCAGGGATCTCTGATCCATGGTCCGGTTCAGGTCTTGGTCCCCTCCCCCAGGCTAATTTAAAGCTCACCTGAGCAAGACAGCCTTGCTTTTGGCCTGGGATACTCAGAGAACTTCTGTGTAAGAGTGCAAAAAGGTATGTGGAAGCTGACAAGCTGTAGTTGGATCACTGTACAGCACCTGTATATAGACTTGTAAATATCACAAATAAACACCGCACTGTTTGTCACTATTCCACTGGATTTGGTATCTGTGCCTGAGAGACTGCTCATCCCAGGGAGCCTGGTGCCTGCTACCTGTCCCCCAGGTTACATATGGTGGAGAATGCGGGCAGCTGTAGTAAGTTACTACTTAAAAGGCCAGTACCTAGAGTGACTAAACATGGAGGAAATCCTAAAACAATTGGTGATATCCATCGCTGCACAGCAACAATCCAATGCTGCACAGCAACAAGCAAACGCTGCACTGCAGCAAACAAACGCTATTGCACAGGAGCAAACCAAGGCGCTGTGCCAACAGATTGGTGCTGTACAGGAGCTATCGCAGAGGCTGTTTGAACAGCTAGCCACTGATGCAAAAGAGGATAGGAAAACCTTGGCTGCGGTTGTGGAGACACTAGCACAGTGGTTACCTGCTAAAGTTAATGTTGTTGGAGACAAGCCCTCAGCTATCCATGTGGGTCGCTTTCTTTCCAAGATGACTGCAGATGATGATCCAGAGGCCTTTCTCTTAACCTTTGAACGGACCGCTGAGAGGGAAGGTTGGCCCAAAACCCAGTGGGCAGGACTGGTCGCCCCCTTGCTGACTGGAGAATCGCAGAAGGCCTACTATGATTTGGAGTCAGCAGAAGCAGGAGACTATGAAAAGGTCAAGCGGGAAATCCTGGCGCGACTTGGTGTCACCCTGGCAGTTCGAGCACAGCGGGTCCACAGCTGGTTCTTCCAAGACGAGAGGCCCCCAAGATCGCAGATGTTCGACCTAATTCACTTGGTGAGAAAATGGCTACAGCCGGAGTCCCTGTCTCGGCCACAAATAGTGGAGCGTGTGGTCATGGACCAGTTCCTGAGGTCACTACCAGTTCCCCTGCAGAAGTGGGTGAGTCAAGGAGACCCCAACTCGGCGGATAACCTCGTGGAACTTGTTGAAAGGTACTTTGCTGCAGAGAACCTGGTCACCACTCCTACAGCCGCACGGACTTTCCGCCCAAAGCCATGGTCTCCCCAGGCAACCGGTAAGACTGTTCCAGGGGAAGTGGGTGGTAAGCATGGCAAGGAAATAGGGGGGAGGATTTTTGGTGCCAGGACTGAAGTTTGGCGTCCCAAACAAGGGAAGCTACTGCCTGTCAGCAAACCAAACTGGGGAAACATCAGGTGTTTTCGTTGCCAAGAACTGGGACATGTTGCAGCAAACTGTCCATTGACAGATGAACCAATGCAGTGCGATCTGTCCATTAGAAGGCAGTCTATGTTTGCTGCTGTTTCATGCGCTGCAGCACCAAGTATGGGAAAACACATGTGCCAAATGACTGTTAATAATAAGCCTATTACGGCCTTGCTAGACTCTGGAAGTCTAGTGACTTTGGTTACAGCTGAGATGGTTGACACTGTGAATTTGCATGCTAAAAAAATTGCTGTGATCTGTGTACATGGGGATACCCGCGAGTATCCTATAGCTACCGTTCAGTTTAAAACTGGCTTAGGTACGGTGACCCATCCGGTCGGACTTGTGCCCCACTTGGTGCACGAGGCCATCATTGGTAGGGACTTCCCTAAGTTTTGGGAACTGTGGGATCGTCCCGACCCAGTCGCAGTAGCTGACTCAGTGACAGAGCCAGAACTCCTGGCCGCTACTGACAATATGGGTTCAGGGGACTCTTATCAGGGCTCCCCAGGTTTTCCTTTCTCAGTTATGGCAGGAGAGCTGGAGGAGCCTGAGGAGGTCCCCACAACCAGTGGAGCTGGACAGCCATCTGCTGAATCTGAGCCTACATTGGAGTTTGCTGACCTTAATGTACACAAGGAAAATTTTGGTACCGAGCAGAGAAAAGACCCAACCCTTGCCAGGGCCTGGGAAAATGTAATGGTGATTAATGATGTACCTGTCGAATCAGGGGACAGGCTCTGTTTTCCTTATTTTAGCAGCAATGAGGATTTAATGTATCGTGTATGTAAAAAAAATGATGAAGTGGTTGAACAGTTGGTGGTCCCTAAGCCATACAGACGGGTGGTGTTGGAACTTGCCCATGGGCACTTGCTAGGAGGTCATTTAGGGGTTGAGAAAACTACTGAAAGGGTGTTGCGCAGGTTTTATTGGCCCGGAATACAGAAGGATATTGAGAATTATTGTCAATCCTGTCCTGTGTGTCAGATGTCAGCCCCACTACAACACTTCCGAAGTCCTTTAGTGCCCTTGCCCATTATTGAAGTGCCCTTTGAGAGGATTGCCATGGACCTTGTGGGTCCACTCCCCAAGTCTGCCCGAGGTCATCAGCATATCCTCGTAATCATGGATTATGCTACCCGTTACCCAGAGGCAATTCCCTTACGCACCGCATCTGCTAAAAACATTGCCAAAGAGCTGTTTATGGTGTTCAGTCGTGTTGGAATCCCTAAAGAAGTCCTTACAGACCCGGGCACCCCATTTATGTCACGAATAACTAGAGAGCTGTGCAAGTTATTTAAGGTGACGCCATCAAACGGATGGCTTGGTGGAACGCTTCAATAAAACATTAAAGAGCATGTTAAAAAAG
This sequence comes from Lithobates septentrionalis, assembly GCA_037952835.1. NCBI lineage: Eukaryota > Metazoa > Chordata > Amphibia > Anura > Ranidae > Lithobates > Lithobates septentrionalis. The sequence goes on along the minus strand of JBBDGP010001546.1, from coordinate 1,237,553 downwards.
GTTGTTGACAAGGATGGGAAAAACTGGGACTTCCTGATACCATACTTGATGTTTGCCATCAGGGAGGTTCCCCAGTCCTCCACGGGGTACTCTCCCTTTGAGTTGCTTTATGGGAGACACCCTCGGGGACTCTTGGACATAGCCAAAGAAACTTGGGAGGGGGAGCAGACACCCCATAAAAGTGTCATTGAGCATATCGCTCAAATGCAGGACAGGATTGCAGCAATCATGCCGTTGGTAAAAGAACACTTACTACAGGCCCAAACAGCTCAACAAAGGATATACAACAGGGGGGCCCAACTCCGTGTTTTCTCACCTGGTGATAGGGTCCTCGTGTTCGTTCCCACTGTTGAGAGCAAGTTCCTGGCTAAGTGGCAGGGTCCCTTTGAAGTAATTGAAAGAGTTGGGGAGGTCAATTACAAAATATATCAACCAGGAAAAAGGAAGCCCGAACAGATTTACCACATAAACCTGTTAAAGCCCTGGAAGGATAGACTGGCGTTAACTATGAGGTCCCTCCCGGTAACGCCTAAGGGTACTGAGTCCCCTCTGATCCCTGAGGTCACGATTCCAGACACCCTGTCATATTCTCAAAAGCAGGAAACTAGAGAATTCCTAATAAGAAATAGAGAGAAATTTTCAGAGTTACCTGGCACGACTTCAGCAGTTCAGCATGATATTGTTACTGAACCTGGGGTCCGTGTCAAACTAAAACCATACCGAATTCCTGAAGCGAGGAGAAAGGACATCAGCGAGGAAGTTAAAAGAATGTTGGAGCTAGATGTCATTGAGGAATCCAATAGTGACTGGTCTAGCCCCATCGTGTTAGTCCCAAAACCGGATGGCACTTGGAGGTTCTGTAATGACTTCAGGAAGCTTAATGCAGTGACAAAGTTTGACACGTACCCAATGCCCAGAGTGGACGAACTTATAGACCGACTTGGCAAGGCTCGCTATCTGACCACTTTGGACTTGACAAAAGGTTATTGGCAAATACCCCTGACTGGTAGCGCCAAAGAGAAGACTGCATTTGTGACCCCGGAGGGTTCCTTTCAATATAAAAAAATGCCGTTTGGGTTGCAAAATGCCCCCGCCACATTTCAGAGGGCCATGGACAGGACTCTAAGACCCCACCGACAATATGCAGCAGCATATCTAGATGACATAGTGGTACATAGCACTGACTGGGAGTCTCACTTGCCCCGTGTCCAGGCTGTCCTCGATTCCCTCTTCAAAGAAGGTTTTACAGCAAATCCAAAAAAATGTGCCATTGGTCTAGAGGAAGCCAAGTATTTGGGCTACACTATTGGGCGTGGTGTCATAAAACCTCAAGTGAATAAAATAGAAGCTATCCAGGAATGGCCACGTCCTGCAAACAAGAAGCAGGTCAGGGCCTTTCTTGGCATTGCGGGGTATTATAGAAGATTTATCCCAAATTTTGCAACTATAGCTGCCCCACTGACAGACCTTACGAAAGGGAAAGACTCTGTAATGGTGAAATGGTCCTCAGTAGCAGAGGAATCTTTCCAAGTCCTGAAGAAGGCTCTTTGTGCACAGCCAGTACTGTACTCCCCCGATTTCGCCAAAGATTTTTTGGTTCAGACGGATGCGTCTGATGTTGGTATTGGGGCAGTACTATCACAGGTACACAATGGGGAAGAACACCCTGTGGTGTACCTAAGCAGAAAGCTCAACGACCATGAGCAAAGGTATGCAGTCATTGAAAAGGAGTGTTTAGCCATAAAGTGGGCCGTGGACGCACTCAGGTACTATTTGTTAGGACGCCAGTTTGAGTTAATAACTGACCATGCTCCTCTGAAATGGATGGCCCAAAAGAAGGAGACTAATAGACGGGTGAACCGGTGGTTTTTGGCTCTACAGGATTACTCATTCACTGTAAAACACAGGCCAGGTGTTGAGATGGGGAATGTAGATGCCCTGTCCCGTGTTCACTCCTGTTGGGCTACAGGTGTTCCAACCCTGGGGTTGAAACAAGGGGGGAGGATATGTAGCAGAGCGTCCCAGAGAGAGCCAGGAAAAGTCCTGTTCGGGGTTTATACATCTCCCAGGCTCCTCTCATACAGGTTCAGGGATCTCTGATCCATGGTCCGGTTCAGGTCTTGGTCCCCTCCCCCAGGCTAATTTAAAGCTCACCTGAGCAAGACAGCCTTGCTCTTGGCCTGGGATACTCAGAGAACTTCTGTGTAAGAGTGCAAAAAGGTATGTGGAAGCTGACAAGCTGTAGGCTTGCTCAGCTTAGTAGTTAGGATCTGTAAATATTGTTTAGTTAGTGCCGAGACACGGCTAGGTTTTGTTTTGGCTATTTTGTTCCTATTTGTTTCTTTTGGAACACTGTACAGCACCTGTATATAGACTTGTAAATATCACAAATAAACACCGCACTGTTTGTCACTATTCCACTGGATTTGGTATCTGTGCCTGAGAGACTGCTCATCCCAGGGAGCCTGGTGCCTGCTACCTGTCCCCCAGGTTACAATATATATATATATATATATATATATATATATATATATATATATATATTTATATATATATACACACACACACACACAGTCTTCAGCTTTATATATTCTTTAGAAAGTACACATTGTGTTAGAGATTTTTTTTTTCCCCCAAACTGTTTTTTTCCTTTTGGGATAAGGGATTTACATTAGGGTTGTCCTGATGCCACTTTAGGACAGTAAAAAGACGAGTACAAGTACCGATACTTTTTTTTTTTTCCAAGTTCTCGCTGATACCGATTACCGATTACTTTTTTCTAATGTCATGTGACAGTGGCACTAATATGCAGCACAGTCGGTAGCTTTTTTTAAATATTTCACAGGTGTACAGAGTAAGAAGATACATCAAATTTCCTCAACCGTAGTTGATTATTGATACATAAAAGCAAACACATAAAATAGTTATGATTCCACGTATGTTAACACTTGAATTTCCAGTATAGATATTGTTGTCAATGTATTAACAATAGCATGAGTATATCATGCCCACATTGAGGATCCTGGATTAGTAACTTGTCCTTAACATATATGTGAAACTTAATTGAGCTTGTACTTTGTTTTATATTTAACCCATTAAGATAGAAACTGTGGTGTTTAAACTGAACATCATTAATACAGTAATGGTAGGGTACTAAAGGAGAAAAAAAGAGAGATTATCTTGAGTGAAGGTCATACTACAGGTGACAGGTTATACACATCTTTGGTATAGTGTATTCCAGAGATTCCAATTGGAAATGTACTTTGCTCCATTGCCATCTCTGATTGCCATTATTTTTTCAAATTCAGAAATTATATTGATTTTAGTTTTCAATTCTCTTACACTTGGGATTTCGTTAGACTTCCATCAGCTCACTAGTAAGGATCTGGCGGCAAATAGGATATGCATCGCTATTGATCTGACCTGTATTGGGTAATCTACCATGTTTATACTTAGAATTGCTTTTTCAGCCGAGGGGGTGGTAAAAACACCTGTGGTTATCGCTATTAATTTGAACACTTCTGACCAGAAGCTTCTAATATGTTGGCATGACCAAAGCATATGGACCAGTGTTCCCACCTGTCCGCATCCTCTCCAGCACAGGTTAGAATTCCCACTAGAAAATTTTGCCATCATGTACAGTTTGTAGTGCCATCTTGCTAATAATTTTGCCGCCAGCTCCTCATAGTTGGAGCACCTCGAGAATCTGCGATTACACTGGAATGCTAGTGACCACTGTTTTTCTGTGAATTTCTGGCCCAATTCTGTTTCCCATTTGCTTAATGTATTAAATTTCGTAAATGTTTTTTTGCATTGATTAAGGAATACATCTGGGATATACCTTTTGCTTTGAGGTTGGAGGATTGAAGGTACTCCCATGCTTGTGTTGGGATTTGAGAGTCAGATACTTTCAGAGTCTTAAACCATGAAGCTATCTGTAGGTGTGTCAGAAACTCTGAGGGGTGTAGTTGAAATCTTTTTTGTAGTTCATTAAAGGGAACCACATTGCCTGCACATGTTATGTCTTTCACTGATAGGATGTCTGCCTTGTACCATTGTGTCAAAGAAATATTTGGAATTAGCCAGTAAAGTGCTTCTAATGGGGTAGGAGCCTCAGTATAGTTTACTTTGGGATTGGTAAACTTTTTTAGGTGGGACCATGCCTGTAAAGTGGCCTGTATGGTGGGATGGTTAATTTGAGTTATGATTGGTTGTATGTTGTGTGCTAGTATAAGTGATTGGAGGGATCTAGGGTGAATCCAGTTTTGTTCCAGTTGGCACCAGTGTTTTACTTCTTTTTGACTGAACCAATTTCTCAGTTGGTCTAGGATTGCTGCAGCGTGGTAGTCTTTTAGGTTTGGAATTCCCAATCCTCCTACCTCTTTATGTTTCCCTTGCATTTGAGCCGGAAATCTAGCCCTTTTGCCTTCCCAGATAAAGTTTGTCATTTGTATTTGCATTGCTTTGAAGAAGGGGGTTGGGATAGGTATTGGGAGGGCCCTGAAAAGGTACATTAGTTTTGGTAAGAGTAGCATCTTATATGCTGCTAGGCGGCCATTCCATGATAGGTGGAGTTTCTGATATCTAAGGATGTCTTTTTTTAATTCATTCAATAAAGGTTGGTAGTTGAGCTGGAATAATTTTGCTACAGGTGTTGTTAATTGTAGTCCCAGGTAGGAAATAGAATCTGTGGACCATGGATATGGGAAATCTTTTTGCATGTTTGATTTAGTGGTTTTGTCAATTTTGATTCCCAAAATACTGGATTTGGAGGCATTGACTTTATAATATGCTACTTTGCTGAATTGTGTTAATGTTGCGTGTGCTGCGTTTAATGAGTTATACGGGTCAGATAAAGTTAATATAACATCATCTGCGAATAATGATATTTTGTGTTCCTTATCCTGAGATGGGATGCCTCGGATCAGTGTATTTTCTCTGATTGTTTCTGCGAGCGGTTCCATGATCAATGCAAAGCTTAGGGGTGACAGTGGGCACCCCTGTCTCGTCCCGTTTGTAATTTGGAAATTCCTGGAAAACATGCCCTCAGTGAAAACATATGCAGACGGGGATGAATAAAGAGCCAAAATTGCTTGTTGGATTGGGCCTATCAAACCAAATTTCTCCAGTATTTTAGTCAGATATCTCCAGTGGACTCTATCAAAGGCCTTCTCCGCATCCAATGTAAGGAGCAGAGAAGGCCTTCGAGACTCCTCCGCTAAGTGAATTATATTTACCATTCTTCTTGTAGCGTCATTTGTTTGCCTGCCAGATACAAAACCTACTTGGTCTTGGTTGATAAGATCAGGTAGTAATGACGACAATCTATTGGCTATGATCTTAGCATATAGTTTCACATCCACATTCAACAAAGAAATGGGTCTATAGTTTTGTGGGAAGGAGAAGTCTTTACCGGATTTTGGCAGTGTTATAATAGTGGCAGTTAGCATTTCTTTTGGGAATGTGGCGTTAGACATTGCGGTATCAAAGACCTGCTGTAAGTAAGGGGATAGTTCAGTTTTAAACAATTGATAATATTCGGATGAGTAACCATCCGGTCCCGGTGATTTACCATGAGGCATTGTTTTAATTGTTTTCTCAATTTCATGGATGGTGAAGGGTAAGTTAAGTTTAGTAAGTGCTGGTTGTGGGAATTTTGGAAGGTTTATAGCTTCAAGGAATTCTGAGATCAGATTGTCTGAAGGTTGGGGTGTATTGGGGTCATCTTTGAGATTGTATAATGCCTCATAGTATTCACAAAAGGTGTCTGCTATCTCTTTGGGGTTAGAGACTTTTATTTTAGATTTAGGGTTCTCTATGTGTGGAATTCTTTGTTTTGCCATTTTTTCTTTTAATTGGTTTGCCAGCAGTTTCCCCGCCTTGTTGCTGTAACGGTAGTTTTGTGCTTTTAAGGTGCGAAGGCGGTTCTCCTGCTGAGAAACCAGGGTAGATCTTAGTTCTTGTCTGGCATAGAATAATAGGTCTTTTGTCTTTTGGGTAGAATTCTGTTTGTTTGACGCTTCTAGGGTCTTTATTTTATTTAGCAGGTCGTTGATCCTCTCCGTTTTTTGCCTCTTGGCCCTAGCGCTAAGTTGAATTAGTAACCCTCTTATGACCACCTTATGAGTGTTCCACAGCGTGAATGGGTCGGACACCGACGGAGCATTGATTTCAAAAAATTATTTTAGTGAGTTTCTAAGTAGTTTAATATTTTCTGGTTTGGACATAGTGAAAATGTCGTTCCTCCATCTGTTCGCTCCTGTCTCGGCCTTCGGCCCCCCCACGCTTATGGATGGTCTGATTTAGTAATTCTCTGTAATAAAAATTTGTCTACAAGAAATAGATCTATACGCGAGTAGGTGTTATGTACATTAGAAAAAAAGGTGAAGTCCTTCTCTAAGGAGTGTTGGCACCTCCATACGTCGAAAAGCTCCGATGTGTTGATGAACTTTTCCAGTGTAGTTCTTCGGTTATTTACTTGTTTAGGGTTTGTACAGTCAATGGTTTTGTCTGGTACTGCATTGAAGTCCCCGCACAAAATTATATGTCCTTGTTTCATAGATTCTACTTTTTTCCATATTTTTTTAAGGAATCTTAATTGGTTATTTGGCAGGTATACGTTAACCAGAGTGTACTTCACTGTAAAGATTTCGCATACTAGTATGATATACCTGCCTGAGGTGTCCAGATGAGTTGCGATCTCTGAGAATGGGATATTGTCTCCTATACCAATTGCAACTCCCCCTTTTTTCTTTGGGCCATTTGCCATAAAAACTTGAGGGAATCTGCGATTGCGAAATACTGGGGGTTTGTCTGCTATAAAGTGAGTCTCTTGAAAGCAAATGATGTCACTTTTTAGCCTTGACGCCTCCTTCCAGGCCATTTGGCGTTTATGGGGGCTATTCAGACCCTTGACATTTAGTGATGTAATAGTGAAAGACATTTTGATATGCTTGTGTGTCGTACCTTATAATAGAGTGGTTGAGATAGGAAGTCAATAGGTTGATTTGACGGTATCGAATATCCTCGTGATGGGGATGATGAGGCAAAGGACTCTGGTGTCCGGGTAGGTTAGTTCTGTGTGTCCTTACTTCTGTTCCTGTAGATGATATAACAAAGAAGGAAAAAGTGCAAAAAGGAAAGAGTAACCAAACTAAGGAGAAATAAAAAGAGTGATTCCGTGAGGAATCTGAGCGGATATTATTCCGTTTTCAATTCGGGGGGTAAAGCAACAAAAGCTAAGTGGCTGTTCCTGGGCCATTTGGGGATCCTTGCTGTAAATGTGGTGGACTTCAGCCTGTTTCTGTGTCAGAACTGGCACGGGTGGAAGAGGGTGAATGTGGCTTGTCATTCCCGTTGTTATATGGATCAATGATTTGCCAGTCTCTCAGGAGACGGATGCCCTCTTTAATATTTGTTACCACATGTGATTTGCCTTCTTTTGTGATTAGTAACTTAGCTGGGTACAGCCATCTGTACTGGATATGATGGTTGTTTAGTGGTTTCGTTATGGTTGCAAGTTGTCTACGCTGTTGCATAGTGAATGCTGACAAGTCAGCATAGAAGGAAAGATCCTGTATTTCTTGTGGAAGGTTTTCTCTTCTTCTGACTATCATCATGAACTGGTCCTTTATATGGTAGAAGTGAATTCTCACTATTGTATCTCTGGGCAGATGGTCTGGGATATTTCTGGGTCTTGGAAGCCGGTGAATCCGATCAATGATCAGTTCTTCCAGGGGCATTTCTGGAAGCGCAGCCTTCATTATGTTTATGAAGTATTCTTTTAGATCTGGGGGTTTGATCAATTCTGGTATCCCCCGAATTTTGACGTTGTTACGTCTCGATCTGTCTTCCAAATCTGCTAATTTTGTTTTAATGGCGTGGATTTCATCATCCCTGCCATTATGTGCGTCTACCAGGTCATTGAAAGTGGATGTAAATTCTCCCATCTTCGATTCAATGTGAGTTACTCTGGAGTCTACTGCTGCCACTTCTGTTTTAAACTGCTGTGTAAATGCCAGCATGTCAGCATGGAGTGTAGAGCGCAGGGACACCAGCATGTCCTTGAGCGTAGTGTCCATGACTGGCTGGTTTTGTGTGGGAAAGTCAATGATAGAGTCCTGTAGTTCTCTAGTATCATCAAGAGAGGACTCAAAGCCACTAATGTCTGCTGTCTCTGCAGGGACTAGAGACATTTTCTTCTTGTTTTTAGCAGGGCTAGATGATGCAGATGGGGGTAGTGGGTACTGACCTTGTCCCTGAGGAGAGTTGTTAGATGTGTGGCTGGGTCCTTGTCTCCCCTGCTGGTGTCTCTGTGCTCCGGAGCTGAGGCCGCGTGTATCGCCTGCCTGTCTGCCGGCGCCATCTTGGGCAGGGAGACGGCGCGACTGTATTAGGAAGTCAGTCATCTTCCCTGGTCTTGTTGTGCCTTTTTGTTTGTGGGAAGGCATCTGGGAATGTTGCCGGTGTATACCGGGTTTCTGGTGGTGTGAAACGAGGCTCTTAGTCGCTGTATTCCCCCGTTAGAGCCCAGGATAGTGCGGAGCTAATCTAACATGCGTCCATCGTCTCCGCTGGCTAGCCACGCCCCTTTAATTTTTTTTTTAAACTCATTCTTAGGGTAGGGGGGCTTTGGTGAGATATCAGGGCTCTAAACAGACCCCTGACATCTCCCCGTTGAGACAGGGAAAGATCCCCCAGTCCCTTTCTCAGCAGCCTCAGCGGCACTGAAGATGAATGAAGAAGAGACAGTGGCTCCTCTCCATTCATAAACGGAAGCATCATAAATGCAGTTTACCATTTGGAAAAGAAATAAGCTGGCCCCTTCCTCAGCTCTGACAGGGGGGCGGCAGAGGAGGAGGACAGGGGGACCGGAGAGCGCATGGAGGGGGAGCGGACTGGAGGAGGTTGGGGGGGAACCAGAGAGGGGGAGTGGACTAGAGGAGGACAGGGAGGAGCGCACGGAGGGGGAGCAGAGGAGGACAGGGAGGAGCGCACGGAGGGGGAGCGGAGGAGAACAGGGGGGGACCGAAGGAGCACACAGAAAGGGACCAGAGCAGGAGGCCTGGGGGACTGGAGGAGCGCACAGAAGAACACAGAGGGGAGCCGGAGAAGGATACAGGGGACACTCAGGAACAATCGGTGTGGCGGCGGAGGAAGTTATAATCACGATCTCCCTGTGTGCTTCTCCTCTCCCCTCTACTGCTTTCAGCTGCTTTATTGAAAGCCACACAAGGAAATCAGTGATTATAACTTCCCCGCCGTTATCCAGGTATCGGATTAGTACAAGTACTCCTGCAAATACGCGGTATCGGGACCGATACTAGTATCTGTATCAGGGCAACCCTAATTTACATAAATAAATAAAAGCTGATCATTGTAAGCACCTCTGTCAGTGTTAAATTATTTGTATCAACCCTGTAACTGTTAAATCTGCAGGACAGGTTGGTCTTCATGGCCAGATCACCAGGTGAAAATAAAGCAAAGAAAGTCTAAAAAGAAAACGAATGAAGCCACCACATCTAAGAATTTATAAGCTGCAATATAATAAATGTTTGCTTATGGGATTAATGCTGCTTTCAGTGCTGAAAATAAAACAGCTTACTTATTTAACCTCTTCACTGTTCTGAGTGGACATATCCATATGTCCCTCAGAACAGTTACCCATTCACAGCCGTGATGCCACGCAGCAGCCTGATCCTGTGATCACAGGATACAGCCAAGATAGGATCGGGATATGGGCACTGTGATTGGCCCTCCCGATCATGTGACGGCTGTGTCCAATCACAGCCTTCACAGTGTAAACTCAGTGTGACAGCTCTGTGTGCAAGGCATGATTTTACACACAAAGCTGTCACAGATCCCCACACACAGTACACCAAGCACGACTGTCCCTGCCCCCATAAATATCTGTCACATCTGCAGGTGTCCCATCACATCTGTACCAGTGCACAAAACATCTGTCAGTGTCCCCATAAAAATCTGTACCAGTGCACAAAACATCTGTCAGTGCCCCGTCACATCCATACCAGTGCACAAAGCATCTGTCACCGTGCCCCACCACATCTGTACCAGTGCAAAAAACATCTGTAATAGTGCTCCAACAGATGACATCAACACTTGTCAGTGTCTATATATATACAGGTAAAAGCCAGTAAATTAGAATATTTTGAAAAACTTGATTTATTTCAGTAATTGCATTCAAAAGGTGTAACTTGTACATTATATTTATTCATTGCACACAGACTGATGCATTCAAATGTTTATTTCATTTAATTTTGATGATTTGAAGTGGCAACAAATGAAAATCCAAAATTCTGTGTGTCACAAAATTAGAATATTGTGTAAGGGTTAAATTTTGAAGACACCTGGTGCCACAAACTAATCAGCTGATTAACTCAAAACACCTGCAAAGGGCTTTAAATGGTCTCTCAGTCCAGTTCTGAAGCCTACACAAACATGGGGAAGACTTCAGATTTGACAGCTGTCCAAAAGGCGACCATCGACACATTGCACAAGGAGGGAAAGACACAAAAGGTTATTGCTGAAGAGGCTGGCTGTTCTCAGAGCTCTGTGTCCAAACACATTAATAGAGAGGCAAAGGGAAGGAAAAACTGTGGTCAGAAAAAGTGTACAAGCGATAGGGATCACCGCGCCCTAGTCAAGATTGTGAAAAAAAACCCCTTCAAAAATGTGGGGGAGATTCACAAGGAGTGGACAGCTGCTGGAGTCAGTGCTTCAAGATCCACCACCAAGAGACGCTTGAAAGACATGGGTTTCAACTGCCGCATACCTCGTGTCAAGCCACTGTTGACCAAGAAACAGCGCGAAAAGCGTCTCACCTGGGCTAAGGAAAAAAAGAGCTGGACTGCTGCTGAGTGGTCCAAAGTCATGTTTTCTGACGAAACCAAATTTTGCATTTCCTTTGGAAATCGAGGTCCCAGAGTCTGGAGGAAGACAGGAGAGGCACAGGATCCACGTTGCCTGAAGTCTAGTGTAAAGTTTCCACCATCAGTGATGGTTTGGGGTGCCATGTCATCTGCTGGTGTCGGTCCACTCTGTTTCCTGAGATCCAGGGTCAACGCAGCCGTCTACCAGCAAGTTTTAGAACACTTCATGCTTCCTGCTGCTGACCTGCTCTATGGAGATGGAGATTTCAGGTTCCAACCGGACTTGGCGCCTGCACACAGCGCAAAATCTACCCGTGCCTGGTTTACGGACCATGGTATTTCTGTTCTAAATTGGCCAGCCAACTCCCCTGACCTTAGCCCCATAGAAAATCTGTGGGGTATTGTGAAAAGGAAGATGCAGAATGCCAGACCCAACAACGCAGAAGAGTTGAAGGCCACTATCAGAGCAACCTGGGCTCTCATAACACCTGAGCAGTGCCAGAAACTCATCGACTCCATGCCACGCCGCATTAATGCTGTAATTGAGGCAAAAGGAGCTCCAACCAAGTATTGAGTATTGTACATGCATATTTTTCATTTTCATACTTTTCAGTTGGCCAACATTTCTAAAAAATCCCTTTTTTGTATTAGCCTTAAGTAATATTCTAATTTTGTGACACACGGAATTTTGGATTTTCATTTGTTGCCACTTCAAATCATCAAAATTAAATGAAATAAACATTTGAATGCATCAGTCTGTGTGCAATGAATAAATATAATGTACAAGTTACACCTTTTGAATGCAATTACTGAAATAAATCAAGTTTTTCAAAATATTCTAATTTACTGGCTTTTACCTGTATATGTATATATATATATGTATATGTATATATATATATGTATATGTATATATATATATATATATATATATATATATATATATATATATATATATATATATATATATGTATATATATATATATGTATATATATATATATATATATATATATGTATATATATATATATATATATATATATATATATACACACACACACATATACATATACTAAACTGCCTGCACGCCACTAACTAACCTGCCAATCTATAGAAGCAAGAAAATCCTGGACTGCCGCACACTGAAGACAGACATCTTTATAGCAGAATCGATTAAAATCCAACGATAGCCATTACATGGGAACAGAGTGTAGCAAAAGCTAACGCGCTTCACATCCGGAGATGCTTACTCATAGCTAATGTGTTCAAGAGCCAAGATACAAATAAGTAGAAAACAGGATAAAAGGCTACCAATGAAAAATTGGCAGAAAAACAATTAAACAATTAATCAATTATCTTTTAAGAAGACACACTTAGAACATCAATTAGACCCGACAATCCAGAAGTGGAAACACATGTGAAAATACATATGGAAGATAGACATCAAAAAGAAACATCCCAAATTGAAAGGGAAAAGAAAATAGGAAGGGGGTTTATATTTGACTTAATAGATTATAAAGTAATTTATAAGCTATAACGTTGTTTCCCCTTGTTGTGTGTGTGCGCTACCGATAGTGATATATGTGTACATGCTCATACTAACATAAGGGTGCCATGTATATATGACACCGCTAGCGATACATGTTTTGATTATTTTCACACTCAGTACTAAATATTGGTTTCTTTGGTTGCCCTTCAATTTTCAGCTTGCTAGCCTTAATTTCTAGACAATTCTCGAACAGGTCTAACCCTGAAGTGTTTTTTGCACTGATAGTTAAAGTAAGACATATACAGTAGTCCTTTTTTTTTACTGCAGCAAGTGCAAGGAGACTCCTATCTCTTTGGTTCCCCTTAAATTTCCATCTTGCTAGCCTTAATTTCTAGAAAATTCTCAAACAGGTCTAACCCTGAAGTGTTTTTTGCACTGATAGTTAAAGTAAGACATATAGTCCTTTTTTTTTTTACTGCAGCAAGTGGAAGGAGACTCCTATCTCTTCCAGAGCCTGCTTTTGCTAGGCTTTAGTTAATGAAGGAATGGAGGATTGGATTTATGTTCTTTTCGGCAGTAGCTTTTAACTTCTTGACAGCTCTTGAATAGGTCTAATGCCGCGTACACACGGTCGGACTTTTCGTCTACAAAAGTCAGACAGCCTGTCCGACAGACTTCCGGCAGACTTTCGGCGGACTTTCGACGGACTTGCGGCGGACTTTCTAACGAACAGACTTGCCTACACACGATCACACAAAAGTCCATCGAATTCTTACGTGATGACGTACACCGGACTAAAATAAGGAAGTTCATAGCCAGTAGCCAATAGGTGCCCTAGCGTGGCTTTTTGTCCGTCGGACTAGCACACAGACGAGCGGATTTCGGGGTCCGTCGTAGTTACGAAGTAAAGATTTGAAGCATGTTTCAAATCTAAAGTACGTCGGATTTGAGGCTAAAAAAGTATGTTGAAAGTCCGGAGAAGCCCACACACGATCGGATTACCAGCCAGCTTTAGTCCGTCAGCGTCCGTTGGACTTTTGTAGACGAAAAGTCCGACCGTGTGTACGCGGCATAACTCTGTAGTGTTTTTTGCACTGATAGTTAGAGAGACATATAGTATTATTTTTTCTGATTGCAGCAAGTGGAAGGAGGAGACTTCGATCTCTTCCAGAGCCTGCTTTCGCTAGGATTCAGCTAATGAAGGAAATAGAGGAATGGATTTATGTTGTTCTCTGTAGTAGTGTTTTCGTGACCTATGTGATGTGTAATGGTAATCCGAGATGGTATTATGTATGGTGATCAGGGCTGTGTTTTTGCCTAGGGCGGCACTTTGCGGGGAGGCGGCAAAAAGGGCCGCCCCCCGCATGAGATAAAGCGCCCCCACCCGTCTTGCCGATTCCCGGCTCCCGCTGCCGCCTCCCGCACACTTGCAGCCCATGGCGGCCGGCTTTCTGTAGCGGTGCCACTGTGTATGGGCGTGCTTGGCAGAGGGTGGAGGCGTGTATCTCATGCCCCCCTACTCTGACAAGCACGCCCATACACCGCAGGGCGCCGCTACAGAAAGCCGGCCGCCGTGGGCTGCAAGTGTGCGGGAGGCAGCAACGGGAGCCGGGAATCAGCAAGACGGGTGGGGGGGGCTTTATCTCATGCGGGGGGGGCGGCGTGTGTCACTCGCGCCCCCATAAGCAGCAGGTGACAGGTGGAGCCTTAAGCTCCGCCTCCCCTCCCCTGCACTGCTTTCCTGCAGTGAATCTTCTCCTCGGCCCTGGGGCGGGATCTAGCTGTGACGTCAGGAGGAGAGAGAGGAGCACGAGGGAAACCCCCAGGACAGCAGGTACAATGATTGAATAAAGTATATCAGTGTTATGGGCACTGGCAGCATTTGATGGGCACTGGCAGAATTTGATGGGCACAGTGGCAGCATTTGATTGGCACAGTGGCTGCGTTTGATAGCACAGTGGCTGCATTTGATGGGCACAGTGGCTGCATTTGATGGGCACAGTGACTGCATTTGATGGGCACAGTGACTGCGTTTGATGGGCACAGTGACTGCGTTTGATAGCACAGTGGCAGCATTTGATGGGCACAGTGGCTGCGTTTGAGGGCACAGTGGCAGCATTTGATGGGTACAGTGGCTGCGTTTGATGGGCACAGTGGCTGCATTTGATGGGCACAGTGACTGCGTTTGATGGGGCACAGTGAGGCTGCAATTGATGGGCACAGTGAGACACCCCCCCCCCCCCCCCCCGTGATAGCATTAAAACTCAGCAGCTGACTTTTATTATTAGGACACTTACCTGTCCAGGGATCCAGCAATGTCGACACCTCAGACGATTTTCGGATTGGCTCTCGGGTTTTGCCATTATCATTCATGATAAGGGAAACCGACCGGTTCCCTACTGCACATGTGCGAAGCGTGTTGCACTTTCTGAATGGCCCAGTGGAGGGAGGAGGAGGGGGGGCAATCTTCAGAGGGGACAGAGCAGTCTCCCGGAAGTGGGGAAGGGTACCTGTCAGAAACAGTTCCCCCCTGAAAGGTGCCAAATAAGCCTAAAGAGGAAGGGGTGTTGTTTACAGATGATACATGACTTTATGATGATACAGATGATTTTACAAGACTCTGGTCCGGCCGCACCTGGAGTATGCTGTCCAGTTCTGGGCACCAGTCCTCAGGAAGGATGTACTGGAAATGGAGCAAGTACAAAGAAGGGCAACAAAGCTAATAAAGGGTCTGGAGGATCTTAGTTATGAGGAAAGGTTGCAAGCGCTGAACTTATTCTCTCTGGAGAAGAGACGCTTGAGAGGGGATATGATTTCAATTTACAAATACTGTACTGGTGACCCCACAATAGGGATAAAACTTTTTCGCAGAAGAGAGTTTAATAAGACTCGGGGCCACTCATTACAATTAGAAGAAAAGAGGTTTAACCTTAAACTACGTAGAGGGTTCTTTACTGTAAGAGCGGCAAGGATGTGGAATTCCCTTCCACAGGCGGTGGTCTCAGCGGGGAGCATTGATAGCTTCAAGAAACTATTAGATAATCACCTGAATGACCGCAACATACAGGGATATGTAATGTAATACTGACACATAATCACACACATAGGTTGGACTTGATGGACGTGTGTCTTTTTTCAACCTCACCTACTATGTAACTATGTAACTATGTAACTATGATAGGGTGGGTCTTAAACAGGAAGGGGTGTGGCCTCGGCAGGATGGGGTGGGTCGTATTTAAATTAGGGGGGTGCATGCGTTTAGTCAGGCCTAGGGCAGCACAAACCCTAAATACACCACTGATGGTGATATAAAGAGTTGTTTTTCAGCAACAATGTTTCACAGTAGTAATATGTAACAGTTTTTTAGTGAAGATGTTTTAGGTTTGTAAATCGTATATGCATTGCTGAGAAAATACTCTATATTATTACACCCGCACTCCGTCTCTCACTATCCTGCATTTGCTACCATAGTACACTAGTCACCCCATTTTGGTATTAACACAAAGAGAACTAATTCCATGATATTTCCTTTTCCCATACGTAAATTAGTAAGGGTTTCAGGGTACACTACAAAATATATATACATTTTTCTGTTTTTTCAATCGTCTACTATAAAGAGATTTAGCCCCCCCCCCCCTTTAAACGGTCATCACACTAAATTTGGAGTTACAACTTCATTACACTAATGATTCGTTCATCTAGTTTGTCCAATCATATACATTTCCTGATAGGTTACTTATTTTTTAGTATTTTCATCTATCCATTACTGTGGATTCATGTTTTTTCTGACAACCGTGTCCCTGCGGTTGATTCATGTAATGTGTGACAGCAGTCTGGGATGGTTTGATTTGTGTTAATATATGGAGTTATTTTCATACTCCCGGCAACACGGTTCCACAGCCGTAATATACAATAGCCTTTTAGAAAGGACACTTCTGTCCATATATCCCATATGTACTGTTGAGAAAACACACTATACATAGTTACATAGTTAGTAAGGTTGAATAAAGACACCAGTCCATCCAGTTCAACCTGAGTGAGTGTGTGTCTACAACCCTTGTCCCTAACCCTGTACATTGCACACTCACATCAGTCCCTCCCCTCAATCCAAGGTCCCCATTCATATATTAGGGCCAATTTTGGACAGAAGCCAATTAACCTACCAGCATGTCTTTGGAGTGTGGGAGGAAACCGGAGAACCCGGAGGAAACTCACGCAGGCACAGGGAGAACATGCAAACTCCAGGCAGGTAGTGTCGTGGTTGGGATTCGAACCAGCGACCCTTTTTACTGCTAGGCGAGGGTGCTAACCACTACACCACTGTGCCACCCCTTACATGTTTTCTGTTTCCCACCTTGTAACACACCCTGTTGTGTTACTATTATACCAGTCATCCCATTAGGATACTAACATCAAGGGGAAACAACATTATAGCTTATAAATTACTTTATAATCTATTAAGACAAATATAAACCCCCTTCCTATTTTCTTTTCCCTTTCAATTTGGGATGTTTCCTTTTGATGTCTATCTTTCATATGTATTTTCACATGTGTTTCCACTTCTGGATTTTTGGGTCTAATTGATGTTCTAATGCCGCGTACACACGGTCGGACTTTTCGTCTACAAAAGTCAGACGGACGCCGACGGACTAAAGCTGGCTGACAATCCGATCGTGTGTGGGCTTCCCTGGACTTTCAGCGGACTTTTCAAGCCGCAAATCTGACGGACTTTAGATTTGAAACATGCTTCAAATCTTTATGTCGTAACTACGCCGGACCCAGAAATCCGCTTGTCTGTGTGCTAGTCCCACGGACAAAAACCCTGGCTACTGGCTATCAACTTCCTTATTTTAGTCCGGTGTACGTCATCACGTACGAATCCGTCTGACTTTTGAGTAAACGTATGTAGGCAAGTCCGTTCGTAAGAAAGTCTGCCGCAAGTCCGCCAAAAGTCCGCCAAAAGTCTGACAAAAGTCCGTCGAAAGTCTGTCGGACAGGCTGTCGGACTTTTGTAGATGAAAATTCCGACCGTGTGTACGCAGCATAAGTGTGTCTTTTTAAAAGATAATTGATTAATTGTTTAATTGTTTTTCTGCCAATTTTTCATTGGTAGCCTTTTATCCTGTTTTCTACTTATTTGTATCTTGGCTCTTGAACACATTAACTATGAGTAAGCATCTCCGGATGTGAAATGCGTTAGCTTTTGCTACACTCTGTTCCCATGTAATGGCTATCGTTGGATTTTAATTGATTATGCAATAAAGATGTCTGTCTTCAGTGTGACGCAGTCCAGGATTTTCTTGCTTCTATAGACTTGTGCAAAGTCTGCACCTGATATCTATCACAGAGGGTGGAGGCACTCAGATGTGGTTCTTAAGGGCCGTACACACGATCGGACTTTTTGACAACAAACATGCAAATTAGCTGTTTTGGAGCAACATCCGACCGTGTGTACGCTCCATCGGACAAACTTTTTCAGTTTCCATCGGACTTTTGTTGGCTGTGCGAACGGACAAACTTTCCGGCAACAAAAGTCCGATGGAGCAAAGTCCGATCGTGTGTACACAAAGCCATCGGACTTTTGTACAAACTTCAGTACGCGGCCGCTAGAATGTTTCCAGCGTGATCGGATCGCGCTGGTTCTCGGCGGCAGGGTACTGTACACCTCGCGCTAGCTGCAATAGGAAAAACACATTTTCCGCGCGAGAGGGAATACCAAGCCCTTCGGTCTGGTATGGATTTTAAGGGGAACCCCCTATGCTGAAAAAACGGGCCTGCGGGCCCCCCACCCCAGAGCACCTTGTCCCCATGTTGATGAGGACAAGGGCCTCTTCCCGACAACCCTGGCCGTTGGTTGTCGGGGTCTGCGGATGGGGCGCTTATCGGAATCCGGGAGCCCCCTTTAATAAGGGGGCCCCCAGATCCCGCCCCCCATCCTATGTGAATGAGTATGGGGTACATGGTACCCCTACCCATTCACCTAGGGAAAAAAGTGTCAATAAAAAATACAGTTCACAGGTTTTTAAGTAATTTATTAGGCAGCTCCGGGGTCCTCATCCGACTTCGGGGGTCTCTCCGGCGTCTTCTCCCGGTGTCCGCATCTTCTGCTGGCTCCACCGCTATCTTCTGGCACTCTTTTGCCAGCGGTGGTCCAAGCCTATGGTGACATGACCACGCCCCCTTATGACCTCACAGTCCCTGCATGCCCCGGGACTGTGATGTCATATGGGGGCGAGGTCACCGCCTATATAAGTCCGTTGCGGAGCGCACAGAGACCATTCTGGCTGGAGAGAGCGTCGTGTCATAATCTCTGGAAGAGAAGAGGGAAGAAGACAATCCAGAGGTCCGGACCACCGCTGGCAAAAGAGCGCCAGAAGATAGTGGTGGAGCCGGGAGAAGACCGGAGAGACCCCCGAAGTCGGAAGAAGACCCCGGAGCTGCCTAATAAATTACTTTAAAAACCTGTGTACTGTGGTTTTTTATTGACACTTTTTTGTGTATGGGGCTTAAGGCTTGGTGAGCGGCATATCCTCCACGTTTAATCTGCCAATCTAGCTCAAGTTCTCTCAATCTCCTCCAAGTATCACACTACAAACAGCCGCCGTGTAAGCAGCCCTAAATAGTGTGGGGCATGGACTTAGCTCCCTGAGACATGATTGGCCAAAGGCACCCTGCCTTTGGCCAATCATGGCTCTCACAGCAGGTGCATGCTTTGGCCAATCAGCAGCCGTCAATGCACTGTGATCTCGCAATGCATTATGGGGTGCTCTGCGATGCTCAAATTTGCCGCAAACACCCCATATGTTTGGTAGGTTTGAGAAAACAAACACCCAATGTTTGAGTCTAACTCATGTACGATTCGAAAATCAGGACCATCCCTACTCAGAATGTATTTTGCGGTGTAGTTGGAAGTATGTCTATGCTGTGTATGAGAAATAACTTGTTAATATGACATTTTTGTGAAAAAAATAATAATTTCTTCATTTTCCAAAGAATTGTGGGAAAAAAATTACAACTTCAAAAAACTTGTCATGCCTCTTACTATATACCTTGGACTGTCTACTTTCCAAAAAGGGGTAGTTATTTTTTTTTGGGGGGGGGTTTATTTGTACTGTCTTGACATGTTGGGGCCTCAAGAAATGAGATGGGCTGTCGGTACATCAGGTGTAATCAGGTGTGATCAATTTTCGATGATTGGTACCATAGCTTGTAGACTCTATAACTTTCACACCGACCAAATAATATACATTGATTTGGGTTATTTTTACCAAGGAAATGTAGCAGTATAAATTTTGCTAAAAATTATGTAGAAAAGTTACTTATTTGCAAAATCTAATTATAGAAACTAAGAAACACTTAAAAAAAAAAAATTGTAGGGCAAAAAATAAAAAAACCCAGTGGTGATTATATACCACCAAAAGAAAGCTCCCACGGTGTAAAACAAATGATAAAAAAAAATTATTTGGGTACAGTGTTGCATGACTAAGTAAAGGCGATCCCCTAGTTACAAATGACTCCTACTTACAAACGGAGGGAGACAACAGGAGGTGAGAGGAAATCTACCCCTAGGAAGGGAAATTCACTCCTGTAAAACCCCATACACACTATCAGATTTTCTGCTGATTTTTGTCTTCAGATTTACCAAAACCATGTAGTGCAAGGGCCTGCGTGATTGCATACAAATTGAAACTCCTAAGGTTTTACCTCATATTATATGGTTTTGGTAAATCTGAAGGAAAAAATCAGCAGAAAATCGGATAGTGTGTATGGGGCCTAAGAGTTATTATGGTAAAAAGGTACCTCCACTGATGCTTTATCACCAAGGCTTGTTTCCACAACAACCCAACATTTTCAAAATCCAGTTGTCATTGGGACAGAAAGTGAGGTGAAATCTTCTGAACAGGGGCACAGACAGCAAAACAAACATTACAGGGGTGTTAACCCTTCCCTATGCTATCTAAAAAGCTTAAAAATGTTTTTTTTGGCTGGAGCTACACTTAAAAAAAATGTACCTGTTCCGACTTACAAACAGATTTAACTTAAGAACAAACCTACAGACCCTATCTTGTTAGTAACCTGGGGACTGCCTGTAATTATCATTCAAAGTGTTAGAGCGCTGAAAGCTGAAAATTGGCCTGGATAAGAAGGGGGTGAGAGCGCCAAGTATTGAGGTGGTTAAGCCATAACTGGTGCAAAAACAACTTAAAAATCATAACTGGAGATTTAACCCCTCTTTTGTGCATTTAGACCTATTGTGGCAGTGATATTGCACAAAAGACTAAATAGCACCACATGCACATTCCAGAGATGAATGCCATGCTCATAATAATCCTTTTAAATGTAATAGGGTAATTATCAACATGCTGGTAAATATTTTTGGAATAAAGTCCCTATTGTGGTAATTTTACAATTTCAGTAACCAGACCCAGTTTTTTGTATGTTGGCCATACATCAGCAGTTCTTTACTACTACTGTGGTTCCTACAGTTTTGAGCACCATACAGATAATGTTGCCTTGTCAGTGACTAGAGATGAGATTTGGGTTTGGACCAAACATTAATTCAGTCCGAAATGCGATTGAAGCTTTACATGTTCACAGTTTCGCCAAACACAGAATCTTAAAGGATGTTCACCTGTCAAACATCCCATAATGCATTGCAGTACGCTGTGAACTCTAGTCAGGTGTAATCCTTTGACCAAAAAAGCTTGTTGGCCAAAGTCCCAGCCCCCTCTCTATAAATGTCAGCTCTCCCAGCAGCCTTTCATCTGTCTGGGGTTAGTAGTGAGCAGAGGCGGCTCTCTAATTAGGCAAAGTAGGCGTTTGCCTAAGGCCTCGCCCCCCCAGGGGCCTCGCCGTCGCCTACTTTGCCTAAAGAACCGCCTCTGGCTATCCTCATACTACATAAGTCCCAGGTACACTCAGCGGAGCTTCGTGCCGCCTCATTCAGAGTACAGTCAGTCTGCCTCCTCTCTGCTCTGTAACACCCCTTCCCACCAGGGCACTGCCCAGTCTCCACCCCTTTCAGGAAAACTCCACTGGAAGAGCAGGTGTCCTTTTCGACAGAACACCAGCAGACACACAAACACACACACACAGAGACCATCAACTGCCCCACCCTGCCCCTCCCACCAGCATATCCTGTCCATCCTTTCAGCCGATATCTTCTTGTGCAAGGGCACAGCTAGCACCTCAGTACAGGATCACGGAGCCCACCCTCCTTCCAGGGCGGGGCTTTCGTGGTGGAGGCGGAGCCAACTCCAGTACGCTGTAGCCTGTCTGTGTGCAGCCCACTGACTGAGCTGTGAGGGGACAGAGCCTTGCTATGTGTGAGGTACATGGGCCTGGGGGGTGATACATGTGACTGGGGGGGATTACATGTGACTGGGGGGTGATACATGTGACTGGGGGATGTGCAGGTGACTGGGGGGTGTACATGTGACTGGGGGCTGTACATGTGACTGGGGGTGACTGGGGGGGGTGTACATGTGACTGGGGGTGACTGGGGGGGTGTACATGTGACTGGGGGGGTGTACAAGTGACTCAGGGAGTTGAGAGCACTGACACCAGCGCACAGTTAATTTTAAAATGAATTGCATATATTAAGAGCCCTGGTGTCAGTGTGCTCTATCTCAGTGCTGGTGTCAGTGTGCTCTCAGCGCTGGTGTCAGTGTGCTCTCAGCGCTGGTGTCAGTGTGCTCTCAGTACTGGTGTTAGTGTGCTTTCAGCCCTGGTGTCAGTGTGCTCTCAGCCCTGGTGTCAGTGTGCTCTCAGCCCTGGTGTCAGTGTGCTCTCAGCCCTGGTGTCAGTGTGCTCTCAGCGCTGGTGTCAGTGTGCTCTCAGTGCTGGTGTCAGTGTGCTTTCAGCGCTGGTGTCAGTGTGCTTTCAGCGCTGGTGTCAGTGTGCTCTCAGCCCCGGTGTCAGTGTGCTCTCAGCGCTGGTGTCAGTGTGCTCTATCTCAGTGCTGGTGTGATGGAGCACACTGACACCAGCGCTGAGATAGAGAGTACTGACACCAGTACTCTTAATATATGCAATTAATTTTTATTGCTTGAATTATTATTATTTTCCTATTATAGACGGTAATGGGGCCTCATGTCTAGGTTATGCCTAAGGCCTCACAAAGCCTAGAGCCGCCTCTGGTAGTGAGGGACAGCTAACAGTGATTTTAAGGAGAGAGAGGTCTGTAAGTTTGAACTGTGCTAGTGTGATACCACAGAGCTATTCGGGGCTGTATATTGCCACTGGTACATTACAATGAATTGCAGTTCAGGTGGTTAGGGAAAGTGAAGTGTTACCCCACGTGCATTCACTCTGAACAGACCCAACAGTGCTTTTTAGGACTAGCTTTCTTTGCTTTTTTGTGTGTACCAGCAACAAGTTCTGTTGCAGTTTTGGTGCTGTTTCCCACTTTTTGTTTTTTTTTTGGGAGGGGGGTGCTTTTATATTTTATTTTCCTATTATTTTAGTCTGTTTAGTTTTCTGTGTTTTTTTTTTTTTACATGTGTAAAAAAAAAAAAAAAATGTGTTTTAGGGATGGTGTGTACATTTTTGTGTTTTGGTTAGTTTATTTATTTTTTCTGTGAGGTATATTTGATTCCTATATAACTTTGTTGTTTTGGATTTTTTTTTCTCTATTTATTGGGTCAGCAGCAGCTGTATGAAGTGGTTTGTAAAAACAGAAAAACTGCCCTTTATTAGCATACTGTTGTGGTTCAGTTTAGTCCACAAAAAACAGCACACTATCAAGTGCAGCAAAGCACTACATTTTCTGTTCAGCTTTTGCTATAACGGTTAGTAAAATTAGTAAATAACCAATTTCCATCATGTCTGAGAGGCCAGAATGGGAGTCGAAGCTAATTTTTGTGCAACTATTAGTGGGTGAGCAGGTTCTGTATCCACAGGCCAAAACCAATGATTGGAGCACACCTTTAAGAGGCAGGGCATGTCTAACTTTCTATTTTGGCAGTGGGTGTGCTATACAGCTATAGCACAAACAGGTGTTGGTGGAGTGGCTAACCAAGGGGGTCATTTACTAGGGCTGAAAAATTATCCTGCAGTGCCAAAAAATAGCTCACAAATAAGACCAAAAAGACTTCAACTCTCGGAAACTGAGAGCTAATGCAAATAGAAAGCAGCGCTATTGCCGGCAATAATGCATGTCAGATCACATATGCTGGAATAGTGGAAGTCAATGGGGCTCAAACCTGCAAAATCCAAAGTTCTCACTGAAGGCTTATATGCAAGTTCTATGCCATAAAAAGTGTATGGGGACCTTGGTCCTGCACCAGGGGACATGTATCAATTGAAAAAAATGTATTTAAAATGGCTGTTTTTTCGAGAGGCGTGATTTAAATAATGCTTAAAGTGAAACAATAAAAAATAAAAATTCCTTTGAATATCGTACCTGGGAGGTGTCTATAGTATGCCTGTAAAGTAGCGCACCTTTTCCGTGTTTATTACTGTACTGCAGCAAAATGACATTTCTAAAGGAAATATTTTCAGTTAAAATTGCATTGCGACTGTAACGAATTGCCGGTTCCTGGCAATATAGAGTAAAAACAACAAAAAAGCAAAAAACGGTGTAGGTTTCCCCCACCAGTCCATACCAGGTCCTTCGAGTCTGGTATGGATATAAAGGGGAACCCCACGCCAAAATCAAAAAAAAAATGGTGTAGGGTTCCCCCCAAAATGCATATCAGACCCTTCGGGTCTTGTATGGATATTAACGGGAACCCTGCGCCAAAATTTGAAAAAAAAAATGGCGTGAGGGTCCCCCTCAAAATCCATACCAGACCCTTATCCGAGCACGCAACCTGGCAGGCCACAGGAAAAGAGGGGGGACGAGAGAGTGCCCCCCCTCCTGAACCGTACCAGGCCACATGCCCTCAACATGGGCATGTTGATGGGGACAAGGGACTCATCCCCACAACCCTTGCCAGGTGGTTGTGGGGGTCTGCAGGCGAGGGGCTTATCAGAATCTGGAAGCCCCCTTTAACAAGGGGGCCCCCAGATCCCGGCCCCCCTATGTGAATTGGTAACGGGTACATTGTACCCCTACCATTTCACCAAAAAAAGCTGTGAAATGTGACAAAAGACATTAGCCGGTTTTTGACAATTCCTTTATTAAAAAATGTCTTCTTCTTTCCCCCGCTTCTTCCTCCATCTTCCTTCGGGTTTTCTCCTTCTTCCTCCAGCTTCTTCTTTCCAATTCTTCCTCCATCTTCCTCCGGTCTTCTCCATCTTCCTCTGGCTTCTTCTTCCCCCCGATTCATCCTCTTGTCTTTTTCATCCGCTGCTCCCGCTGCCGCTCCCGCTGGACATTCAAAAAATGAACCTCCTCCAATGCTGCGATGGGGCGGGTGACATCACTCCGAGTCCCCACCCCTTGTGACTTCCTGCCCGGGGTATGATGGGTCAGTGATGTCAGAAGGGGGCGGGGTCTCCTGCTGACATCATCCAGTGGCCATGCCCCATAGTTATATATCTGAGATGTGCGCTATAGAAGCGGACAGATCGGCTGGCCGCAGCATCAAAGGAGGTTTGTTGTTTTCATGTTCAGCAGGAGCGGCGGAGGAGAAAGACCGGTGGACGGATCAGGGGAAGAAGAAGCCAGACTAAGATGGAGAAGACCGGAGGAAGATGAAGGAAGAAGCGGGGGAAAGAAGGAAAAAACCGAAGGAAGACTGGAGGAAGCGGGGGAAAGAAGAAGACATTTTTAATAAAGGAATTGTCAAAAACCGGCTATTGTCTTTTGTCAAATTTCACTGCTTTTTTTGGGGAAATGGTAGGGGTACAATGTACCAGTTACCAATTCACATGAGGGGGTGGGATCTGGGG
The DNA here is from genome assembly GCA_037952835.1 of Lithobates septentrionalis. Classification (NCBI taxonomy): domain Eukaryota; kingdom Metazoa; phylum Chordata; class Amphibia; order Anura; family Ranidae; genus Lithobates; species Lithobates septentrionalis. Next base: position 1,212,342 of record JBBDGP010001546.1, on the reverse strand, counting down.
GTCCCCTTGTTAAAGGGGGCTTACAGATTCCAATAAGCCCCCTGCCTGCAGACCCCCCCACAACCACCGGGCAAGGGTTGTGGTGATGAGGCCCTTGTCCCCATCAACATGGGGACAAGGTGTTTTGGGGGGGACCCCGAGGCACCCTCCCCAGGTTGAGGGCATGTGGCCTGGTACGGTTCAGGAGGGGAGGGGGGCGCTCTCTCGTCCCCCCTCTTTTCCTGCGGCCTGCCAGGTTGCGTGCTCGGATAAGGGTCTGGTATGGATTTTGGGGGGACCCCATGTCATTTTTTTAAAATTTTGGCATGGAGTTCCCCTTAAAGTCCATACCAGATCGGAATAGCCTGGTATGCACAACCTTACGTTGTTTTTTTCCTTGATTTTTTTGAATAGCTGGATTTTTGGAATTCAACACCATAATGTTATTGAATAATTATATACCATTGCATGCATTAGAAGAGTTAAAATGATGGAATAAACCAAACTGATGTGCATCCGCTAATTATGCTGCTACAATGTACGTTTTCAGGAGGTGATACCATTGGTGGGATTCAAACCCAAGGCATAAACCTTTGAAGGTAGCAGGGTATACCACTACGCTATGGAGCTGAGCACAATCCTACACAGAAAATACTATTACTAATGTTTGATTCTATACAATAATGTTTTGCATTTGAAGCATTAATATTATGGTACCAACCATGATCCTGTGCCATTGGCTATTGGGTAGGGATGAGCCGAACACAAGTTCGGTTCGCACCAGAACTTGCAATCAGGTCAAAAATTTGTGCGGGTCACTGGAGGGCGGAGGGGATGACGTGAGACGTCAGTTAGGAAGGGAGGAGCTGGAGGTGTGGCGGTGAACTGGCGTCCTGGCAGCCTCGCTTCTATGGCAGCCTAAGCGGACAGGGCAGACAGCGTGGCGTGGCGGGGGAATTGAGCGCGGTGTCTCAACACCGCAACCAAGTGCCTGGAGCCTGATGCCCGGAGAGAACCGGGATTAGCGGCACGGCGGAGTGAAGTTCCTCGCATCACCAGGAGACTTCCGCGCCTCTCTCCTCCCCCCTCCTCTCACTGGTGCCGTGCACGGGGGTCGGAGCGGCTCCGTTACAAAGAGACCAGCTGACCGGGATCTCCTAAACCCGTAGCGTTCATCAAAGGACCTCCCCAATGGAGAATACATGCAGCTGACACCGGCCCGCTATCCTGGCAAGTAAAGATGCTGGCTCGCAAGGGTGATGGTAAGAGGTACTCGTTCCTTCCTGAATTCCAAAGGTAAGAAGAGTACTGAATATTGGTCTTCAACCTCAGAGGAGGGAAAAGGTATGAAAATTGCTGAATAAGATCACAAGGGACCTTACATACAGCCAGACAAACTGGGAGAAGGTTATTGGCAACATAGTTTGTGTAAGAAACCTGATTAAAGCAACAAAGGGCAACAAATATTTCCTATATTGCTGATGAAACGTAAGAATCATAACAGAACTTTAGACAAAATATTTTAGCACTGTTAAAATATCTGGAGGTTTATCTTGGTTCCTAACTGAGTTTCTGCAGCAACTGGCCGGTTTCCCTGTATAGGCTCAAATATAAGAGATGAGCAATGGGACTATATCCTACCCTGTAACAGGCATAAACAAGAGAGATGAGTAATGGGCCTATTAACTGGACAATATCTGGACAAGGTATCATTATACACCCGCATACCCGTATTAACACTGCTATACTCGCTCTGGGTCAGTGCACAGCTGTAATCTCAATAAAATCTGGGAGGAGAGAGGCTGGTGTATATAGAGGTGCCAGGGCACTAAGCAACTAATGCACTTTCTGGTCTGCCTATTCCCCAATTATATAGGACATTTTCAAGGTTCGGCATATGTGGTATTAAGGGATAAGAACTAACATAATCAGTATAAACCAATTATTACGGACAGGGTCTCATAACCCCTGTATGAGAAATAGAGGCCCCTGGAATATTAACTTCGACAAGCGAGGACCCTGGTGGCATTAAGGGACGGAGAGATATTCTGGGACACCAGCTTTAAATAAATCAAAAGATACTATAACAAATATCATGAGTACCATAGTAGTTTATTACTTCAAATCCCCCTTGATGACCATCAGTATTTATACCATCATCTGTCTGGCTTCTTGGTGTGAGATGGGACAGGAGATATAGGCTAATGAGTACAGGATTAAAATACATTGATGCAATTCACTGTTAATCTGAGTAGCTCTGCCATATCTGCATTAGAGGGGAAGCTGCATATGTCATACTAGACACTAAGGTCTCTAGCTACGTCGTTAAAAGTATATCATCCTCTCAATTTCTGCTACCACACATTAGAACAACAGAAATATAGGCACCACTTTTAGTAATCTGCTATACCAGTATCTATAGGAAACGGAAAATAAAAGCATTTAAAAAAAATTTTTCCTAAGAAAAAGGTGGTGAGGTGAAGACAGTAGAGATAATTACTACCTCCATAATAGAATCTATTCATAGAAAATAGATCAACCACTCCGTTCCTAACTAGGAACAGAACATTGGAGAGAAGATAGGTGCAAGAGTAAAAAACTGTCTAATTGTTGGATTAACAAAGATCTATTTGCATTATCAAGATAAGGCGACTAAAACCCCTCTTATAAAACCCAGTGGAATAAATAATATGCAGAAATACATCCAAAGCAGGAAAAGGGGGCCCCCCGAAGACACCCAAGGACAACTTATCTGGAGGTGCTGCTGGGAGCTCAATCAAGCAGTACCTGGTCAGAGGGGGGAGCCCTGGAAGTGCCCACCAAGAAGCCCAAACGTCAACTATGGTGGATAAGAGGAAAAAGGGCCAAAATGGGAAGGGAGATCAGACCCCCACTCAATCCAGAGAGTCATCATTAATTGAAAGTGCTCATGAATCAACCAGAATGATGGAACACAGGCACGATCCAGATCTCCCCTCTAAAAATGAAATTGCAGAGATGTTTAAAGCACTGGAAACCTCAATTAAAACAGAGATAAATATGCTAAGGACAGACCTAGGTAACCTTTTGGCCAGAGTTGAGAGAGCAGAAGACATAATGGACCAACAGGAGCTGGAAATCTCTGATTTAAAAGAACAAATTAAAACAACTCAACAAAACCAGATAAAAGTTTGTTATAGATTGGAGGACCAGGAGAACAGAAGCCACAGACAGAACCTGAGAATCCGAGGCATTCCAGAAAAGAGGGGCGAGGACCTAAGGGTGACCGTGGCGGCTATCTTCTCCCCCCTTCTGGAGTTGGGAGGGGAGGACTTCCCAAAAAATGAGCGAGTGCATCGTATAGGAAGGTTGGACATTAGCCAAACAGAAAGAAGTCGCGACATAATCGTGAGGTTCAGATACTACGTTGATAAGGAAAAAATATGGACAAAACTGAGGGGGCAAACTCCACTTCTATACGAGGAGGCTAGGATTCAAGTGTTCGCAGATTTAGCCAAAGACACGCTAGCAAGAAGACGTCTCCTGAAGCCACTTTTGGAACAAATGAAAAATCTAAATATAAAATACACATGGGGATTCCCCGCATGTCTATTGGGCTATAAAGATGGTAGAACAGCTAGGCTGAGATTCGCGGAGGAGTTAGACGAATTTTGTAGGAAACTGGACCTTCAGGTGCCCACGACAATGGATTGGTCCAATGAACGGTGGATAGAAATGGGAATAGGATTGCTGTAAAAGGAAAGGGAGAAGGAGGGGGAATTTGGGGAGGGGGAGGGAAGGGGGGAAACTAGTAAGATATTAGGAAAGGCAGGTTCCATAAGGAGCTGATGAGTACATCCGGTAGCCAGGATAATATCGACCGGTGAGCCGGCACACCAACAGATCCACCTTTAGAGGTGGAGACCAATGGAGGGTTATGATTTATGTGATCCACATTGGCCTGAGGGTCTAGTTAAGACCAAAGGGGGGAAATTAGGGAGGGAGGGTGGGAAGACCAAGGGGGGGGATGGTTGGGAAGGTGGAAGGGGGGAGGAAGGGAGGGGAAGGGGGGTGGAATAAGGGGGGGGGGGTTACATCTCAATCTCAATAATGAGAATATGGGACATCTCTCCAAGGTCTAAGGCAAAGGGTGCGGGTCGGAAGGTAGAAAAATGATTTCAGACACAATAAAATGCATAACGTACAACGTCAAAGGCCTAAACATGGGCAATAAAAGACAATGTATTTTTAACGAGCTTAGGCTGCTTGGACCAGAGGTAGTATTCCTTCAGGAAACACATATATCACATCAATCAAGATTAAGACTATTTTCAGGGGAATACCCGGTCTGGTACCAAGGAGACACTATCTCAAATAGAACACGAGGGGTCGCCATCGGATTTGCAAAAAGAACTAGGTTTGTGCTGGAAGAGAGATTAGCAAATCCAGAAGGTAGATACTTATTCCTGAAAGGTAGATTAAATGGAAGAGACTATACATTAGCAAATATCTATGCACCAAATAAAAACCCGATGACATTTGTGACAAAAATTCTGGGAAAATTAATGGAGTTCAGGAAAGGGCATATGATAATAATGGGGGATCTTAACTTTTGTTTTGACCCTGGTCTGGACAGTACGGCCCGGACACAGGGGAAGAATAGTGTACAATTAAGAAAGATCAAGCAAAAGCTGGTCAGCCTGCAGCTGGTGGATATATGGAGAGTGCAACATCCGCGAAAAAGAGACTACACGTTTTATTCCCCTGTGCACGGGTCATACTCCCACATCGACTATGGACTGATGGACCATAGGGATATTGACAAGGTGGTTGACTCCTGGATAGGAAATATAACTTACTCAGATCACGCACCAATGTCTAGGGAAATAATAATAGGAGAAGAGATGAGGCATCTAGGGCAGTGGCGTTTAAATGAAGAACTGATAAGAGGGGAGGAAGGGTTCAATAGAATTAGTAAGGAACTGGAGGATTATTTTGTGGTAAATGACTCGGGAGATGTGTCTGGGTCTACCTTGTGGGAGGCCCACAAAGCTTACATAAGAGGAATCTTTCCAAGAAGGAAAAAAGAGAGACGTGAGAAAATCTAAAAATTAACAAAGGAGTTAGACAGTCTAGAACAGAAACATAAAAGGCAATCAGGTCATCTCCCCCAAGAGATATATAAACAAATAGTAATCAAAAGAGCCGAGTTGAAAACATTAATGGAACAAGAAGTCAGAGCAACACATAGTAAGACTATAGGGGATAGATATCGCTGGGCCAACAAACCAAGTAAACACCTAGCAAAAGTAGTACAAAAGCGTAAAGCTAGGAACTTTATAGAAAAAATCCAGACTAAGGAGGGCAATATAGAGTACTCTTCTAGGAAAATAGCAGAGGTTTTTAAGAACTATTATCAGGAGCTATATTCAGTCTCTAAACAGGACACCCAGGTAAATAACAAGAGAAAGAAACAACATGTATCTAAAAAAGGCAGCATTGCCGAAGATTATAGATACGGAAAGAGAAGGAATGGAAGCACCAATTTCTGAAGAAGAAGTCAGGAAAGCAATAGCAGGAATGGCCCCTGGGAAAAGTCCAGGACCGGACGGATTTACCCTTACTTACTATAAAATATTTAAGGAAGTATTGATTCCGCGGTTGTGTCAGTACTTTAATGGGTTGGAAGATGGATACGAGATGAGCAGGGACGCCTTAAAGGCTTCCATCACGATCATACTGAAAGATGGAAAAGAGAAAACATTATGCTCAAGTTACCGTCCCATCTCCCTCCTCAATACCGACACAAAACTCTACGCAAAGATACTTGCAGAGAGGTTAAAGGGGTCAATGAACGCCTTGGTCAACCCTGACCAGGTGGGGTTTGTCCCTAAAAGGGAGGGGAAGGACAACGGGGTCAGGACACTGCTCCTGTTGCAAAAAACAGGGGAGAGTGGACCCCCAGGGCTACTACTGTCGGTCGATGCCGAAAAGGCTTTCGACAGGGTAGACTGGGGGTTCATGTTTCAGACCCTGGAGACCATGGGTCTTGGACCCAGAATGATTCAAAGGATTAAAACTCTGTACCACCACCCAGTGGCAACGGTGGGAGTGAATGGAGTAATGTCTCTGCCATTTGAAATGGAAAATGGTACGAGACAGGGATGTCCTCTATCCCCGTTGCTCTTTGTCCTCACTATGGAACCGCTTTTGGCAACAATACGCGCAGACCCAGACATAAGAGGCATTAAGATTGGAGAAGACGAACATAAAGTCGCAGCTTATGCCGACGATGTGTTATTTTACATATCAAGCCCAGAGACCACTATGCCCAAATTAGTAAAAGCCCTAAGGGAATACGGGAAGGTATCCAGTTTTCAAATTAATATGGTAAAATCAGAAATATTAAACATAAACTTAAATAAAACTGAAAGGGAGACATTGAAAAGATACTACAACTTCAGATGGACTAAAGAACTAAAGTACTTAGGTATTAAGCTGGCTAACTCAATCGAAAAGATGTTCATGCTAAACTACCTACCCCTGTTAGATACAGTCAGACTTGACTGTAAAAATTACGCTGGTAAGGCCCTCTCATGGATAGGCCGCATAAACGTCATTAAAATGGTCCTACTCCCTAAGATCACATATATGTTCCAGATGATACCGCTACCACTGCCCCCATATTATCTAAGAAAGTTAAATAAGATAATAATGAGCTTCATATGGAAAAACAAAAAACCGAGAGTCTCCTTCAGGACCTTAAAGCAAAAGAAAATAAATGGTGGCTTAGCAGTACCGGACAGACTTATTATAAGGCCGTAGTCTTGTCTAGAATGGTTGAATGGGCAAAGAGAGAGAATGAAAAACATTGGGTAAGAATAGAGGGAAACCTCAGTAAAGCACCATTAGGAAAAATGATATGGAACCCTCCACACACTAGAAATTTAGATAAAAGCACACATGCAATAACAAGTAATGTATTTAAAATTTGGGATGGGGTATATAAGAAAGTTAATGGGGAATATAATTCACCCTTATTGGCACTAACGGATAGTAATTTTTTTTCACCAGGATTAGAAACTATAGGCGGAAAAGAAGCACTATGGGGCAAATCATTAAGGAGGGCAAAATTATGACACTACAAGAACTTAGATTTGGGAGGGGGACACGGGGGTTAGACGAATGGCGGTACCTCCAGCTGTGTCACTTTGTGAGTAAACTACCAAATACGATTAGAACAGGGGACAAATTGACGGATTTTGAGAAGCTTTGTGATATAGAAGACCCAAGAAATATAGTTTCTAAAATCTACAAAATTCTTATGAAGACGGATCAGCTGGAGATACCCCCATTTATAAGTAAATGGGAGAGTGAACTGGGCACGAGGAAAGATGGAAACACAATTAGGAGAATTTTGAAAATGATCGGCAACTCAGCAATAGATGTTCGAACGGCGGAAATGAGTTATAAATGCATAAGCAGAAGCTACTTAACCCCAGAGATAACAAGCAAATACCAAAATGGGTCGGCATATTGCTGGCGGGGCTGCCAGGAGATAGGCACAATGGCGCACCTATGGTGGATATACCCTAAAATAAAAAACTTCTGGAGGAAGATACTTGCCCTAGTCAAGAAAATAACAGGAAAAGAAGTGCCAGAAGACCCTTGGGAGGTCTTGTTTCATGGGGGAGAAGGAGACATAAATAAATATAAGCGGTCACTGGTCCCCCACCTCTTGAATGCCGCGAAGCGAATAATACCGAAGAGCTGGCAGAGGAGGGAAAGCCCTGAGACATGGGAGTGGATAGACGCAGTAGAGGAAACATATAATATGGAGATGAAGGCAAGCTCGGTAGAAGACATAGGAGGTGTGAACTTAGCGGAGTGGGAGCGCTGAAAAAAAAAAAAAAAACGTGGTGTTACGTTAAAGAATTGAAAGCCCTAGATTAGAGAAGGAGAGTTGGATAAATTAGACCTTGGAGAGATGGGGAGAGGGTGGTAAGGGGGGGTAGGTTGGGAAAAGGGGGGAGGTGGGGAATATAGAGAAGAATGTTAGATTGTTGACTGCTTGTGCTCGACCCTTCGTGAGGATAAGTAATTTCATTAGATTGGATACATGCTTGGTTTTAACTAATCTTTTTTGATATGGCAAAGTGTCACGATGATGAGACAAAGGAGAGAGGGATGGAAGTTAAATGAACTGCAAAGTTGATTTAAGCCTCTCAAAATGGTCGGCTGAAGTGACAAAAAAAAAAAAACAATTTGTGCGAACACCGTTAAAGTCTATGGGACACGAACATGAAAAATCAAAAGTGCTCATTTTAAAGGCTTTTATGTTTTTTCAGGAGCAGTGATTTTAAGGCCCCTTTCACACTTGTGCTATTCCAAAGTCGAGCGATTTTGTCGCGATTTCGCGGCCACGATTTTTACAAATCAGTCATACAACTGTGGATCCGACTTTGCCCTATGACTTGAAGTACGAATTCAATGACCAGGGAAGCGACTTTGATCCCCCAATAATTAGGGGGAACTCCACGCCAGTTTTTTTTTTTTTTAACTGGCATGGGTTCCCCCTTCATGAGCATACCAGGCCCTTTGGTCTGGTATAGATCTTAAGGGGAACCCCCACACTGAAAAAACGGCGTGGGGGTCCCCCCAAAATCCATACCAGACCCTTATCCGAGCACACAGCCCCGTAGATCAGGAAAGGGGGTGGGGATGAGCAAGCGCTCCCCCCTCTTGAACCGTACCAGGCCACATGCCCTGCGCCCCCCACCCCAAAGCAGCTTGCCCCCGTGTTGATGAGGACAAGGGCCCCTTCCTGACAACCCTGGACATTGGTTGTTGGGGTCTGCAGGCAGGGGGCTTATCGGAATCTGGGAGCCCCCTTTAATAAGGAGGCCCCCAGATCCCAGCCCCCCCACCCTATGTGAATGACTATAGGGTACATTGTACCCCTACCCATTCACCTGGAAAAAAAAAGTGTCAACACTAAAAAACACTACACAGGTTTGTAAAGTAATTTATTAGGCAGCTCCGGGGGTCTCTTCCTTCTTCTCCGCTTTCTCCGGCCTGTTCTCCGCACTTTCCGGTTCTCCTCCCGCTGTTCCTTCGTCTTCTGCCGGGTTATTCTGGCTCTATTGCCCGCTCTTTTTCTAGCTCTTGCCCGGTCTTCTCCGTCTTCTTCCCTCTGCTCTTCTTCTGATGTTGACATGATGCTCTCTCCCGCTGTAATGCCGTGTGCACGGTGCGCAACGACTTATATAGGCATGGGGCTTGGTCACCGGGTGATGTCATCCAGTGATCCCACCCCTTATGACGTCACCTCCCAGGGAATGATGAGGCGATGACGTCATACCAGGGTGTGATCACCAGGTGATGTCATCAGGTGATCCCGCCCCCATATGACATTACCCGGTGACCACGCCCCATGCCTATATAAGTTGTTCCGCACGGCACACACAGCATTACAGCGGGAGAGAGCGTCGTGTCAACATCAGAAGAAGAGCAGAAGGAAGAAGACGAAGACCGGGCAAGAGCTAGCAAAAGAGCAGAAGAACCCAGCAGAAGACGATCGGACAGCGGGAGGAGAACCGGAGAGCGCGGAGAGGAAGGAAGAGACCCCTGAAGTCGGAAAAGACCCTCGGAGCTGCCTAATAAATTACTTTAAAAACCTGTGTAGTGTTTTTTAGTGTTGACACTTTTTTTTTCAGGTGAATGGGTAGGGGTACAATGTACCCCATACTCATTCACATAGGGTGGGGGGCTGGGATCTGGGGGCCCCCTTATTAAAGGGACTCACAGATTCCGATAGGCCCCCCTGCCCACAGACCCCGACAACCAACAGCCAGGGTTGTCGGGAAAGGGCCCTTGTCCTCATCAACATGGGGGCAAGGTGCTTTAGGGTGGGGGGCACAGGGCCCCCTGCCCCAAAGCACCCACTCCCCATGTTTAGGGCATGCAACCTGGTACGGTTTAGGGGGGTGCTCGCTTGTCCCCACCCCCTTTCCTGACCTACCGGGCTGCGTGCTCAGATAAGGGTCTGGTATGGATTTTGGGGGGACCCCCCACGCTGCTTTTTCGGTGTGGGGGTTCCTCTTAAAATCCACACCAGACCTGAAGTGCCTGGTATGGATCCTGGGGGGACCCCCACACAATTTTTTTATATTTTGATGCGGGTTCCCCTTAATATTCATACCAGACCCAAAGGGTCTGGTATAGACCAGGGGTAACCCCATGCAGTTTTTTGCAATGTTTTTGGATGGCTTTTTTTTTTTTACTTTCAGTTACCGGCCCCCCGGTTAGCAACCAGCTATATACAGTGTTAAAATAATAACCGCAAAACATCAAAAATCACATCACATCACAAATGCAACAGTTGCGTTTCTGGTGCTGTTCAATTGAAATCTATTTTACCCGCAAATCGCGTGAAAAAAGTCCCCGACCATTTCCAAAAACGCACTGCCCACAAAACTCAGATATGAACTAGTACCATAGGAAACCATGTTAACCACTTCAGCCCGGACCATTTGGCTGCCCAATGACCGGGACATTTTTTGTGATTCGGCACTGCGTCGCTTTAACTGACAATTGGAACAATAAAAGGGTCCTGTGCGAGTTTGGTCCAAAATGCGATGCAAAATCAACCATACAATCCGTATGGCTGAGTTTGCATCACCCAGACATCGCATGTAATTTGCAGTGCGGGCCAAATCACATCTGATGTCGGACAGCATAGCAGTGTGAACCGGCCCCAAGGCCCCTTTCCCACTTGTGCGACTTTTCCTGTGACTCCTGCATCCATAGACCTCAAGATTACACTGGCATTGCTTCAAATCACATCAAATTTGCGGCAAAAAGCTCTGGAAAATCACTGGTCTTTTAGATCGCACAAGTGTGAGAGGAGCCTTATGGACGTCAAGTTCTAGGAAAAGTTGGCCAAGTGTGAAAGGAACCTAATGAGATTCATTGATAAAACCTTTGAATTAGGCCCCATTTGCACTTGTGCGACCAATGCCTGGGTAATCTTGCGGTATATGGACCTCAAGTCGCATCAAAGTCAAACCAAAGTAGTGCTGGGACTAATTTAACCCACTTGCAGGATGCAAGTGAGAATAGTGCCTAATTCAAAGGTATTATCCATAAATCTCATTCACACTGCTGCGACCTGAAAGTCACATTATTTTGCTGCCACTTTGCTACTGCAACTTGGCCCCAACCTCTGGGAATGCCTGTGTAATATTGCGCCCTATGTACCTCAAGTCACACGAAAGTCACACCAAAGTAGTACAGGGACTACTTTGAAGTTGTTGCAACTTGAAGTAGCAGATATGAATGGTTGTCATTGAGAATCATGGGGTACAACTTGTCAAGCAACTTGGAGCTCCAAAGTCGCCCAACTGTGAAACAAGTCATATATATTTTAATAGAAAGGAGCTCTCATTTATACTTGCATAGTCCTTACTGATTTACATCAGAACAAATGCAGGAAGTGATGTGTGCACATGTGCCAGAAGCAAATGTGTAGGGGTGCCAAACAAATCAATGAACTCCACCAAATCAAATCCAACTACCACACCCCCACATTGAGTAAGTACATATCCTACACTTACCCGAAAAATGAGCAGCACCTCCTCCACCTAGACGGAGATCCTGACCAGCACAGGAACTTCCGGGTGATTACAATGACTTATTTCTGGGTCAGAAGGCGAAACCACGGGGGGGCGTGGCTACCGCCGAGCAAGATGGACGCTTAACTCCTCAGCTCCTGCACCGATCGGACCATCTATAGCAATAACCGCCACCCAGGCACCCATCAGCGGCAGTAAAAAGGCACAAACGACTGCTAAACTACACAGCCATGTCACATCAATCCCGCAAGCGGAAAGAATACCGGCCGCCGAAGAAACTGACTGATTTCTTCTCACAGTCGTCAGACACAGGAATCCAAGATGGCGCCCGCGGCTCTGTACACAGAAAAGCCTCGGCCTATACTGACCTTCCTGACGCCGAAGATGCAGAAATCTCTACACAGCAAGACTCCTCTGACCCCAATCAGCCTTATTCCTCCACATCAGCCGGCAACAGTCCCGCAAAATCGAGGATGCGACTGGATTCTGCAGAATCCAATACGGAGGTGAGTCCTGCATACCCCCTCACCTCAGCACAACAATCTGCTATAGCAGCATTCCCCACTACTAATCAGCCAGTCTTAGATACCACAATGAAAGAGATGCTCATCACCCTGCAGAATTCACTACACAATGACATAGCATCCATGTTCACAAAATTCTCCTCTCATATGCAGCTTGTGGGTCAGAAAGTACATCAGATTGAAAACCGTATGGGGGATGTGGCTGAAACGGTAAACGATCTAGTAGAAGCACAGGACCATACACATGAAGAGCAACAATGGATGAAAGCCAAAATGGCGGACCTTGAGGACAGGTCCCGCCGAAATAACGTTAAAATTAGAGGCATACCAGAAAACATCATGCCACAAGATTTAAACGCATATGCCAGAAAACTGATTTCTACCGTCCTACCCGACCTGGCCCCTATGGAAACCATTATTGACCGCATACATCGCATACCCAAACCTCCGCATCTCCCCACGGATGTGCCCAGAGATGTCCTCATGAGGGTCCATTTTTTCCATGCCAAGGATCAGCTCTTGTTTAAAGCCAGACATCTAGGGAAACTCCCAGCACCCTACACTCACCTGCAACTATTTGCTGACATCTCACAGTATACCACACAACTACGCAGACAGCTGAATACCATCACAAAGTCGCTCAACAACCACAAAATCCCATATCAATGGGGTTTCCCCACAAAAATTATGATTACAAAAAATGGAGTCAGACACAACATCTCCACGGTTCAGGAAGGAATCAAACTTCTGCAACTCTGGGGAATCGTCCCTGAGTCGCCTGCGCCAACCATCTCCAATCAAAAGGGAACTGCCCGCAATATACCTGACAATCCCCCATTTGGGAAAACCTAGCTAGCTTATACATGGCGGTTAACACGTTAAACCCCATATAATACCCAGTCCGATCGGATGCCTTGCTTGTTGCATATTGTACCACAAACTTTCACCCTACCGATTCTTATTGCAGCCTTGTTGTATTTGGCTGTTCACAGTTACTGAACTACAACCAACCGTTTGTATTATACTGCAACCTATTAACTTCTCTCTTATTCCAATATTTTTTCTCTTTCTTCCGTCTTTTCTCATCCATCCTGAGAGCACCTAACTACAGCGAAACCGGAAAACACGCATATTGAATATTACTGAACAACGTATCGGATTCACCAGATTGTGAGTACCACCATTTATTTTTTTTTTCCCTATCACACACTACCGCAAACCAAGCAGAATGCCTAAGTTCCTGACCCTCAACGTCAGGGGACTTAACCACCCTGCTAAAAGAGCATCTATGTGGCGCACAGCCAGAGAATCCCAATGTGATGTCCTCTGCCTACAGGAAACACACTTTCAAAAACTAGCTGAACCAAAATGTACAAACCCTCTATTCACCCACACTTTCCAAGCCTCAGGGCCCGCTAAAAGAAACGGAGTTATGATCGCAATTAAAAACTCCCTCAATTTCACGCTACACGATAGCATATCGGATAAAGAAGGTCGTTACTTGATCCTAGACTGCACTCTAAACAAAACCAGATACACCATTGTCAATGTCTACACTCCCAACAAGAAACAACTGGGATTTCTAAACAAATTAATGAAGAAAATTATCCAATTCCGGCAAGGCAGCCTCATCATATGCGGTGACTTCAACATTGTACCAGACAATGAAATTGACACGTCATCCCGCAAATCTAGAATACCATCACCCATGGGCTCCTTCATAAGGAACAATGATCTCTACGACGTATGGAGATGCCACCACACAACCGAACGGGACTATTCCTTTTTCTCGAACAGACACAATTCCTATACCCGGATAGACTATTTCCTCGTGGACAAATGGACTCTGACAAAAATATCACAATCCTCCGTAGGAACAATCACTTGGTCGGACCACGCTCCAGTATCAATGGAGGTGGTAGACGACACTCAACATACCCGCACTAGGATTTGGAGAGCCAATTCAGAGATTATCCACTCCCCTGAACACTCAGATCTCATCCGCAAGCACCTTGAAGAATTTTTTGATAATAACGACGGATCTGTATCCGACAACATTACCCTCTGGAATGCCCACAAAGCATTCATTAGAGGAATCATCATCCAACTAACTGCTAGAGAAAAGAGGAGGAGATCACAACGCCTAGATAACATCACATCCACTATTAAGAAACTAGATGAACAAAATCAGACCAATCCTGATCCTAAATTAAAAGACAAACTGACTCTTCTTAGACAAGACCTAAGAAACATACTTTTAGACTCTTACAACAACATTCAAACTAGGTACAAAGCTCACCACTACACCACAGGAAATAGAGCAGGGAAAACACTAGCACTTAAAATCAAAGGTCAACGTATTAAATCTAAAATCCCACACCTATTCCACCCCGCCACAAACCAAAAACTCATAGACCCTCAATCCATTGCAGATGCTTTTAGCCACTACTATCAATCACTATACAACCTGAAAGATGATACTACTACTGCCCAACCATCTAAAGAAGAGATTGATTCCTTTCTGAAAGAAATTAATCTCCCTACCTTATCTGAACAACATCTCACAGAACTCAACAAACCATTCACTCACCTAGAAATTCTAAATATTACCTCAACACTGCCACCCAACAAATCACCTGGTCCAGATGGCCTCACTGGAGAATATTACAAGCAATTCCGCACTACCCTAGCACCATATTTAACACAGATGTGCAATAGCGTTGCCTCCTCCTCTTCTCTCCCCAATGAAATGCTTAATGCTCTGATAATTACATTACCGAAGCCAGGGAAGGAACCCACGGTACCCCAAAACTTCAGACCGATCTCGCTCCTAAACATAGACACCAAGATTTATGCAAAACTAATAGCATCTAGGTTAGTAAACATTATGCCCACACTAATAAATATAGACCAATCTGGGTTTACAAAAGGTAGACAAACTTATGACGCAACACGAAGACTCATCAATATCATTCACCATGCCGAAGCTCGCCGAACGCCTTCTCTGCTCCTTTCACTAGACGCAGAGAAGGCGTTTGATAGAGTCCATTGGGCCTACTTGGAAGCAACACTTCATAAATTTGGTTTCCAAGGTCATATTCTCTCAGCGATCACGGCCCTATACTCCTCTCCCTCAGCCCAAGTCTATACAGAAGAAATGGTTTCTAAACCTTTTCCAATTACCAATGGGACCCGCCAAGGATGCCCCTTATCACCACTAATTTTCAATCTCTTAATGGAACCGCTAGCAGAACATATCAGAATGAACAAACTCATTGAAGGATTCAAAATAGGTAAAATTGAACACAAAATTAGCCTATTTGCCGACGACGTCATTATGATGATTACCAACCCTGTGTCTTCCCTGGCTTCAATACAAAAATTGTTACATAGATTTAGCTGCATCTCTTATTACAAAGTCAACGAAAGTAAATCTTACATTCTCGATCTAGGATTGGATGCAATTTCTAGTAATATATTACGCAACACCTATTCTTACCCGTGGGCGGAAAAAGGCATATCATACCTAGGCATCACACTCACAAAATCAGTAAAAAATCTTTTCCACAACAACTATGTAGAAACCAAACAAATGTTAATCACAGAAACGTCCAAATTATCCAAACACGAACTCTCGTGGACAGGCAGACTAGCTGCCTTTAAAATGCTAATACTCCCTAAAATATTATACACATTTATAACCCTACCCATACCACTAAGCAACACATATCTCCAATCCCTACAAACCACAATCCAACAATATATCTGGCAGGGTAAAAAAACGAGAAGCAGTCACAATAAGCTCATCAAACACAAATCCACAGGGGGAATGGGACTCACTGACATAAAAGATTACTATCTAGCCACAGTTCTATCTCAAATGAAAGAATGGATGTGGGATCAACCTACCACTCTATGGGGGAATATTGAAAACAATGCTACTCCAGGATCAAACCTGAAAAATTGGTTATTTAGTACTCCCAGCAAAATCTCCCATCCTCACCTATACTCTCCGACAGTGCGAGCTGCGGTTAAAGCTTGGAAAATATTACTGAACACTAAGTGGTCATCGCTACCCACTTTGCACATTCAGATACCCCTGCACACTCTCAAGATTCTATCACCAGACCTAACTATCCCCAACTGGGTAACACAAATAGCACACACCACTGGGAAACTCAGGACTGAAATAATTCACAAACCCTTCCATACTTTTCAAACAACTCACAATGCACCTACATCGGACTTTCTCACCTATTACCGTATTCAAACGTGCCTAAAAGCTCACAAACAAATAGAGGGATCACTACCCACCAAAATATGGAACTTCTATTTCACACAAGAGACAGACAAAAAAGGAGTTTCTATTATCTACAATACTTTACAAGAAAAACTAGTGTTCTATAAATCTAAATCATTTACAGACTGGGAGACAGACATTGAAACACAATTCTCCGACCGACACTGGCAACAGGCACTTAGATCAATATATAAAGCCACCAGCTGCACCTCTTTATGGGAATTGACAAATAAACTAACACTTAGATGGTACCTGACTCCCCAAAGATTAGCTAAATTCCACCCCGCCACTTCCTCCCTCTGCTGGAGAATCTGTAACCACACAGGGTCTCTAATCCACATTATGTGGTCATGTCCAATGCTAACCAAATTGTGGACAGATGTAGAACTCCTCATTCAAGAAATAGGACAATGCAACATCCCTCTCACACCACAATTAGCTATCCTTAATATGATACCAGAAAATGTACCACCATCTTATAAAACGGTTCTCACACATATACTTCTCGCCACTAGACTACTCATCACTAGATCATGGAAATCACCAAACACACCATCCTTAATGGAGGTGATCACCTTAGTCCACACACACTACACATACGAAACCATACACTCAAGGAAAAACAACTCACAGGCAAAATCACAAACACTCTGGCAACCTTGGAAAATGTGGTATGCACAAAATATAGAGAAATACTGAGAAAACTGCACAAACCCAGATAATATAATTCCGTTTACACAATACATACTAAAATGCTCTCGTCACCTTCCCCCCTTTCTTACCTTACTTCTACTATCACTATACTGGGGTATTCACCCTTATTACTGTTCTAGACTACTGCACACATTCTAAATGTAAACTTGCTGTATTCAACAATTGTTTCATTGCTACTATCTGTTTTTTTTTGTATTTTTACTTATTTCTGATGTTATACATTCTCAATATAAGTCATTTCCTATACTTACCTAGTAAGTATACATTCTATTTTGAACTGTTCTTAACACATGATATCTTAGCAATGTACCTTACTGTATAATGAAAAATTTCCAATAAAAATCTATTTGCAAAAAAAAAAAAAAAAAAGAAGGCGAAACCACGCTCTTTTGATCGCAGCTGCGAATATTTGATCGCAACCACGATTAGCATTTTATTATTTTTGTTTATTTGCAGATATGCAAATTTGTATTTCTACTTATGATATTTAAAGGTGTTCGATAAGAAATTGTGTCCCTTAGATAGCAGCAGGTGAGTGGCAAAAACAAAAAGGCCCAGTTTGAGCAGTGGTTCACACTGACAGTGGGAGGAAACTGCATGAGTTCAGCTGAACTCACACAATTTCATTCCTGCATGTCAGTCCCGACTGCAGGGGGAATGTCAGAGACATCTGTGCAGGTTTCTGCCCTGATCTCAATACAAATTTCACCCCAAAGTCACATCAATTAAAACGGTGCAATTGGCACAGATGTGACATGTCAAATCACACCAATGTGAACCAGAGCTGACACATACAACACTGCCTATCCACCAGCTAAATTCATTACCTGCAATTCTCCAAAGCTGCTATAAAGAT
Organism: Lithobates septentrionalis; assembly: GCA_037952835.1. Lineage (NCBI taxonomy): Eukaryota > Metazoa > Chordata > Amphibia > Anura > Ranidae > Lithobates > Lithobates septentrionalis. The sequence goes on along the minus strand of JBBDGP010001546.1, from coordinate 1,194,357 downwards.
TCCACCTTTATCTTTTACTTGCAAGTGTGCTGAAGCCTAGGTTTACATTGGAGCGATGTGTCATGCAATTTGAGAGATCAAATCGCATGACTATTGGCAGCAATGGTACTGTTCCAATCGATGCGACACCGATTTTGTGGCGCCGCACCGATTTGCAAAAGTAGTTCTTGCACTACTTTTGCCGATTTCAGGTGCGACTTCAATAGACATCTGTGTATGAAGCCACACAGATGTCTATCAAGTAGCACCTAAAAACCGCGCTGACTGCGCATACCAGGTCTGGTATGGATTTTGAGGGGGATCCCCACGCCTTTTTTTTTTAAATTTTGGCGCGGGGTTTCCCTTAATATCCATACCAGACCCGAAGGGCCTGGTATGGAATTTAGGGGGACCCCCACGCCATTTTTTTTTTAAATGTTGGTTCGGGGTTCCCCTGTGGGGAAATCCCATGCCGTTTTTATCAATGAACTTATATGTGTATTGTCGGACCGACAATTCATATAGCCGCGAGTACTTTTAAATTACTTTTTTTCCTTTGAAATGTCATTTTGCTGTCAGACTGTTCTAAACACGGGAAACATGCGCCCCTTTACAGGCATACTATAGACACCCCCCAGGTACGAAATTTAAAGGAATATTACACTTTTATTGTTTCACTTTAAGCATTATTAAAAGCATTGCTCCATGTCCCCTGGGGCAGGACCCAGGTCCCCAAACACTTTTTATGACAATAACTTGCATATAAGCCTTTAAAATTTTGCCTATTCGCATGTTCTGGTGCGAACCGAACAGGGAGGTGTTCGGCTCATCCCTACCCACCCCCACCCCACAATCCACACATACATACATTGGTGACCATGTTCTGCTGGAAGCTGCATTTCTGTGTACACAATTAACCAGTTGCCGACTGCCTCACGCAGATATACTGCGTTAGAATGGCACGGGCAGGCAAAATCACGTACCTGGTACGTGATTGCCTTCCCGCGGGCGGGGGGTCCGATCGGACCCCCCCCCGGTGCCCGAGGCTGTCAGCTTTGGTCTGGGAGTGTTCAGAGATGAGGGGGAGGCCATCCATTCGTGCCCCCCCCTCGCGATCGCTCCCAGCCAATGAGATCATTCCCCTGCCTCTGTATAGTACACAGAGGCAGGGTATGTGATGTCTTCTCTCCTCGGCTCTGTATTTCCCGTTCCGGCGCAGAGAAGAGAAGACTGCAATGTGAGTGTAAAACACAACACACACAGTAGAAAATGCCAGGCACACATTACACCCCCCTTTAACCCCCGATCCCCCCCCGACCACCCCCTAATCACCCCTCCCCCCCGTCACACTGACACCAAGCAGTTTTTTTTCTGATTACTGCATGGTGTCAGTTTGTGACAGTAATGCCCCGTACACACGGTCGGATTTTCCGATGGAAAATGTCCGATCGGAGCGTGTTTTCGGAAATTCCGAGCGTGTGTGGGCTCCATCGGACATTTTCCATCGGATTTTCCGACACACAAAGTTGGAGAGCAGGAGATAAAATTTTCCGACAACAAAATCCGATCGCGTCAATTCCGACCGTGTGTGGCCTGTTCCGACGCACAAAGTGCCACGCATGCTCAGAAGAAATTCCGAGACGGGACAGCTCGTTCTGGTAAACTTAGCATTCGCAATGGATACAGCACTTTCGTCACGCTGCAATGTTCAAAATGGTTTAATACAGCGCAATCTCTTCTTCTTTATAATGTGACAAGAATATAGTAGTTTTGCTGCTCATATTCACACACACTTCTCACAAAGTTTTATTTGTGTTTTTTTAGTGGGATTCCCTCAATATATAGTTATTAGTTGTCACATCTGACAGTTTTATATTTATTTATTTTTTTGGATTTTCAGCCTTTTTTTTCTTTAATGTTTGGATTTTTTCCAAGGCTGATCTTTGTTCAATGTTATTTTTATTTTTACTCCAGACTATTTTTGTGTGTGTTTTGTGTGTCAAGTTACCCCAACACCATTGATATCTTTTATTATTTAATCTCAAGGAGATTGTTTGTTGTTGGTGACCCTTGTTCATTTCACATTGTATATTTGAAATGTACATGAATCCTCACCGAAAAACTGTCATTTTTGAAGTAAAACACATAGGAGAGTATAATTCAAAACAAAAATCGTTTATTAAGGGCTCAGAACCAAACAAAGAGGAAGGCAACACTGGAGAAACAGGAGAAATTAGTGAAGCCTGGGACCCCCACGGCAGACATCAATTCTTCAACATCAAAATTGGTGGCCTGAGGAGTCCATATATAAGGGAGGGCAGTCTGGTCCGGGATTCGCAGAGATCCGGATAGCAGCAGATGACATGTGTGTCCCCAGGCTGTGGTAGCACAAGAGGCTGCATTTTTTGGCCGACCAGACTGGATCCAGGGTCCTCACTTTCTGGTCTTCCTTACACGCTTCCTTCCGGGCTGTGGCTGTGCAGTTGGAGATGTGGCAGGAGGAGGAGTAGGACCTGGAGGAGGAGGAGGACTGGGAGGACCTGGAGGAGAAGGAGGAGGAGGACCATCGCAAAGGTGTGCCTGAGGTGTAATTTGGCCCCTCATACCTTTCTCCAGAGCCTCCGATATGAGGGCCTCACACATTACTTGTTGGCCCTCCTCCATCCTCTGCATTTTATATGCAATGACGGCAGCAATGTCCTCCACGGTCTGTCGTGCTCCCAGGACCTCTGTAGCCCTCCAAAAGAATCCTATAGCAGCCTCCTCTAGGGCACTCCTCCTACTGCCACTTTCTCTTTTCAGGGGGGGTGGAGGGACCTGCAGATCAGCCAGCCGGCTCGGCCCGGCCACCTCCTGGCTGAGACTTCCCTGTGTATGAAAAAGGGACATGGTTTTAGTTGTTGCTTCATCAATCACAATCCTAAATTAGTACTCCAAACTAACATCTAGTTAACATCATTGATTGGACAAGCAGAAATATTTAAAAGGAATGCTATACCTGGCTCAATCTGGGCTCCTCCACATGTGGCCTGGAAGGCCCAGGTTGGGCGTCAGAAGCCTCAGCCAGGGGGGAAGGAAGAGTGGAAGGAAGACTGGAGAGGGATGGCCTGGGTTCAGTCTGGCCTGCCAGAAAATGCAGCCTGTCGTAGTACAACATCCTGGGAACATAGATGTCATCTGCTGCTCCGGATCTCTGTGAATCCAGGACTTTCTTGCGCTCCCTTAGATATGTGCTCCTCAGGCCACCAATGAAGATCTTTAAATAGGTGATGTCTGCTGTGGGGATCACCTGCTTCACAATTTACAACAATTGCACCAGTGCTGCCTTCCTCTTTGCTTGGTTCTTGAAATAGGGATGGTTAATCTCCCACAGACAGGGCAGCTCCCTTAGCATCTCTAGGAATACTGACATGAAGTCATTATCTTTGAGTAGCATATCCATGTTCACTGCAAGACACAACACAAGACAAAGCCTAATGTCAGACAAAACTCTCCTAATCTTGTTACAATATAGGCCTCAATGTAGAAGCAGTATAGGCACAAGTTTGTCTCTTACCTTCGTTCTTACGATCGGCGCATCCAATGCTCCTTCCTCCGCTCACAGATCGTACGTAATACGCACGCGTGTTACGCTTTATACACACTGCGCATGCGTGTAACTCCGCCCGCCCCTGACGTTCTTTCTAGTCTATTCCCCGCCCCTTTTCGTTCGGCGCAGTGGGTGAAGAGCATGATGGCGGAGTTCGAGCAGGTGTGTGCTAATTATAGCAACAAGGAGGAGGAGGAAAGCCCGGATCCAGGCACGTCCCCATCCAGAAGGAGACATTTTAAGGCCACAAATATGTCCTTTGGGGAGATGTTGGAGATGGTCGACATCATGAGGAATATGCAAGTGAAGGCGCAAAAAACTGGTGATAACAACAATAACAACAATGGTAAGAACAGAGGGATAAGGAACAAACTGAAATCTTTCCAGTCTCACATTACATTAAATGGATAGATAATGTCCACATGTATATGTCCAAAGTGGAGAGATTGAATATCTCATTAACATATATAGGGTAAAGTCTCACTGTCATGTGAACATAAGGATTTCAAGGGTCCAGTTTGTCATGATAGGTCCACGAGCAGGGCTGCCTTCATCAAGAAGTGAAACCACATTCTAGTCCTGAGGAAAAGCAAAAAAGAGAGAGGCGCCTCTGGGTGCAGACTAAAAACAAAGTTTATTTCATAAAAAAGTAGTGATCATCAAACTCACATTTGGAAGGTCGTCAGTAGGCATAAAGTAGTGGTCAATACTGAGAAGAACATCATCCATCAAAGCGGTACCTCTCCTCACACACAGGCAGAGCCCCCTGCTAGGAGTTGATTCTGACTGTCTTGTACCTTTGATGGATGATGTTCTTCTCAGTATTGACCACTACTTTATGCCTACTGACGACCTTCCAAATGTGAGTTTGATGATCACTACTTTTTTATGAAATAAACTTTGTTTTTAGTCTGCACCCAGAGGCGCCTCTCTCTTTTTTGCTTGACATCATGAGGAAGTCTGACTATGACGGGAAGTATGGGCCTTACCCCCACCCCAACATCAGAAAGGCCAAAATCATTGCTAAAGTGGTCAAAAGCCTTCACAGGAATTTCGGGGTCCGAAGATCTAAAGATCAGCTCCGGAAGCGGTGGTCGGACCTGAAGTTGAGAGAGCCAGAGCAGTACCGAAAGATCCGGAGAGTGCTGCAAAAAAGTAAGTAGTTGTGCTGTGTTCCTATTCTTTCTGTCTTTATTCCATTCGTTCTGCTCCATATGCTTTTATTAATTGTAACGTTTAAAAGGGCAACTTTAATGTTCATGGGCCCATTTTTCGTTCGTATCAAACATTTTTCTTTCGGCCTCTAGAACACCATTGTTTAGGCCATATGCATTTTCCCACATTTTTTTTGGGCCTACTTGGATGCCAAATATTTGTTTGTGTAGATGGGTTTGTTACTAGAATGAAATGCAAACTAGATTGTGTGTAAGGAGAGGACACTGAGCAGCTGTTTTCACATCTGGACACTGGAGCACTAGTGTGGGACACAAGAACACCATTTTTATTAGGGGGGGCACACAGGTGCTCCAGTGTATACTATAGGGGGGTCTCCATCTGTGAAGCTTGTACTAAACAGGTAAAGTATTGCAGCTTGACAAAGGGCAATAAAAAAAATACATCTTGGAACTCGGCTAAAATAGACAATTGTACCCCACTTCCAAGCAATGTTTCCTATTTCTAGTTCTGCCATCAAATATCTGTGTGCTAATTATACCATTTTTGTTTTACATAGGGGAGAAAAGACTCGGAGGACACCCCTCATCCGAGGAGACCACAGACCCCCCACCTCTGGAAGAAGGGGAAATAACACCAACACAAGCAGAGCAGGAGGAAGAAGACGACGTGGTGGAGATTGGCACCACAACAGGTGAGTGTCTGCGACCACAGACTCAGGTAAAAGAGATGGATGCTGGCAGATTTTTGAGACCTTTTTTTTAATTTATCTCTTTTTAGGTGATCGTGATGTGAGGGATAGAGAACGCTTTACTTCTGAAAGTGCCCAGATCCTGATCGGGGAGATCATGGGGTGTAATGCCGAACTGCAAAACATCCAGCAAAAAATCCATGATGTTATTAAAAAAAATAATAACATCATTGATGTTTTGGGGCGAATTTAAAACCCCACAAAATCACTTTTTGTATTGTGGTTCAATCTTTTAAATATTTTTGCAATGTTTTGAAAAGCCAAATTTGGAGGATGCACACAGTGTGCCAACATGTGCTATCTGCCATCACGGGAGATCAATGGACGCGTTTTGGGGGTGCAACCCCTTCCTCAATTATAAAGTCGCGTTGAGGAAGGGCTTGCTCCCCCAAAACACGTCCCTTGATCCCCCATGATGGCAGATAGCACATGTTGACATTCGTAAATTGGTGTGCATCTTCCAAATTTGACTTTTCCAGGGGTGATTTCCCCCCATCTGAATGCTATATTAAACACAGTTCCTAAATACTGATGTCTGATATAGCCTTCAGGTTTTACCTAATGTGAACTTTGTAAGTTCAAGTTTTTTGGCTTTCTTGTTGGTTTTACACAGGCCTGTTTTATCTGAAATGGATATTTCGAATTTTGATAATGCTACTGCAAAAATTGTTATACAACAAACATGTTGGTTTGTTTTAAAAACCTTTGGTAAATGCACATGTTATTGTGCAGGTATAAAAAAGTTGGTTACTCAAGAATGTGTGGATTATTGTCTCAACACTACAACACTTTTGGGGTGATGTAATAGCTGTTTTATGCAAAAATGGGGGTTATTTCCTAAGGGCAAATCCACTTTGCACTACAAGTGCAGGTTCAGTGCAGTTGCAAGTGCACTTGTAGTGAAATGTGTTTTTGCATTTAGGAAATACCAGCCAACAGTGCTTTGTATAAGGTTACCCAATCACGACATTTTCTGCACTCAAAACATTTCTGTCAGGGTCAGCTAAAACAAACACAAGCAGTAAATGTCCACAAAGAATTTCTTTTTTTTTTTTATTTCAAAAAGCCTTCACATATTGTCTGGCATATTGATAGCCCCCCTACCCGCAAAGAACTCCAGGTATCGTAACCGGACATCACGGGCACTCAGGGAGGGCAAGCCAGGATGGCCACTTTCAAGCGCCGTCAGTGTTGTTGGATTTTGGATTCCGGCCTCAGGCCCAACTGAGCCAGCATAGTTGGCAGAATGTTTTCTTAAAAAATTATGGAGAACACAGCACGCAAGTATTATATGGTTCAGTTTATACTCCGCCATATGGATGGGTGTCAGAAATAGTCGGAACCGGCTGGCCAGGATTCCAAATGTGTTCTCCACCACTCTTCGAGCTCTGGCCAGCCGGTAATTAAAAACCCTCTGTTCTGGGGTGAGGGTCCTCATCGGGAATGGCCGCATCAGGTGGTCCCCCAGCGCAAACGCTTCATCAGCAACGAACACAAATGGGAGACCTTCAACATTGTCCTCTGGAGCTGGCAAGTCCAAGCTGCCATTCTGGAGACGCCTGTAGAACTCTGTCTGGGCGATGACTCCACCATCGGACATCCGGCCATTCTTCCCCACGTCCACATACAAGAATTCTTAATTAGCCGACACCACCGCCAACATCATTATACTATTAAACCCCTTGTAATTATAATAGTACGACCCCGAGTTGGGTGGTGGGACGATGTGGTCGTGTTTCCCATCAATTGCCCCTCCGCAGTTAGGAAAGTCCCACCGCTGGGCAAAGTGGGAGGCCACAGTCTGCCATTCCTGTGGCGTGTAAGGAAACTGTTGAGGAAAAAACAATAAACATTACTATTTTTTCACAGAAACATGGCAAGCAGATTATACACAAACATTATGGGGCAACCTCCAGATAGCATTTATTAAGGGGAATTAAACAACGCCAAAGTATAAGGTACACCTATCATATTCCCCCTCCCCCCTCTCATGGGCCATTTCTAACATTATAGGGGGGGAACTCTTGGACAGGTAACCCTTTTCACTTCATTGAGAGATGAAGGCCTAAATACAGGGTATTACTTGGAACAGCCCCTCCTTAGTTACACTATTGGCAGCCCACTGGACAGGTAAGAAGTGTCATAATACAAAGATATAAATACACACTGTACACATTTGAGGACATTTGGACATTCTGCTATTACCTATCAAGATAATAATAGGATACAAAAACTTTAAACAGTACCATTGTAAAGTATACAGGCAGGCCCTTGCACTACATGCTTTGGGGAATTCATCCATAAATCTGACCAGTAAAGAGATGGGTATAGTGTGTATGGGTTTGTCAGCAGATAGATGATTGAGGATACATAGAGAATTGGGATCAGCTGACCTAGCAGTTGGGGGAGGGAGGGTTACTAAAAATTATTTGGGGACACCACAAAAAAAAGCCTCTGGCACTCTGCCTGAATTAAAATCAAAAATAACATTACCAAACATTTTAGGGGGTGTTTGGGGTAAAGCACTACTATGGAGCTGAAAAAATACATTGTTAAGTGACTACATGAGGTGAATATAGGGCAGGAGACACCATGCTGGGGAGGTTAGTGAAGGGCAAATATGTATGAAGGACCTAAAATAATAATTACATAAAAATCCAGCATGCATGAGGACAATGGGGACATTCACAGCATATTCCAATCATGGTAATTAGGGAATGAGGAAAGAAATACAATATATTATCAAACATTCAATACAATAAAATGTGATATAAAAGGATAAAAATCTTACCTTCATATACTCCTTCTGAAGGACCTGTATGATGGCAGAACAGGTCTCTGGGATAATGATCCCCAGAGCCTGGGGGGAGATGCCTGTCGAGAACTTGAGGTCCTGCAGGCTTCTCCCTGTGGCCAAATACCGCAAGGTAGCGACCAACCTCTGCTCCGGAGTGATGGCTTGCCTCATGCAGGTATCCTGCCTGCTGATATAGGGGGTCAGCGAAGCCAAACGGTGAAACACGGGGTCCGTCATCCGGAGAAAGTTCCTGAAATCATCAGGATTATTCTCACGGATCTCACGGAGCAAAGGCATATGACAGAACTGGTCACGCTGAAGCAACCAATTCTTGGTCCATGAACTCCTCCCCACCCTGTTCATGGACTGGACTTGTGTCAAGGTCAGGACCCCAACACCAAGCCCCCGCACAGCACGAACTCTACGAGGAGTACGCATACGAAACATGGCTAGAAAACGGTCGGCTGCTCAGAACGAAGTAACAGAACGCACTGAAGAATAGCAAGGCCTGTGAAGAGCGACCTGAAAAACAGCAACGAGCAGTCAAGATCACACAGAAAACTCTGATACGAACTGACTGCACGCACTGAAGAGCAGATACAAACCCACAAGCACAAACTGAACGGCAGAAAACGTTCTGAAAGCCACAAGTCTGAAAAAGCGCGAATCGTCTCTCACCAAACTTTTACTAACACGAGATTAGCAAAAGGAGCCCAAAGGGTGCCGCGCTTGGTTCTGAACCGGCCTTTTCTAGTCTCGTCGTAAGTGGTGTACGTGACCGCGTGGTTGTTGATCGGAAATTCCAACAACTTTGTGCGACCGTGTGTAGGCAAAACAAGTTTGAGCCAACATCCGTCAGAACAAATCCTAGGATTTTGTTGTCGGAATGTCCGAACAAAGTCCGACCGTGTGTACGCCCTATTAGTGTGGTAGGGCAGTTAGTGTTAGCCCCCTTTAGGACTAGGGTACCCCCCTAGCCCCCCCATATAAAGTTTTAACCCCTTGATCACCCCCTGTTGCCAGTGTCGCTAAGCGATCATTTTTCTGATCGCTGTATTAGTGTCACTGGTGACGCTAGTTAGGGAGGTAAATATTTAGGTTCGCCGTCAGCGTTTTATAGCGTCAGGGACCCCCATATACTAGTTAATAAATGTTTTTTGTTTTTTTTTAACTTTGAGAATTTTTATTAGATTTTCAGGTTATACAAGATACAGTGTAGTGGAATACAAAGTAGTTGTACACAAAAGAAAGGAATACAGATTTACATGGAGCAAATAAAAAAAAAAGAAAAAGAGAAAAGTAAAATTGAGTATTCTTGGTTCATTACATCAACAGTTGAGAACATATGGAATGTCATGGTTCCTCATAAAACCGTTTGAGTATTCGGCATTGGAGGGAGAAGCCTGTCACCCCATTTGGGAACATTCTGTGAGCAGGCTTGCCAGTTTTTCTCTGAGGAACTGTGTTAGCGACCCAGAAGGCGGTCATTTGAAGCAGATCATGTAGTATAATTAATACTTTTGTTTCGGAACCAAGTAATATTAGCTCTAACCTTTCCTAGTATGTATTATCTGAAATACAAATTGCTGGTACTAAATCTGAACAATAACCATAACCATAGTACGTCTTCACATTTATAGCTCTAGCCATAAATCCCTTAGTGAAAAAACAAATAAATATCTGCGCTAACTGAAAAAAACACCAAAAGCGGCTAGCATAGTTTGTAGATTTCATCAAACATAAGTATAAAAGTCCAAATGCAGCGCTTAAATGAAATGAAATAAATGTCCAAATGATGATGATAGTTTATAGAAATCAATCAGCAACAAAAGATGATATGAAACCTCCACCAAACTTCAGTGTGTAAAAGGAAAGCACACCACACCCACGTGCTATCAGTCTGCTTACCAGAAAGATATAAAAGATAGGCGATGTACTCATATAATGCAGAGGGTCAACAGCAAATCCAAATGGCACACTCCATCATGGGCAGGCACAGCATGGAAACAATCAGGTCACCACATATCAGAAGGCTCAGGACTCGCATTAAAGATGGACAAATTGGTGCAGTCATCAGCAGGAACAAACCAGCAAAAAGAAAGCAACAATAGTGAAGCCCGTAAGGTAAAACAGTCGTAGTTTATTGTAGTCTACTTACAGGTATGAAGTAAAAATCATCACAGAAAAACAGGAACAATCCGCGGTTCTCAGCGTACTTGCATCGACCAGCCTGACATGTTTCATCCTAGGTGGATATCATATCATCTGATGATATCCACCTAGGATGAAACATGTCAGGCTGGTGGAGCCTACGACGTCACCACGTCCGTTCTCGTGTTGGGCTGTATACGAACTTAGGAAGCGGAGGCAGCAGACGGAGACGCCGACTCTTGTTGATTGTACGGTTCATGCTGTTCACTTCACCGATGTTTTGTAAGTGCAATTCCTTTTAATAAATCGACTGTGCAGACTGTATCACGCTATGGATTGTCCTCTTGTTTTTCATTCCTGAGATATCATCTGTCGCTTATGGGTACCTTATGCTGAGGTTGTGGGGAGCCCCAAATTCCCTGTGCCGTTTATGACTGCTGTAATAGCAGTCATCGGGATCTGGTAAGCACATCTGATATTCCACCTTGGGTGTGAGGAACCATAGAAGATTTCCCCATCTGCATCTTCATCTTCTTTTTGGCACTTTCTGTCACTTTTCTTTTTCATCACGGATTCCCTTTCTTGGCTTTTTTGGACTTTAATAATTCACTTATCCATGTATATGTATTTTTATTTTACAATTAATCAACACCAATTTTTGGATATCAGTGTATGATTTTGCTTATATTTATCTCACATTGGTTTTTATTTGTTATTAGTGTATAATTTTGCATATACTTTTACGGTTATTCATTTCAAATTTATTAATTCATTTTAGTAGTTTGTTCAATCATGTTTTAGCGCCGCATCTTTTTTGTATTATTTTCTATGATGAGATTTGGAGACTAGATCTTGGTGCAGGCTGCTTTGGTTTCACAACACTTTTTATTCTTAACCTTGAGCGCAGCTTTTAATATTCTGTTTTTTCCATTACAAAATTTATAGCATAAGGATATGCCTTTAATACTGGGATTGTGTTTGTTCAGCAGAAAATTCCAAATGGAAAGTGGTATTTTCGTATTTGGGAGTGGATGTTTTTGTTTGTAGTGATTAATTTGCAGAATCATAAGATTGTCTAGGGTAGTTGGGTTCACTATCTTCCCTAGAGAAGTGGAGGCCTTTTTGTTTCCAGTGGTGTGTGGAAAAATTTTGTATAAGGAATTCATAGGTCGTTAGGGGTATGTTAAGTTGGAAGAGTGTTTCATTAGGGAATTGCTTTCTGATCAATAATGACCAGGCTGTGAGTGTTGCTTGTATGGTAGGGTAGGGTGGTGTAAATGGTTTGTGATGAATAGTAGAGGCCATGAGCAGTGCCATTAGGTCATGTCCCGGGGTGATGGCACGTTCAATGTGAGTCCATAGATTATCCTCTTGGCAAGAGAACCAATATTTCACCTGGTCCAGTAAAGACGCTTGATAATACGCATGGGCGTTGGGTAGTCCTCCTCCTAGTGTCTTAGGTTTATAAAGAGTGGCTAGGGCTACCCTGGGTTTTTTGTTTAGCCAGATAAATTTATTCAGGCTTGAGGCTAAGTCAGTAAAGAATTTTGTGGGGATGGGAATTGGGAGAGTTCTAAAGAGGTAGAGCAATTTGGGGAGTGTTTGCATTTGGTAAGCTGCAATGCGTCCCACCCATGTTAAGTGAATCTTTGATAATTGAGTGAATTCTTTCTGTATTTGTGATAGAAGGGGTAGATAATTGGCGGTGTACAGATTAGAGGTAAGATGGGTCAGTTGTATACCCAGATATGTAATAGAAGGTAGATCCCAGGTGCAAGGGAATATCTCTTTAAGTTTGGATATATTTTTTGTGGAGAGGTTTAAAGGGAGGGCGAAGCATTTAGTGGTGTTGATCTTATGGTAAGTCATGCTTCCAAATTCATGTAGGATTTTTTTAACTGTGGGTAAGGAAGATTCAGGCTTAGATAGTGTTAGTATGACATCGTCTGCCAGATTTTGTGGGTCTTCTGTCCTACTGTGAGACCGTGGATGTCAGTATTGTTCCTTATAAGTTCTGCTAGCGGTTCAATAGCTAGAGAAAATACAATTGGGGAAAGTGGACATCCTTGGCGCGTACCGTTGGCCAGGCTGAAGGGGTCGGATAGCATGCCTGAGGTATACACTTTGGCTGTGGGGTTAGAATATAGGGCCATTATGGCCGTGTGAACAAATCCTTGTAGACCGAATTTAGTTAGTGTTTTAGATAGGTAGTTCCAGTGCACCCTATCAAATGCCTTTTCTGCATCTAAGGCTACAAATATACTGGGAGTGCGAGTTATTGCAGCGTGTCTTATTAGATTTATCATCCTTCTGGTACTATCTGGGGCTTGTCTGCCTTTAACAAATCCCACCTGTTCCAGTCCTACGAGGGTAGGGGTGATATCCAGTAATCTATTGGCGATTGCTTTGGCATATATTTTGAGATCTGAGTTTAATAGGGAAATGGGTCTAAAGTTTTGGGGATGGGAGGGGTCTTTTCCTGTTTTTGGTATAGTTACAATTATGGCCTGTAACATTTCTTTCGGGAAGCTACCTGATTCTGCTGCTTTATTAAAAATTTCTACTAATCTAGGTATCAGAAGGGGGGAAAATGCTTGATAATATTCAGCTGAGAAACCATCTGATCCGGGGGATTTATTTTTTGGGAGGCGTTTGATCACAGCTTCAATTTCAGCTTCAGTGAACGGCCTGTTCAAAGTATGTAGTGTGTTCGCATCTATCGCGGGAAGATTCATTCTCTGGAGAAAATTTGTGATATCTGTATCTGTGGGCTGATAAATGTTCTTATCCTGGTTAAGATTGTATAGAGAGTCGTAGTAGTCTTTGAAGGCGTTTGCTATATCTTTGGGGTTGGTATAAATTCTATTGTTCCCATGGTGTTTAATCTCTGAGATATTTGCCCTGGTTTGACGTTTTTTAATTTGTGAGGCTAAAAGTTTGCTCGCTTTGTTACTCTGGGAGTAGTATGAGAGTTTAAGCCTTTTAAAGTATAAATCGTAATCATGTTGTAGTGTTTGTTTGAGTTCTTCTCTGCAGGTGTTTAGTTGGAGGAGTAGGGAGTGGTTGGGCGATTGTTTGTGTCTGGTTTCCAGATCCGAGATGTTGTTATGTAGTCATTCTATGTGCCGCATTTTTTTCCTTTTCTCTCTAGCAGCTATTTGTATAAGCACCCCTCTAGAGAAGGCCTTGTGTGCGCACCATACTGTACTAGGGCGGGTCCCCCGGTATTCATTTAATGTAAAATATTCCTCTAATTTTGTTTGCATTTCCTCCCTAATTTGGGGTAGAGAAAGAAGATAAGTGTTGTTACGCCATAGGGGAGCGAGGTTGGCTTTGCGGGTATCCATAATGTCTATTGTAATGGGGGCATGGTCAGACCAGGTGATATTGTGGATATTCGCTTTGACCACATTTTGTAAGGTGAACTTATCTGTAAGAAAGAAATCAATTCTGGAGTAACTTTTATGTAGTGGTGAGAAGTATGTATAGTCCCTCTCTGTGGTGTGGAGGCACCGCCATGGGTCGTATAGCTCTTCTGATAGACAGTAGTGGCCCAGGGATGGCATGCGTCTCTGCCCCACAGAGGAGGAGTCCATTTTGTTATTCATGAGTACATTGAAATCTCCACATATCAATAATTTGCCTTTTCGCAAACATTTAGCCTTTTTTAAGGTTTTGTGTATGAGTCTCATTGGTCTTTTCGTGGGAGCATATATATTTACCAACGTGTATGTATCGTTATTGATTTCAACAATCAAGATAATATACCTACCAAGGCAATCAGTGTATTGCTCTAGAAGTTTAAAAGTGACAGAGTCCTTAATGGCAATTAATACCCCATTGCGTTTGCAAGAGTTATTTGCTGTAAAAATGTGTGGGAACCTGATGTGGGTGCATTTAGGCATGCTTAGTTCTGAAAAGTGTGTTTCCTGCACACAGAGAATGTCGCAGTTATCCTGCAGGGCTGTGTTCCACATCATTCTGCGTTTAAATGGGCTGTTGAGTCCTCTAGTATTGAGAGACATTAGTCTAAGAGACATTCATTTTATTGGTGGTGCTTAGGAGCCATCTAATGGTGTAAGTCGTTGTTTGCAGTAAGAGAGATATAGCCTCTAGGGCAGTGGAAAGGGGTTGTCTGCTTGATGTACCTGTAAGTGGAAAGCTCCAGTAAGATGAAGAAGTAATAGAACTGAGAGAACTGGAATTGAAAACAATAGAACAGTCAACAATAACTGGGTGAATTCGGGAATATCCCAGAATACCGAGTGGGGTATAGTCATGTATGTATCTTCCGGTACAGCCGTACATCCGGTGCTACTTGTATTAGCTTTAGTGAAGCTTGGTGTTTAGGGTGATGCCGCAAGGTGGGTTCGCCAAAAGTATGGGCGTGTAGATTTCTGTTCATGTAGGCGGAGAAAGACGGTCATCCATCGTATTTCCCTCTGTAGTTGCGGTGCATATTAGAACCTGCTTTGGAGGTCCCCGGGCCTTTTCCCTCTGAGTTGTTCTCGGTAGGGAGAATTCTCCACTTGCTCAGCAATTCCAGGCCTTTTTCTAAGGATGAGATGGTGTAAGATTCGTTGCCCCGAGTAATGAATAGTTTGGCTGGGAAGCCCCATCGATACAATATCTTGTGATTCCGTAGAGATTTAGTAATCGGGATCAGGTTGTTCCTGGCTGACATGGTGGCTTGTGAGAGGTCAGCATATAGGGTTATCCCCGCGTATGGGTCCGGGAGGGCGTTGTTTTGCCTAGAAAATCTCATGAGTTGGTCCTTTATATGGAAAAAGTGGATCCTAGCAATGACATCTCTAGGAATTCTCTCTGGGAGGTGCGGGGGCTTGTGCAGCCTGTGGGCTCTATCAATGATGACATCTGCTGGTGATAGGGATGGCAGAGTTTTCATCATAAGTTGTTGAAGGAATGAGCTTAAGTCAGCTGGTTTCACAGATTCGGGGATCCCCCTAAATTTCACGTTGTTTCTTCGTGAACGGTCCTCGAGGTCAGCGACCTTTAACCTGAGGGCTTTAAGCTCATCCTCCAGATCCACGTGCGCATCCACTAGCTCATTATGAGCTGCTGAGAAATCATCCATTTTAGTTTCTACATAATCCAGCCTGTTACCTAGTGCAGTCATTTCCTTATGTGTGGAGCGTATTACATTAGTGATGTCTTGTTGTATGGCCCCCCTTAATGTGAGAATCATCTCTTTCATGGTGACATCTGTCAGGGGCAGACCTGAGGTGGGGAGAGCATCCAGCTTCTGACTGTACTCATTAGTGTGTTCCATGTCACTTTCCTCATTGACCTGTACAGCATCAGAGTCATCTGGGGAGTTTAGCTTTCTCTTTTGCTTAATGGGGCTGTTTGAGGCTGAGTGTGGAGGGTTCAGTGCAGTGTTAGTGGCTCACTGGCTGCAGATTCTGCCGCTCTGCTGTGAGGAGATGTCGCGCCGGCGCCATCTTGTGACAGGCTAGCTGGGACCGTCGTATAAAAGTCGGTCAGCTTCCGAGGCGGCTCTCTCTCCTTTCGTTTAGCCATTAGTGCGGCTCGGTTCCCTGCTGTTTCCGCCGTTCGTGTGGCTGTTATTAGCTCACTATCAGCCGCTGTTAGTAGCTTCTGAGCACTCGGTGTGACGGAGCTCTCTCCTCACTGCTCCATCAGCTCCGGCCGCCGGCTCCGCCCCCTAATAAATGTTTTAACCCCTTGATTGCCCCCTAGTTAACCCTTTCACAAGTGATCACCGTATAACCGTTACGGGTGACGCTGGTTAGTTCGTTTATTTTTTATAGTGTCAGGGCACCCGCCGTTTATTACCGAATAAAGGTTTAGCCCCCTGATCGCCCGGCGGTGATATGCGTCGCCCCAGGCAGCGTCAGATTAGCGCCAGTACCGCTAACACCCACGAACGCAGCATACGCCTCCCTTAGTGGTATAGTATCTGAACGGATCAATATCTGATCCGATCAGATCTATACTAGCGTCCCCAGCAGTTTAGGGTTCCCAAAAACGCAGTGTTAGCGGGATCAGCCCAGATACCTGCTAGCACCTGCGTTTTGCCCCTCTGCCCGGCCCAGCCCACCCAAGTGCAGTATCGATCGATCACTGACACTTACAAAACACTAGACGCATAACTGCAGCGCTCGCAGAGTCAGGCCTGATCCCTGCGATCGCTAATGCCGCGTACACACGGTCGTACTTTTCGTCTACAAAAGTCCAACGGACGCTGACGGACTAAAGCTGGCTGGTAATCCGATCGTGTGTGGGCTTCTCCGGACTTTCAACGTACTTTTTTAGCCTCAAATCCGACGTACTTTAGATTTGAAACATGCTTTAAATTTTTACTTCGTAACTACGACGGACCCCGAAATCCGCTCGTCTGTGTGCTAGTCCGACGGACAAAAAGCCACGCTAGGGCACCTATTGGCTACTGGCTATGAACTTCCTTATTTTAGTCCGGTGTACGTCATCACGTACGAATCCGTCAGACTTTTGTGTGGTCGTGTGTAGGCAAGTCCGTTCGTTAGAAAGTCTGCCGCAAGTCCGCCGAAAGTCTGCCGGAAGTCTGCCGGAAGTCTGTCGGACAGGCTGTCTGACTTTTGTAGACGAAAAGTCCGACCGTGTGTACGCGGCATAACAGTTTTTTTGGTAGCGTTTTGGTGAACTGGCAAGCGCCAGCTGCCTAGTACACCCCGGTCGTAGTCAAACCAGCACTGCAGTAACACTTAGTGACGTGGCGAGTCCGATAAGTGCAGTTCAAGCTGGTGAGGTGGCAAGCACAAGTAGTGTCCCACTGCCACCAAGAAGAAGACAAACACAGGCCCGTCATGCCCATAATGCCCTTCCTGCTGCATTCACCAATCCTAATTGGGAACCCACCACTTCTGCAGCGCCCGTACTTCCCCCATTCACATCCCCAACCAAATGCAGTCGGCTGCATGAGAGGCATTTTCTTTATGTCCTCCTGAGTACCCCTACCCAACGAACCCCCCAAAAAAGATGTCGTGTCTGCAGCAGGTGCGGATATAGGCATGACACCTGCTATTATTGTCCCTCCTGTCCTGACAATCCTGGTCTTTGCATTGGTGAATGTTTTGAACGCTACCATTCACTAGTTTAGTATTAGCGTAGGGTACAGCACTGCACAGACTAGGCACACTTTCACAGGGTCTCCCAAGATGCCATTGCATTTTGAGAGACCCGAACCTGGAACCGGTTACAGTTATTAAAGTTACAGTTACAAAAAAAAGTGTAAAAAAAAAAATAAAAACATAAAAAAAAAATAGTTGTTTTATCGTTCTCTCTCTCTCTATTCTCTCTCTATTGTTCTGCTCTTTTTTACTGTATTCTATTCTGCAATGTTTTATTGTTATTATGTTTTATCATGTTTGCTTTTCAGGTATGCAATTTTTTATACTTTACTGTTTACTGTGCTTTATTGTTAACCATTTTTTTGTCTTCAGGTACGCCATTCATGACTTTGAGTGGTTATACCAGAATGATGCCTGCAGGTTTAAGTATCATCTTGGTATCATTCTTTTCAGCCAGCGGTCGGCTTTCATGTAAAAGCAATCCTAGCGGCTAATTAGCCTCTAGACTGCTTTTACAAGCAGTGGGAGGGAATTCCCCCACCGTCTTCCGTGTTTTTCTCTGGCTCTCCTGTCTCAACAGGGAACCTGAGAATGCAGCCAGTGATTCAGCCAGCTGACCATAGAGCTGATCAGAGACCAGAGTGGCTCCAAACATCTCTATGGCTTAAGAAACCGGAAGCTACGAGCATTTTATGACTTAGATTTCGCCGGATGTAAACAGCGCCATTGGGAAATTGGGAAAGCATTTTATAACACCAGATGGTCAGATGCTTTGAGGGCAGAGGAGAGATCTAGGATCTAATAGACCCCAATTTTTTCAAAAAAGAGTACCTGTCACTACCTATTGCTATCATAGGGGATATTTACATTCCCTGAGATAACAATAAAAATGATTAAAAAAAAATGAAAGCAACAGTTTAAAAATAAGATAAAAAAGAAGAAAAATAAGAAAAAAGCACCCCTGTCCCCCCCCTGCTCTCGCTCTAAGGCGAACGCAAGCGTCGGTCTGGCGTCAAATGTAAACAGCAATTGCACCATGCATGTGAGGTATCACCGCAAAGGTCAGATCGAGGGCAGTAATTTTAGCAGTAGACCTCCTCTGTAATTCTAAAGTAACCTGTAAAGGCTTTTAAAGGCTTTTGTATTTATTTTGTTGCCACTGCACGTTTGTGCGAAATTTTAAAGCATGTCATGTTTGGTATCCATGTACTTGGCCTAAGATCATCTTTTTTATTTCATCAAACATTTGGGCAATATAGTGTGTTTTAGTGCATTAAAATTTTAAAAAAAGTGTGTTTTTTCCCCAAAAAAATGCGTTTGAAAAATCGCTGCGCAAATACTGTGTGAAAAAAAAAAATGAAACACCCACCATTTTAATCTGTAGGGCATTTGCTTTAAAAATATATATAATGTTTGGGCGTTCAAAGTCATTTTCTTGCAAATAAAAATTTTTTTTTCAATGTAAACAAAAAGTGTCAGAAAGGGCTTTGTCTTCAAGTGGTTAGAAGAGTGGGTGATGTGTGACATAAGCTTCTAAATGTTGTGCATAAAATGCCAGGACAGTTCAAAACCCCCCAAATGACCCCATTTTGGAAAGTAGACACCCCAAGCTATTTGCTGAGAGGCATGTCGAGTCCATGGAATATTTTATATTGTGACACAAGTTGTGGGAAAGAGACAATTTTTTTTTTTGCACAAAGTTGTCACTAAATGATATATTGCTCAAACATGCCATGGGAATATGTGAAATTACACCCCAAAATACATTCTGTTGCTTCTCCTGAGTACGGGGATACCACATGTGTGAGACTTTTTGTGAGCCTAGCCGCGTACAGGACCCCGAAAACCAAGCACTGCCTTCAGGCTAAGGGCGTAAATTTTTGATTTCACTCTTCACTGCCTTTCACAGTTTCGGAGGCCATGGAATGCCCAGGTGGCACAACCCCCCCCCCCCCCCCCCAAATGACCCCATTTTGGAAAGTAGACATCCCAAGCTATTTGCTGAGAGGTATAGTGAGTATTTTGCAGACCTCACTTTTTGTCACAAAGTTTTGAAATTTGAAAAAAGAAAAAAAAAAACATTTTTTCTTGTCTTTCTTCATTTTCAAAAACAAATGAGAGCTGCAAAATACTCACCATGCCTCTCAGCAAATAGCTTGGGGTGTCTACTTTCCAAAATGGGGTCATTTGGCGGGGGGGGGGGGTTGTGTCACCTGGGCATTCCATGGCCTCCGAAACTGTGATAGAGTAAAAACAAAAATTTACACCCTTAGAAATCCTGAAGGCGGTGATTGGTTTTCGGGGCCCCGTACGCGGCTAGGCTCCCAAAAAGTCCCACACATGTGGTATCGCCGTACTCAGGAGAAGCAGCTAAATGTATTTTGGGGTGCAATTCCACATATGCCCATGGCTTGTGTGAGCAATATATCATTTAGTGACAACTTTTTGTAATTTTTTTTTTTTTTGTCATCATTCAGTCACTTGGGACAAAAAAAAATAATATTCAATGGGCTCAACATGCCTCTCAGCAATTTCCTTGGGGTGTCTACTTTCCAAAATGGGGTCATTTGGGGGGGGTTTGTACCGCCCTGCCATTTTAGCACCTCAAGAAATGACATAGGCAGTCATAAACTAAAAGCTGTGTAAATTCCAGAAAATGTACCCTAGTTTGTAGACGCTATAACTTTTGCGCAAACCAATAAATATACGCTTATTGACATTTTTTTTACTAAAGACATGTGGCCGAATACATTTTGGCCTAAATGTATGACTAAAATTGAGTTTATTGGATTTTTTTTATAACAAAAAGTAGAAAATATCATTTTTTTTTCAAAATTTTTGGTCTTTTTCAGTTTATAGCTCAAAAAATAAAAACCGCAGAGGTGATCAAATACCATCAAAAGAAAGCTCTATTTGTGGGAAGAAAAGGACGCAAATTTAGTTTGGGTACAGCATTGCATGACTGCGCAATTAGCAGTTAAAGCGACGCAGTGCCAAATTGTAAAAAGTGCTGTGGTCAGGCAGGGGGTAAATCCTTCCGGGGCTGAAGTGGTTAAGCAATGAGATCAAAAAGTAGAAGGTCAGCAGATGCTTCCAAACGATGTTTGCATCGTCAGACAGGAACAATATACACACAACATTGACAGCATGCACAACATTGACAGCATGGCCACATAAACCCACTTTTGATTGAAAAAATGCACAAGAATTTCAGCAAATATCCCTAGTTGGGCATTTGTTAATAGGCACAATATCATTCCGTCTCCCCCACACAACAAAAAACCTGGCCTTCTCAGGCCAAATGAACCCCCCCTACTGCAGCCCTTTATATAAGATAGGTTGTATTGTTAGCACACTGACACATGCCCAATAGAAGTAGCACGCCCACCAGTATCTTTCAATCTATCTCTTCATGTATGTCTAAAGTGATTGCACCTGATGGGCAGGAACACATAATAATGTGCAACTGTGTTAGCCCTTGGCTATGTGCATCAAATCTCCAACTACAGGCCAAAGATCAAAGTCCATTTGCATGCACATAAACAAAGCAACAGTTTTCTAAGCATATGTACCTGTGCAGTGTAACGCCTACAATTTTACATGTCCAAGTCCCTGGGCATGATTAGTGCTAACAAACATTAACATAAGTCCCTGGCGGCAATGAGCTTCCAATCTAAAGTCCAAAAGTAACTTTCCTACATTAGGGACTATTTTGACAGGAGACAAATAAAATGCCAGCATGTCTTTGGATTATGGTGAGAAACCCACAAAGGGAGAACATATAAACTTCAACACAAGCATTAGCATGTTGGGGAATTGAACCAGCAACCCCAGTGCTGCTAGAAAGAATTGTTACCCACTTAGCCTCCAGGCAGCCTCACACGTGTTCTCTGCATCTCTGTGATGTGAACCAGCCCTAAGTCCATAGCCATACTCAGTGTCACAAGCAATATATTGGCCTAAGTATTGGGATGCCTGCTTTTAAACGCACATGAACTGTAATGGCATCCCAGTATTAGTATTGGGTTCAAAACTCATTTGGTCCACCCTTTGCAGCTATAACTGCTTCAACTCTTCTGGGAAGGCTGTCCACAAGATTTAGGAGTGTGTCTATGGGAATATTTGACCATTCTTCAAAGTGCATTTGTGAGGTCTGGCACTGATGTTGGATGAGAAGGCCTGACCTACAGTCTCTGCTCTAATTCATCCCCAAGGTGTTCTGTTGTGTTGAGGTCAGGACTCTGTCCAGGCCAGTCAAGTTCCTCCACCCCAAAATCACTCATCCATGTCTTTACGGACCTTGCTTTGTGCACTGGTTCAAATGATTTGGTGGAGGGGGGATTATGATGTGACAGCGAAATTTGGCTATACGCAGAGCACACAGCCAAATCTCCTGTTTCTAATAATACCAATTTTGTCTAATGATATAAATGCACCTTACCTTTTGATCGTATGCCATCCTCTGGTGTGTGCCCCATCCCCCACAAAAAGACATCAGCTCCTTCTTGCATTCTCATCCCAGCAGGACTGAATGCCACAGCCCTCAGTCTGCCTCTTTTATTCAAAGACAACAAAAGTATTCACAAACAGGACGCCCTGGCCCCAACAGCCAATTGCTTCCTTCACAGGTTATGACCTCACAGGATATGAGTTTATACAACAACCAATGACTACCGTTCCTGCTGATGGGAGCTTATCTGCAGGTGTACGTCATGGCACCCCAAATATGTTGATCAGGCATACCGGGGTGACAAGAGCAAACAACCGCTAAACTGATAATGTCTTTGCAGAGCGAACACACCCCCACCAGACGATCGTTCTGTGCATTGCACAGGGGCCCTTTGCTGGTGCACATGTCTTCTCTCCGCAAACACCTCTCTCCAAACACCAGGAAGTTTTCCACTACCTAACAGGTCCCAACCAGTGTCAGTCTGCCCCAGTCAGCTCTTTAGAGCGGGCTGCGAGAGAACAGACACTGGGAGACTCTTATGACAATAATCAAAGAATAAGTCAAAGAATAAGAAACCGCGCTAAAAAATGATACAGGAGTCCAATATTACAGTCCTATAATCATGAATGCATAGTCCCAATGTCAATCCGGGTCAGAATTTTCTCCAAGCAAAATAGTGATGGATAAACAAAATCAGCAAAAACACTCCAACTTCAGTTGTGCTTACCAGAAGTAAGTTTATAAGGGCGAGTGGCTTAAACCCAGCCTGGGCCTTTAGATGTATACTCCAGATGGAACAGGAGGGGCGCCCTCATCCCGTGTATTCGTAGATATAGTGCAAAAAATATATAAAAATATATATAGTGTAATATTGTTTTGACATATACCACACCAAACAAAAAGGGGGTGACCACCCACAAAAACCTTAAATCACGTGTGATCATAAATCATATGCTAAATAGCTAGGCCAGTGGGGTGAGTGTCATGCAATCATGCACACACAAGTGAAAAAAATATTATATAGGAGATCAAAAGATGAATAAAAAAGAATGTGAAAGCTTACAACGACTTCCAAATCTGCTTACCAGATATAGGGTAAGTAGTCGGCATAAAGGATACTCCAGGTGAAAAAAACTTATAGAAATGTATAGAAAAATAGAGAAACTTATGTCAAGTGAAAGACACAATAGTGATACAAGCTGCTTACCAGAGGGCTAACCCTCATATGCAGGTATGTGGAAACACAAGAACCGCCACCAGAGGATAAATAAGGCAAACCTTTAGGGTTGTCCCCTTACCAGACAGGAAGGACACATAAGGCAGATGTAATAGGTTCACAACATCACTTCCAACCGAAATGGTATGTCACGTCTTGTCCTCTCCGTCCAAGCTCAGCGGCATATAAGTAATGGAGAGCCAGATAGTGTAATACTGACTATATCACATTTATTTAGAAACAGAAAAGCACTTACAATAGTCGAATAAAAACAGGCTGAAGGATAAAAGAAACGAAAACGGAGCCGGCCGGCCTCCGGACACACTCCCGTCCTCAATAGCGTAATGTGGTGACGTCAGCACGCCCCTCCCAGACGCGTTTCGTCACACGTTTGACGTTTTCAATGGGGAACGGGCAGCGTGCTGAGCCACCACATTATAAACCCTACCCAAGCCTCGTTCTGAGTTCCGTTCAGGGAAACACACAACGCCATCTTAGGTGTGGGCATCAGTATCTATATGTAAAGACAGCGGAGCCATCTTAGGTGTGGGCATCCCTGTTTGACATACCAAGCAACATTATATTCAAATAGCCCTCCTGCAGTGGAGATGCTCACGCCTCCCAAAGCTACAGGACGGCTAGATAGCCAAATATAAGACTCTAAAAAGGACATGTAAAATAAATAAAGCAAAACATTTGTATAACTCTCTCTTAATAAAAACGGGAACTCCCCATGTGTACTATATGGAGTATGGTAACTCCAAACTTAAGTTGATAGGTAAACACAGGGTCATGTGGCCCTAAATACAAACTGAAAATCATTACATAGGCCAAGTCGGTTATGCCAACATTTAAATTAATAATGTTGGTCCATAGTGTGGACTGTACTGGTCTCCCCCTCCCATGATCGTAAGACAAAAAAAGGGGGGGCATAGACCCCAACATGTGAACACATACATATTAAAATGAATAAATATAAGGCCTTAATCACATAATAAATGGCCGTAATAAAATTATTAAAATTGTATACACAAATCGCCCAAACTACAGAAAGAACCATATATAAAGAAGGAAAAAACATATAAAGGGAAAAAGACATATAAAGGGAAAAAACATATAAAGGGAAAAATTATAACTCATATCCGGGACCACCATCCAATTTAGGCCATGTCAATCCCTAATTCAAATACATGGATATTCCAACCCCAAGAGCGGCTATGAGGGACCCCATTAGGAGTTGTCTATAAAGGCATTTACATCCACATCTATATTCAGTCCATGTGGCGTATAACATTTAAGCCTATGGACCCAAGACATCTCTAACTTTGAAATATCTCGTACAAGGGAGCTCCCCCTCCAATACGGCTTATATCGATCAATGCCGACAAACAGAGTGTTGGAGGGGTCTCTGTCGTGAACAAGACGGTAATGTTTAGAGACCGAATGGTTCTTGAACCCTGTCAAAATGTTCGTGATGTGTTCATTGAGCCTAACCCGTAGGGGGCGTTTGGTCCGCCCCACGTATTGCAAGCCACAAGGGCATTGCAACATGTAAACTACCCCACGGGTGGTACAAGTAATGAAGGGGGTAATGGTATGGGAATGTCCAGTAACAGTGGACATAAAAGTCTGAATTCTCCTGTTCGAACAGGAATTCAAGGAACATACACGACAACGGTTGCATTTATAATAACCGGTCAGTTGGTCAAAGAAGGTAATTTTTTCTGTTGGGGGATCTAGGACACCCGGAGCCAATTTGTTCCGGAAAGAAGGCACTCCCCTAAAGACGGTTAGAGGCTTTGGTGGTAGGACCCCCCCCAACACCCTATCGTTGGTGATGATATGCCAGTGCTTAGAGATTAGTTGCTTAACCTCCTTATGTTGGAGAGAGTATGTGGTGATAAAAGGAACGCCAAGACTCTGATTCAAACCATTGGATCGAGGTTTGTCCTGCAGTAAACGTTCTCTATCCATACCACACACTTCCTCCAAAACAGGTAAAAGTTTTTCCTTGGTATATCCTTTCTCAAGGAATCTTTCTGTAAGAATGTTACTCTGTGTCAAAAATTTTCCGGTATCAGAACAATTTCTGCGGATTCTCATATACTGACTCTTGGGAATTCCATTGAGCCAAGGTCTGTGATGACAGCTTCCTAGTGGAATAAAGGAATTTCGGTCACTTTCCTTAAAGAAGGTGGATGTGGACAACCGGTCATCATTCACACTTATAGTTAAGTCCAAAAAATGGATCTGAGTTTGACTCAACTCAAAATTTAGATGTATACCCCGGCTATTTACATTGAGGGAGGACAGGAACTCACGGAGCTCCTGGCCATCGCCATCCCATAGGAGGAGGATGTCATCTATATATCTAGCCCACAGGACTAGATGGGGGTTCCTGTGGGCATAGATGACATCCTCCTCCCACTTGGCCATGAAAAGGTTCGCCAGGCTAGGGGCGTATTTCGCCCCCATGGCGACACCACGGCTCTGGCGATAAAAACGGTCTGAGAACCAAAAATAATTATGGGAGGCCGCAAAACTTAGCAATTCCATAACAAAAGAGATCTGATCGATGTGAAGGCCAGAATCTCTGACTAGGGCATCATTTACCGCCTCCAACCCCATATCATGGGGGATAATGGTGTACAGCGAAGTGACATCAGCACTTCCCATCCACATACCAGATTTTATAGGGATATTGGAAAGAAGGTTTAGCACATGGCGTGTATCCTTAACGTAGGAGGGCATTTTTTGTACCAGGGGCTGCAGGAAGAAATCGATATATCTGCCCACCCGGGACGTAACCGAATCAATCCCACTAACAATGGGACGTCCCGGGGGGCAGATCGGATTTTTATGGACCTTTGGTAAGTAGTAAATAATGGGAGTCTTAGGGGCTTTAGGGATTAAAAATAAACTCTCCTTTTCTCTAAGGATTCCCAAAGTGGAACCCCTAGAGATAATCCCACGGAGCTCTCTCATATAGCCATCTTTTGGATCAGAAGGGAGGGGGGTATAGGTGTCAGTGTCCCCAAGAATCCTGGCCATTTCGGCCATATAATCCTTCCGGTCCAAAACAACTATCCCTCCCCCTTTATCCGCAGGGCGGATGACCAGATCCCTATTTTTACATAAAGTATCCAGACCCTCTTGTATAATTTTCGAGTTCTTTGCTTTTTTAATTTCTAACCTATCTAAATCCCTAAGGATTACATCCCTGAATACTTTCAACGTAGGGGCAAGTGTTCCCGGGGGATTGAACAATGATGCATTCGCCAGACCGGAATGAGTGAACCGATCAGAAGGTTGTGAATTTCTTATAATAGGGTTTCCAACTAGATAGCGTTTAATGTTGAGTTTGCGAACAAACTTATGTACATCCATATAAGTCTGGAACCGGTTAAGGCTCCTAGGGGGGGCAAATTTGAGGCCTTTATCTAGAACAACTTTTTCAGAGTGGGATAACTCCTTAGTACTCAAATTAAAGATACCCTGCCCAATTATACCCTGGCTCTCTTTTGTTGATCGTACTCGCCTCCCCCCTCTAGTTCCTCGTTTTTTTCTACTGGCCTTTTTAGACCTTGTCCTGGTCTGGAAAAACCCCAAGTCCTGGGGCCACCAGAAGATGGGCCAGGAAAATTGGGTGCCAGAGAATTTTGAGGGGAATAGGGCATAGAGGAGGCCTGGCTATCCTGTTGACGAATAGAAGGTCCCTGAGGGTCTGGCCTTCCCTCATAAGCATTCATATCGCTCATGGGGAAAAACCTGTTTTGTGTGGGAAGGTTGTACTCCCAATCAGAGACATAAGATTCCTGGTAGGCTGGTCTCTGAAATGTGTCATAGCCTTGGTTGGGTTCCCACCATTCTTGATATCCAGGGCCATAATCTCTACCTCTATTAGAATTGGGTAGGGGACGTCCTCTGCCGTCATTTAAGTGGTTCCCCCTCCATGGGGGTGGTGTAGAGGGACGGGTCCCTCTGCCCCTTTGACCAAAATTGGATCTAGGGGGCCCCAAATTATAGGGTTGATATGGGGGAATGTTATTGGACTTGACAATACATTAATAAAATTTTCCAGAACATGATGTGGGGTTGTTTTTCAGGGGTTGGGCTTGGGCTCCTTAGTTCCAGTGAAGGGAACTCTTAAGGCATCAGCATACCAAGACATTTTGGACAATTTCATGCTCCCAACTTTGTGGGAACAGTTTGGGGATTGCCCCTTCCTGTTCCAACATTACTGCGCACCAGTGCACAAAGCAAGGTCCATAAAAACATGGATGAGCGAGTTTGGGGTGGAGAAACTTGACTGGCCTGCACAGAGTCCTGACCTCAACCCGATAGAACACCCTTTGGCTGAATTAGAGCAGAGACTGTGAGCCAGGTCTTCTCATCCAACATCAGTGCCTGGCCTCAGAAATGCACTTCTGGAAGAATGATCAAACATTTCCATAGACACACTAAACCTTGTGGACAGCCTTCCCAGAAGCTGTTCTAGCTGCAAAGGGTGGGCCAAATCACATTTTAACCCTATGGACTAAGACTGGGCTGCCATCAAAGTTCATGTGTGTAAAGGCAGGCGTCCCAATACTTTTGGCTAAATAGTGTATCTGCCAAGATTTACAATAGTGGTGGAACCCCTCCTACACATAAATACTACATTTAGACATAGTTTTAGGACCTGGGAGATGAAAAACTTCTCTACATGAAGCAGTATGTTTGGGATTTGAACCCTGGCGCTCAGGGATGCTAAGCAGAAGTTCTAACCTCTAAGCCACAGAGCTGCCACATGTGGAAACCTCCTACACATAAATACACATAAAAACACATAAATACTGCATTTCTTTGGACATACAGGTGATGGAATTACATTACACAAGAGTTATTCTTGATTTATCCTGTGATATTTGGTATTTTGTGAGTGGATGTAGAATATTATACATTTTTGGGAATTACATTTCGATTTTGGATGTTGGTACACATCACATTTTTTGGGCTCAAATTATGATTATTTGGTAATAATAAAAAGCACAAAAAATTGTGAGTCATTTTAAATTTGCATCAGCAATGGTATTGTTTGTGGATTGTAAAGACACCTGTGTGAGTTTGGGTAAAGATTGTTGTGAGATGGAGAGTAACAAGTGAAAGTGACAGAGAAAAATATATTTTACCAAAACGTCAAAACATTCCACATTCTAATATTCTTAAAAACAAAATATTTTATGTAATAGCAACAATGTTGCAAAGGAAAATTTATTTCAGAGAAAGATAAATTTCATCTCAACATTAAAAGGTTTTTGTGAAAGTTACAATTGTTCCACTAGAATCAATGGCTAAAACTTGCATTGGACTATAATAGAGCAGATTTTCACTTCCAAAAAATGCTCTTTAACGCAGCGCTCATTTTGGTATTTACTATAGCACCTTGTAAAAAAGACACTGGAGATAAAATGAGCCATTTGCAGGTCTGAGCATGCTCAGTTGTGTTGGCAACTAGTTGTCCAAAACGGGGAGTTTTTCACTTCTCAGACTTTTAAAGATATTTCAGTGTTTTGACCGGATGCAGGAGTGAGCGGTGAGTGAGTGCTCTCTCCCGGCTCCGACCCTGATGCTGCACTAACGCTGCTGCTCGAATGGGCTTGTCCAGCCGTGTGAAAGCCGTATGAAAGCCCTGTGAGCTTCTGGGTTCTGCCTTTGATCCTTAGAGGCTCCCGCTGGCTGATTACTGAGGGATGGCATACTGAATAGTTGGGGCGGCAAGAGAGAAGGCTGGGGAAGATCAGCTGTTATTTCTCCCCGCCGTACTGCTGAGCTGAGCAGAGCTCTGGAACAACTACCGCCGCCGTACCTGTGGCTGTGCCTGGTTGCTTAGAGATGTCACGCTGAAACAGCGGGAGGCTCGGTACGCTGAACAGCAGGGATGGCAAGAGAAGAGGTCGGGGAAGATCAGCTGAGTGGAGTGGAGCTTCGGAGAGAAATACCGCTGTTATGCTTGTGGCTGTGTCTGGTTGCCTAGTGACATCTCGCTGACTCAGCGGAAGGCTGAGTAAGTAAAAATAACTGCAAAATCCCTGCTGAAGCCCTGCAAACTCCCCGAAGGCTAAAGGTAAAGATCTTGATCTCCATATAAAGCGTATAGTACAGTGACTGTGTGTTAAAG